>CM062077.1:23970344-24065992 GCA_031163375.1 Conogethes punctiferalis | reverse complement strand
ACCGTAAGTGTCCACGTTTCGGCTCCGTATGTCATAACCGGTAGAACGCACTGATCGAAGACTTTCGTCTTTAGGCACTGTGGGATCGACGATGTGAAGACTCGACGAAGTTTCCCAAACGCTGCCCAGCCTAGCTGAATTCTCCTATTTATCTCGTCCTCAAAGTTGTTTCCACCCAACTGCAATGTCTGCCCAAGGTATACATATTTTTGAACAACTTCGAGGACGGCGCCGTGCACTGCAATCGGTTCCGGTAGAACATGTTCATTGAACATGACCTTGGTTTTATCCAAGTTCATCCGTAGGCCGATGCGCACAGAGGAGTCAGCCAGTTCATTCAGCATCTGTTGTAGGTCCTGCAGCGATTCTGCCATTATGACGATGTCGTCTGCAAATCGCAAATGAGAGATGTATTCGCCATTTACGTTGATGCCACGTCCTTTCCAGTTCAGCGTGTTGAACATATCCTCCATTGCATTAGTGAACAACTTTGGGGAAATGACATCCCCTTGTCTCACTCCTCGATGCAACGGTATAGGCCTTGTTTGCTGATTTTGTACTTGGACGGACATGGTGGCGGCTTCGTAGAGACATCTCATCACTTGGATGTATCGCCAATCTACTTGGCATCGCTGCAGGGACTCCAGAACAGACCAGGTTTCAACCGAGTCAAAGGCCTTCTCATAGTCCACGAATGCTAGACACAGGGGCTGATTATACTCTTCGGTCTTCTGTATAATCTGCCGCACTGTGTGGATGTGGTCAATGGTGCCGTATCCGCTCCGAAACCCAGCCTGTTCCGGTGGTTGGAATTCGTCGAGTCTTCGCGCAAGACGGTTCGTGATCACTCTTGAAAACAGCTTATAGACGTGGCTTAGAAGGGAAATGGGTCTATAGTTCTTCAATAGGGTTTTATCTCCCTTTTTGAAGAACAGGACAACCACACTCCTAGTCCACGCCTCCGGAGTTCTCCCTTCCAGAAGGACAGCGTTAAAAAGCTTTTGGAGCTCTCTCAATACGGCTCTACCTCCAGCCCTCATCAGCTCTGTTGTAACGCCGTCCTCTCCAGGGGCTTTTCCATTTTTAAGCTGCCCAAGAGCGACCTCGATTTCGTCAGTACTGACTTCTGGCAAGTCTTCGGTGAAATGGCGTGTCAATGTGGCTCTAGTATCCTCATTTTCGGGATCAGGTCGAGATGCATGCGAAGCGTATAACCGGCCGTAGAAGTCTTCTACTTCCGAAAGAACCGCCGGCTTGGAGGCAACAACTTCTCCACTTGCTGTGGTCAGCTTAGTCAGGTGGCTTCTTCCAAGAGATTGTACGAACACCTTAGACCCCCGATTTTGCTCAATAGCTCTTTCGATCAAAAGAGTATTGAAGCGTCGGAGGTCGCGTCGTACGAGTTTATTGATCTCTCGGTTTAGATTCCGTTTTCCTGACGAAGTGACGGGTGGGTCTTCACGTCGTTGCCTCATTAGCCCTAAGGTTTCCTCGGAAAGTTTCGACTTCTTACCCATACGCCGCATGTTACAGAATCTCGATCCTTCTTCCCTGAGGACTCGAACCACATTTTCGAGGTTCTGGTTAACGTCAGTTGTGGTTTCCACGGCAGCGAATCGGCTTTCCAGGTTCAACTGAAACTTTTCAGATCCCATTAAGCTTTGGAGCAGAGTAGGCCGGAGTCTTGACTTCATCAAGCGGACGCGTTCGGCTTTAAAGTCGATATTCAGAGTGCCTCGGACCAGTCTGTGATCACTACCGGTGTTAAGCCTGTTGATCACGGAGACATCTCTGAATATATGCCTGCTGTCCGCTATGATGAAGTCAATCTCGTTCCTTGTCATAGCGTCGGGGCTTTGCCACGTCCACTTTCTTTGGGGCTTCTTCTTGAAGAAAGAGTTCATCAAGAAGAGCCCCTCTCGTTCGAGAAAGTTGACGAGCATCTGCCCCCTATGATTTCTGACTCCAAAACCATGGGATCCTACTGCCGATTCGTTGCAAGTCTGTACTCCCACTTTAGCGTTGAAGTCCCCCATCACGACATTGTAGTGGGCCTTGGTAGTGAAGTGGAGGGCCCTCGATATATCATCGAACATTTCCTCCACTTCATGATCCGAGTGTGCCGAGGTCGGTGCGTACACTTGCACCACCTTGAGGCTATACCTCTCGGTGAGCTTGATAATAAGGTACGCTACCCTGTTCGACACACTGGATATTTCCACCACGTTGTCGGAGAGAGACTTATTGACCAGAAACCCGACGCCACCTTGGGATTTTTGGTCTCCCTCGCGGAAGTACATCAGGTGGCCTGACTCTAGGGTTACGGTGTCCTCCCCCTCTCTTCGGACTTCACATAGCCCCAGAATGTGCCACCTAATCATCCCAAGTTCCACCTCAAGTTGCGCCAGATGCGAGTCAAGCCTTAAAGTGCGGCCGTTGTATGTCGCCAGGGTCAGTTGGGTGTGGTGGCCTGCCGTATCCCGGGGATTCTTCGCACCCCCCGCCCCGCCGTTACCGTGGTCGCCACCTTGACCAGGAATAGCGGGGCCGCCGGGAACTGGGGGCCGTGGCTTCCTTTTTAAAACCATTGGGAGGTTATACCCATAATCGCCACGCTGGGCAGGCGGGTTGGCGATCGCAGTGCGTAGCTTCTTGCTTCGGTGACGCTGCTGCCCGTCATCGGCCTGTGATATTTAGCTACGCTTTGTATCGTGATGGTTATACCGCCACCAGTCGGTTTGCCAGAGCCTCGTTTGTTGTTCGGCAGGATGCACCACGTGCAGGTGAGGATGGCTTGGAGCGAAAAGGTGATAGGTCGCTCCCTTACATCCCCATTGACCTTTCTACTTTGACCTCTCTACAGATTTATTATAAGTGTAGATATAGATAGGATTGCGTATTGTTTAGAGCGAAGCGATCGTATGAAATGTAAGATGGATGTAAATTCTTGCGTAAAATCTTGCGTCTAAAATCCAACATAATCAGTTGTTAACGACGTTCACTGATATTTTGAGATGTAAGGGTATAGTAATCATAATATTGTTTGCATTTCACAAATGGATAAGTAGGTACCTCACATAATATAGTAACACACATATATGTATAGTAACCCATCATCTTTCGCCTCCAGCCACCTTCACCTGCCCGTGGTACATCCTACCAAATAACAAACGAGGCTCTGGCAACCGATTGGTGGCGCTATAACCATCACAATTGAAGGCGTAGCTAAATACCCCTGGCTGATGAGCGAGAAGCTACGCCCTACGATCGCTGACCCTCCTGGCCAGCGTGGTAATTATGGGTATAGCCTCCAGATGAAGAAAGTGACGAACAACTGAAGAGGCCCATGTCCAGCAGTGAACAGGCTGATGATGATGATGATGACTGATGTTTTAAGCCAGTAAGTGTTATTTATTTATTTATTTATATTTGATTCACCAACATTTGTTTACACTATTACATTTTAGGTATAATTATAACTAAGTATTTATAGAGAATTAAGCTAAGTGTAACAAACACTTACAGGTGAATACATCATGCCCAAAATATGGTTAACACATAGAAAAATAATAAATCTAGTTTAAATAAACACAAGAAATAAAAATACTTATTTAAGTAGGTATAAGTAGTGCACCTAATTTCTCAACACCTTCATAAGAGTGGCACGGAGCTTGTTAGGTGAGTCAGCGTGAACATCCAGATGGGCGCTGTGTTCGTTCACCAGCCTGCACACTCTGGCGATAGGGGAGTTCGAGCCGAAAACTGTTATGCAGCCGCAGATGATAAAGGGGATGTAAGGGAGCGACCTATCATCTTTTCGCTCCAAGCCAACCTCACCTGTCCGTGGTGCATCCTGCCGGATAACAATCGAGGCGCTGGTAACCGACTGGTGACGGTATAGCATCACAATTGAGTTCGTAGCAAAATGCCACAGACCGATGACGGGAAGCAGCGTCACCGGAGCGAGAAGCTACGCCCTGCGATCGCCAACCCGCCTGCCCAGCGTGGTGATTATGGATATATCCTCCAGATGTTTGCCCTAAGTGGTGAACACATGGAGAGGCCTAGTCTAGCAGTGGACTGCAATAAGTTGATGATGATAATGATGATGAAGAGATGATAAAGAAATTTGCTAGCCGGCAAGTCTGATGAGGGCAAAACCCGGAAAACCGGGGGTTGGGGTTCAGCCCAAATAGTCCAATTAGCGTAATTTGAAAATATACCATGTTTTCTCTAGGAATAAGTTTGTACTGCTAAGCGGATTCGCAGAACTAGTACACCACAAAGCAGTCTCAATTATTTCTCACAGGCGAGACTGTCTCGCAGTGGGAACTAAGTCTCGCTTCAGTAATGGGCACAACTCAATAACGGTGGATTAGCACTTCTGTCTATGAGAGAGATAACGCGATGAGCATAGTAGAAGGAACAAACGCATGTGCTAGATATGTATTGCTCGCGACTTCGTTTGTTTAGAATTACGATTTGCTTTTCAATGATGTGATTTCGAAGAATTAGAAAATGGGCTCAGTGAGGTATCAGAGACGTTGTCTGCGGAATCATGAACACAATAGAAGGCACAAATGTATGTGGTATAGGGAAGGCGATTTTTTGAGAAAGGTATCGATTTTTAAATCGATTCGAATTTTGAAGCCCAGGATCGATAAAAGTGGCGAACATTGGGAGAGGCCTATGTCCAGCAGTGGACTGATACGGGCTGATGATGATGACGGTATAATGGTGTCTATACGCCTGAAGGAAAGCGAGAGAGAAGCCTAAGGCGCTGCGACAATGGGCAAGTAACCAACCTGTCAGTTGCCACCGGTACGTCGGTCTGTAAGATGCTTCTTTCCAACCCGTTTAAAGGATCCCATTTTGAAGGAAGAAGGAAACACATATACTGGCAAGGAGTTCCACATTTTAACGACGCGGCGAACACAACTTTTTTGTGCGCAAAGGTCTGTGGTTCCTAGCTAAGCCTTCAATCATGGTGGTTATACCGCCACCATTCGGTTGCCAGAGCCTCGTTTGTCGTTCAGCAGGATGCACCACGGGCAGGTGAGGGTGGCTTGGAATGAAAGATGATGGATCGCTCCCTTACATCCCATCCCTTATATCGACATAAGAGTGTCTATCAAATCTACTGCTGTAAATAATCGAGGTGTTCTGAGAAAAATAACTTAAGTTTCCAACGAAACGGAAATTTGGTCGGACAAGTCAAGCCTAAATCGCGTTTGGTTATTCTTGTTGCTACAGTTGATAAACTTTTTGGGTAAACACAATTATGATTTATAAATAAGTTCATAGTAGGCGCGGGTTTCTTATCTTAACTAATATTATAAAGCTGAAGAGTTTGTTTGTTTGTTTGTTTGTTTGAACGCGCTAATCTCAGGAACTACTGGTCCGAATTTAAAAATTCTTTTTGTGTTGAATAGACCATTTATAGAGGAAGGCTTTAGGCTATATAACATCACGCTGCAACTACTAGGAGCGAAGAAATAATGGAAAATGTAAAAAAAACGGGGAAAAAATAACTATTCCACGCGGACGAAGTCGCGAGCACAGCTAGTATTATTATAAAGCTGAAGAGTTTGTTTGTTTGTTTGAACGCGCTAATCTCAGGAACTACTGGTCCGAATTGAAAAATTCTTTTTGTGTTGAATAGACCATTTATCGAGGAAGGCTTTAGCCTAAATAACATCACGCTGCAACTATTAGGAGCGAAGAAATAATGGAAAATGTAAAAAAAAAACGGGGAAAAAATAACTATTCCACGCGGACGAAGTCGCGAGCACTGCTAGTATTATTATAAAGCCATTAATGTTTGTTTGTAGCTGGCGCTTTTGAATGTTTGGGTTCCATACCCAAAAGGGTCAGGGTCCCGTTTTACCCTTTGAAAATAAGTATGGATGTGGTGTGAAGCTTTGACACCACATCTTTACCCCACCACCTTATTACAAAGTCTCCGGTATAAAACTGGAGAATCACCATCCCCACAAGTGGGGTCTTAAAGGATTGTGATTATGGGGCTCCAAATCAAACCATCATACATTGCGAAGGTATGTTCCCTCCGTCGATTTCCTAGCGGAATGCGAGAGCTTCATGAATTTACTCCGGCAGCATCAGATTGGCTTCACCAATTGGATATCAAATCATGAGGACTCGAGCAGAAAAGAAGCCATACCACATCATTGACGACGATATCACAATGGCCAATATATTCTATAGAAAACAGCCCCGGAGACTCGGCGGTGGGGGGAGGCCATTAGGTACAGCGAGTTAGCGATCGATGGCCACAGATTGGATCGTGTGAAGCCGCCTTAACCGGCTTATCGACGGTTCAGTCAGATTAAATGTATTTATCTTGCTCGCTTCCGGTATTTAATGCCGATTAATTCGACTTAAACTAATTAAAGGATGTTGTCTTTGGTTGAGTGGGCGGAAAGTATGTATTATCGAACTGTCTATGCATCTATTTACGTCACATAGAAATATTTACTTCAAAAAATATATATCACTTTAAGTTCAAAGCTAAAAAACAAATCGTCACCAGGGCGTATGGTGACTCCTACCTAATCTTTACTTATAATAAATCCGTAGAGAAGCCAATTCTGTACATGAAATATATTTTAAAAATAACTATCAGGGGGTGATTAGTGATCGATACTGATGCCAAAAATGCAATCAGTAAAATTTTTGTCTGTCTGTCTGTCTGTATGTTCGTTATAGAAAAAAAAACTACTAGACGGATTTTAACGAAACTTGGTACGATTATTCTTCAAACTCCTGGGCAGGTTATATTATACTGTTCATCACGCTACAATCAAAAGGAGCAGAGCAGTGACGGGAAGTGTTGGAAAAACGGGAGAAATTTTTATCTGTATGTTTGATTGCGCATCACGTGAAAACTACTACATGGAATTAAATGCATTTTTTACCAATGTATTGCAAAAGTCTAACTTAAAATTTAGGTATAATTTTATGGAAGTCCGTCATTTTTGAAACCCGATATCCACGCGTGCGACGCCGCCGGCACAGATAGTAAGAAATAATATTCCCTTGTAAGAGAAACTATAATGTATAAGCTTATTACGGCATAAGCTGAGGATGGAACCTGATTGGCTACACACTTTCGTTCGTTTTCTGTATCTTATATGTTCTGTGCTCATATGTTATTGTGTATTTATATCATGTATTACCTGTGTCTTGTGTTGCCAATAAAACATTTTTCTTCTTCTTCTTCTTCTTCTAATGCATAAAATCTAAATTAAGGCCCTCCTTGGCTAACTTTCACTGCAAACGTCCACTGTTGGACATAGGCCTCCTCCATGACAATTGTCGTTTGGGGGATGGAATGCTCCCGGGCGGACCTCGTGCAACGGGGTAGCAGCACCCACCACACCGCCACCCCAGTGAGCGTTTCGTTTAATATTATAAGTAAACACAGATTGTTAAGTTGTTAAATTAAAAAGCAATGGATAACTATATTGTACTACGGTACAGATACCTAATGATTGAGAGGTTTAGATAAAGTTTTATAGTGTACTTATTTTTGCTTTTGACTGTACGGCAAAGTTCGTTTAAATTATATTTCTTCGAAAATTCGATTCGTTCGGCGCGAGCCAGTCGACGTGTCACCATAATCCGTTAAATATGTATTTTTATTACTTTTTATACTGAGATCAGTCGTATATCTCTTTTCAGTTCATCCACAATGCATTATAAACCGTTTGCAAGCTGGCTTAAGAGATTACGGGGCACCAGGCTAGTCGTTAATTTATTTAAAGAGTCTTACAGAGAAAATGGCCTTTTAAGTTTTTACTTAAACACGTTACCGGTACAGGGGGGCAAGCAATTGATAGCTTGCGCTTAAGCACATTGAGTGGATAACTTGGCTTAAATGTTATGGCCCCTTTGTTAAAGACCGTTCGAATTTAGATCTTAACGTACCTTAGGTTTCTGTTCGAAATGTCGCAGTGCGAGTGGTGCATATGTCGCAGTCATCTGGTTGAATCTCCTATTCAATTGAATGGCTAGCGCGTTCATTGAATGACGACATTCAATTGAATGCCTAAGGACAACTCGTCAAGTTATTGAATGAAACGTTCAACAACTTGACTGAACGTCATTTTGGCACAGTCGTTGAATGGGTAAAAGCCGATTGTGTAATGTTTAGTTTTTAATTTTTCTTTAAAAGTATCCGGAGGCGGCGTATTAATAGGTAAATCCATGCTTTCACCCTATTTTATTACGAATAAGTTAGTTTAAAGTATTTTGTTTTGGTGACTACTAAAGCCGCGTGGAAAAAAAATTAACTAAATTACAATCACCTGACTGTTTTTACGTCCGCTCTGTTCAAAGGGCTATGTTTCAATCCGCTACCTAGTTGAACGTTAAGTACCTAACGCGTGTTTAGTCAACGTTCGGTCTAGTCATTCAATTAAATGTCGTCATTCAATGAACGCGCTAGCCATTCAATTGAATAGGAGATTTAACCAGATGACTGCGACACATTCATACTTACGAATAAAGTAATGAAAATCCACGACCTAGGTGGAGCAATACTTAGAGAATTGGAAGCAACCAGTACTCTGTGGTGTGGTCTGCTGAGTGGTGAGTGAGGGGGTGCGAAACGCTCACTGGGGTGGCGGTGTGGTGGGTGCTGCTACCCCGTTGCACGAGGTCCGCCGGGGAGCATTCCATCCCCCAAACGACAATTGTCATGGAGGAGGCCTATGTCCAACAGTGGACGTTTGCAGGCCGATGATGATGAATATAGCAAAGTGAGCCACGGAGGGCTTTATTTAGATTTTATGCATTAGAAGAAGAAGAAGAAAAAGAAGAAAAATGTTTTATTGGCAACACAAGACACAGGTAATACATGATATAAATACACAATAACATGAGCAGATAACATAAAAGATACAGAAAAAGAACGAAAGTGTGTCGCCAATCAGGTTCCATCCTCAGCTTATGCCGTAATAAGCTTATACATTATAGTTTATCTTACAAGGGAATATTATTTCTTACTATCTGTGCCGGCGGCGTCGCACGCGTGGATATCGGGTTTCAAAAATTGTGGACTTTCATATAAAATGGTGTATTAATTTTAAGGTAGACCTCTAGCAATACATTGATGAAAACCGCATTCAATTCCATGCAGTAGTTTTTACGTGATGCTCGTTCAAACATACATACAGATCAAAATTTCTCCCGTTTTACCAACATTTCCCTTCACTGCTCTGGTTCTATTGATCGTAGCGTGATTACTATGACCTGCCCAGGAGTATGAAGAATAATTGTACCAAGTTTCGTTAAAATCCGTTGGGTAGTTTTTGTTTCTATAACGAACATACAGACAGACATACAGACAGACGGACAGACAGACGGACAGACAGACAGACAGACAAAAAAATTTACTGATTGCATTTTTGGCATCGGTATCGATCACTAATCACCCCCTGATAGTTATGTATTTTGAAAATATATTTAATGTGCAGAATTGACCTCTCTACAGATTTATTATAAGTATAGAAGATTAGAAATTCCTAATTGATTGCTACATAATCTAAAGCATCATAAGCAAAATAGCAAAAAACGAAACCCTTATAGATTCGTTATGTCTGTTAGTCTGTCCGTCCATATGTCACAGCCACTTTTTCCCGTAACTATAAAAGCTATCTGTGAAAACCGCATTAAGATTTTCATACAAAAATAGAAAAAAAAACAATAAATTTTTGGGTTCCCCATACTTAGAACTGGAACTCAATTTTTTTTCGTCTTACCCATACCACCCATACCTGTGGGGTATCTATAGATAGGTCTTCATAAATGATATCGTGGTTAGAAACCACGATATACTTTTTTTCTAAACTGAATAGTTTGCGCGAGAGACGCTTCCAAAGTGGAAAAATGTGTGTCCCAATCGATTCAAAATATGGCCGCTATAGTGGGAGCACCGAGTATTCCTTCCACCTTAACAGGTTTCCTGTCCCGTGTATCACATTTGATACATAACAATTAAAATTCTATTGTGTCTGGACGGCGGACAGGGAATGGGTTAAGTGGCCATTTTCACTGTAAAACTCTTTAAATAAATTAAGAGCCTACCTGCTTTGTAATAATCTTTTAATCCTGCGCGTCCCATTCTCAATGCATACTTAACGGATTGGAAAACGATTCTGTTTCAGTAATGGTTTCACTATAAAGTTCCTTTAATGAACACGCGATTAGGCGGGAGATTTTGAAGCTAATATTACCTACTTAATGTAGGTAATTATTTATTGGTAAATTCCTGCAGACTTTTTTCCAAAGTGACGAAAAACTCGAGAGGCCTATGTCCAGCAGTGGACTGCTGATGATGACGATTATCTACATTATATGTGACTCCTCCCTCCTAACTGAATTTCTCACACAATGTTGAACATTTTAATAAGACCGACAACAAAAACCGATTCACTTTCTCGCCTTAAAAATCTAAAGGTTATATCTCTCGTGGAACACAGACTCCCATAAAAAGTTAAGTAGTTTAGCCGTTTGCTCTATGAATGTACTTAGATCCATAATAGATAGGTATCACATGCATAATATTCGTACTTTGTTCAAGAAGACAGGCTATAATCACGCGAATATCCACATGAAGGTTCCGGCACTTCACTAAATCTACGCCGTAAGTAAGCTATTATCTTTCTATGCTCGTGAAACTTGCCGGCTTATATTGCAGTTAAGAGAGCAACCTCAGAAATCACAGCTTCAAAGGCTACACTGGAGCGATCAATAATCGACTTAAGTTTAATTGGAAAGTGAAGTCTTAACTAGCTTCATATTCTTGTTCATCATCAGCTTGCAAATATACTCTGCTGGACAAAAGCCTTCCCCAATGACAATTCTCATTCGAGGGATTTGCCTTAGTCACCACCCTGATCAGGCGGGTTTGGTGACCGCAGTAGGTTTTATTTGTAACCAGGTAAACGTAGCTGCCAGTTTACTGATAATCCCTTATTAGTCTTTTACGACACCCATGAAAAGAAAGAAAGAAAGAAAGAAAGAAAATCAGTTTATTTGGTGCCACACATCACAGATTATGAAACATACATATTATTAAATTACAGTGACAAAAATTAAAAAAAAAAAAACACAAACAAAACAAAAATAAATAAAAAGAAGAAGATCACAACAAAACGGTTATGGGATGGGATGAAATGGGGTCCTATTCTTAATCCGGCTACTACACAGACAAATCATCATCAGCCTATTACAGTCCACGACTTTACATAGGCCTTTCCAGTTGTTCGCCACTTAGGACAAACATTTGGAGGATATAACCATAACCGCCACGCTGGGCAGGTGGGTTGGCGATGGCAGGGCGTAGCTTCTCGCTGCGGTGACGCTGCTGCCGGCCGGTCAGACAAATATAATAATAGAATCATAGTGTTATGAACAAGTGGTACATATTTCTACAATAGGTAGGTAGGTAGGCAGTTTTGTAGACAAAACCTATATAGGTTGAAAGAAGATAGGTTATTTAACATTGACATAGTTACAATTTACTCGTATATTCACATGTAGACGAAATTGTAGTTCAATTGATAAGTAATTAATGCAAACTCAATTTGGACACTTCAGTGACCACGCATTTGGGCGCGAAATTCGATTAAAAGCGTATACCGTACTGGTAATCCCTATCTATTAAGTAATTATTAACTTGATTCCGTGTTAGGTCCACCTCACACTACCTTAATTGCAAAGCTATGTCATTGGTGAGCCGAGGCGTAGCTCGTCTCCGGTCTGGTCCGCTTCGCCTCAGTCTCTTCTTCTTTGCGTTTCGATGGCAAACCGACATCAAGCCCGCTGTGCCCAGTATTCTGCTACGCAAACCGCACCCCCGGTCACGGACATTAGCTCAGCCAGTGAGCAGGTATCTGGTCACCTGGTCTGCTCTCCCACACGTGGGACAGCAGACCAGGTGAGACATCCTCTGGAGAGGGGACACACACTTGCAGGCGAGGTAGACCCATCAGTGTACCCCTATGTGAACATACTCGTATTATTCTCCTTGCTGCGGCCAACCTGGGTACGAAGTCTGTTTAAAGACTTCCAGGTCAACCATGGCAACTCATGTTCAGGCGGAAGTTCGCCTCATTGAAACCATGAAAGTTTACTTAAGGTAAAGAAATAAAACTAGCAGCGTCATCGGCGGGAGGAGCTACGCCCTGCGATCACCAACCCGCCCGCCCAGAGCGTGACAGATATGGGTAAAGCTCCCAGGTGTTGGCCCAAAGTGCCAAACTGGAGAGGCCTATGTCCAGCAGTGGACTGCGAAAGGGTGGTGATGATGATGAAAGAACTTTTCGAACAGAATTCTTTGGAATCAGCTTCCAGCAGCGACTTCAAGAAGTGAGCTTACAAACCAGCTTGCTCTCCTTCAGATCAACCTGCAACTCTCTTGTGTCTATGGCTTGAGGTGATCACTTGCCACCAGATGGCCTGTAGTCTGGTTGCTCATTTTCAATTGTAAAATGGCACGTTCAAAAGCCAATAAAGAGCTTCCGTACCATTTTTCTAACCCATTCGACAGTAGTACATGGATCTTTGTTCGGCCTACAAGTCATATTGCATTATTGGAGCCGGAGCGCTATTGTCACATTGAACGCGCAATATGCCCCGATTCTATAGAAGCGTACGAGTGGAAACGATATGAGGGACATTCGTTGCGTTTGCCTCGATAGGGTATTTGACGCAAACGCAACGCAAATTACAATTAAATTGCAGTAGAAACCTATCTTCATTTCGCCTACGGTGCACACAGCAGATCTCTCCCGGTGGCTCAATGGGTAGTGACCCCTGCCCTCTGAACCGAGGGTCGTTCAGATCGGGTTCGATTCCCACCCGGGACAAACATTCGTGTGATGAATACTTGTCTTTGTTCCGTGTCTGGGTGTTTATAATTTAAGTATTTAAGTTTTTTTTATAATAGCTCGACATAATGGCTTCCCTACGCCTGATGGAAAGCGAAAGAGAAGCCCAAGTCACTGTGACAACGGGCAAGTTACTGGTCAGTTACCTGTCAGTTGCCACCGCCATGCCGGCCCAACCACAAGCTCCGGAAACCCTACTCACCGACAGGAACATGACCCGGAGGTCATTTAGCTGCGGTATGCTATAGGGTGGAGGTCCTTCCCCGGACGGGCAGCTCAATTCGAGCGAAGATTCGCTATGCCCTACCTCTCTTAAATTATCATATTTATTTGTGGTACCCATAACACAAGTGCTTAAGCTACTTTGGGATTAGAGCAGTGTATGTCATGTTGTCTGAAATATTGTCTGATGTCTGTCTGATCCGCGGCAGACTAGGGCCGCGGTATCCCAGACACGCCTCGGCACATACTGAGCGAGATGCCTTTTTAGTATCAGCGCAATTGCTTGCTTTCTGTCACTCTATTATGTAACAAAACGTGTGATGCTAAATAAAATTATTTTATTACCTATATTCTATTCTATACAAAGTAAGGCGTTTACGCCTTATTTTAACAAGCTTGTGACGTCACACGGAAGTCTCCTTATGTATGAACCGTTTTTGGACTCGCACTTATTGTGGTTTTTCACCAATATTTCTTTAATGAAGTATTCTATCGATAGCAAGACTGATTTTTCTGTTCAAGTCTTATCTGTTTTAGTCAAATCTGTGTTTAGTCAAATCTGTTCAGGATTCCGAGTTTGCGGGAAGCTGTTTTTATGCTTACATTTTATATAAATGAACAAATTCACTCGTTATTGCACCAAAGTGACGGGGCACAGAAGGCGAACCGCCGCCGACTTAGACACCACTCGGCGGACCATAAATTAGTTTTATGCGAGGTTTATGTAAAAACACAGTAATAAAACAGTTTTCCGGTTGAGATGGAGCCGAGGGATTGAAAGAATTGACTCATAACTCAGAGTTACTTTATTTTTGTGGTTGTCGTTGCGTTATCTCGTTCGCACCTTACGTAACGTGAGTGTTGCTAGTTTTTGAATTTGTGTACTATTTTGTGACGTATCGTTTTTCAAAATTTTCGCGAACATTTTTGGATTTCTTAGTAAGTAAATATCAGACAACATCACATACATTGCTTCGATCCCAAAGCATGTAGCGTACGCACTTGTGTATATAGGTATCAGAACAACGACGGTACCACAAATATATACCTATTTTTATATTATTAGTACAAATATAAACAGTAAACACCTAGTTGGACCGGGTGGGGATCGATCCCACCACCCTTGGTTCAGAAAGGAGGGGTCACTACCAATTGAGCCACCGGACCTGTCTTAGTTAACATAACTTTTAAGCTTTCGCGTTGCATTCTAAGATATGAAATGTTCGGGAAGAGTTTCTCCCCCTCGTCCCCACTTGGTGCCTCACTGATGCCACAGGGGGGTTCAGTGGGCATGCCCTCCCATTCTGCTTACGACGCTGACGCGCTCCGGATTCGGCGTGAAGGTCCATAATGCATTCCACTAACAGTTTTTTCTTGGGACCAGGATTTAACACATGGTTAAAATTGTCTACTTACACCTTGGCAAATGTAATATTGCATGAAATTAATATACAAGTGTGTATTAAATAGTTTAAAAACCTGACAATTGAATTTTATGCGGTACCTACTGCTTCAGGCCGAAGGGTGGATTTCAAAAAAAAATATACGAGCTCAATTCGGAAGTCTATTTTTTCTTTTTCGATTTTGCGTTTTCACAGACAAGTGCCAGAGTCTGGTTTGCTCAACCATATCCACTTTGCCTGATCTACGGGATACCTACTCGTGAATCTGTTTCCCGAAAAAATATTTCACATTCTTATTTTTGGTTCATTTTTAGATAACATTTGTTGCTATTGACAATAGCAACACCGCTGAGTCGTTCGAGCAGTCGAATAGGCTTTTTTATGTTTTGAACGGTTCCTAGATATTTTACGGGGCCAAGAATGCTCAACGTGGCAGAATAATATGCTCATAATTTGTCAGTAAGTAGGTACTGACTATGACTAGCTAGATTATTTAATTTATTAGTATTATAGTGATACATACAAAGCTTTTCTCGCTTGTAAGCGTGATTACATGAAGATACAGGTTTCCGGTACAGACAAATCTAGCCGCACAGATTTGTCTGTACCGGAAACCTGTATCTTACCGGTACCGACTGGTTCAGGTATAATAATTGATGTTTACTTATGCGCTCACTTATAAAGAAACAGGTTTAAACTTGTCCGTGCCGACCACCTGGACCGAGCCATACGGTCTTTATTGTTTATGAAATAAGGACAGATTTACCTGTTTCTTTATGCAAGTTAACCCTGCACCGGTCGGTACCGACCCGCACAGATTTGTCTGTACCGGAAAACTGTTTCTTTGTGTAAACCCTAATTCTAGATCAAACCAAAAGTCGTTTATGTTTTTATTAATAGCTTTGTCAGAGGCAACGTTCACTACCAAACCTGAGGCCCTACTACAGAAAACGAAAACGATCGTTCGTTGAACGGATCGCGTATTTTTGCCCCATAAATCCCTCTCATTTGTCCCTCCCGTGTTCGATATACAAACTAAAATTCGTCAACGTCGATTTTCAACAATTTAATTAATATAATAGAACACGGGAGGGACAAATGAGAGGTATTTATGGGGCAAAAATACCCGATCCGTTCAACGAACGATCGTTTTCGTTTTTTGTAGTAGGGCCCCTGATCCAAACTGGTCTTCAAACTTTGTCCTACGAGTTTTACTAGTGAGATGCATTGTGCATGTTAAAATGTCTTCCGAACATTAAGCCATACGTTCAGCGAGAACTAAGTACTGCTGTAAGCCTTTGGAGCTAACTCTACTACTTAAATGCCAAACTTGACGGCACACTAAGAGCGCTAATACAACTTCATTTTAAGGATTCCATAGCCAAATGAAAAAAAACAAAACCCATAAGGATTCGTCATGTCTGTCTGTCTGTCCGTCCGTCCGTATGTCACAGCCACTGTTTTATGATAGTTCTGTCTAGGCCAATGTGGATTCTCTTAGGTTATTTATGTAGTCAAAGTGCACTTACATTATAGACCATTTTCAGGCAATTTTTATCTATGCATTAAATGTTCGTAGCGCCATTTTGATAAATCGTTATTTGCGCCGGTGAATATATGATCACAACCCATAATAGAATTGTAAGAAAGAAGAAGAAGGAAATGAAGGTGGCAACTGACAAATGATGCGTTTGGTTACTCGTGGATTGCTTTAGCGAATACTAGTACTACAAGTAACACAATACTCACACATGTGCGTTTGTACTGAAACTTTTCCGGCATAACTTTTAATGTTACGCATATAAATTAGCCTCAAGTACTTTCTTTCCCAACAAATACATCCGATGATTTTTTTAATACAAAACCCCGTGTTTTCATAGAATTCATTACAGTTGAGTTCCCGAAGAAAAACACTTGCTTTGGAGTACGCAAGTTATTATTTGCCGAGATCTGGTTTGTTTGTGCCGCAGGAGAGAAACTTGGGTCCTCCCACGACTTTTGGCTTGGCTGATTTTAAGCGTTGTTCTTCCTTGAGCCGGATACCACAAATATGTTTGAAGAGACCGCCGCTTTATCCTAAATTGTAATTATAAATTCGAAAATTGTTTGCTACGCTGTCACGGCTTAACTGGTCAAACTTTCACGGTTATGCTGTACCCAAATTTAACAAAAGATACTTTTATTAGACAGATAGGTATTCTCTATGGCACAAAATACGAACATTTCAAAAAGAGTTATCCTTTGTCTCAATTTTTTTTATAGTAGCTCGACATAATGGCTTGCGCCTGGTGAAAGCGAAAGGGAAGCCCAAGTCGCTGTGACAACGGGCACTAAACAAAGATATTTTTGACTTGACTTTAATTTTACGTACTTACTACTCGTACTACGCAAGATTGGCACACAGACTACAACGTCTGACCAAACGGCTCGGTTTAACGAACAACTATAGCATGTAAACAGCAGGATTAAATCGCTCAATCCCCGCTGCTCCGTCCCCCCTGACTCCCGACGTGAGTCTGATTGATTCCCGCGATTGATCAATGCAAATTGATTGATGCCCCGGCGGCAATCCGATTGCGTGACGGATGTACGCCGGGACGGGGGGAGGCGAAAAAGTACTGATTTGTCTTCGGCTAAAATACGACGTGCTTTGTGAGGTGGAAATTTCGCTTTTGGTCGGGTAAATTTATGCAGCTTTACTTTTATTCTACGGCTCTTTTTAGGGTTCCGTACTCGAAGGGTAAAATCGGAACGCTAATACTAAGACTTCTCGGTTCGTCCGTCTGTCTTCACCAGGCTGTATTTCGAGAAACGCAATATGTAGTTGACATTTTCAAATTATGCATTTCTGTTGCTGCTTTATAGTCTAGTCATTTGATAGAAAAATAAGTAATAAATTACCTGGAAAGTTTAGCGGAAGTCTTGAAAATTTTTAGTTTTATAAATAAATAACCCAAGACATGCCACGCTGTTCCACACAGCGCCACCTAGCTCCAAACTAAGCCGAAGCTTGTACTATGGGTACTAGACAACTGATAAACTTACTTATATACTTTTTTTTTGTAAATAAATACATAGAAATATTATACATAGAAAACACCCAGACCAATACAGACATGTTCATGCACACAAATGTTTGTACTGTGCGGGGATCGAACCCACAACCCTTGGCTCAGAAGGCAGAGGGCACTACCAAATGAGCCACCGAGCCTGTCAAAAATTTAGACAAACTCTTGACGAGCTTGGATAGAACCAAAGCTAAGTTCGGCCACATCCTTGCCTGCCCTAGTCAGCCGCAGATAGCATCATCATATCGTATGGCCTAAATATTTCTGCTCGATGCTATTTGATTATGGAGCCGCAGATAGCAAGTGACCGGCACTCCTGGTCTAGAGTGCGCAAAAACCCCGTTCGGTTAAGTCAACTTAAGTCTTGCTCTAATGATACCATCATCATCATCATCATCACCAGCCTATTGCAGTCCACTGCTGGACATAGGCCTCTCCAGTTGCTCACCACTCAGGGCAAACATCTGGAGGATATGCCCATAATCACCACGCTGGGCAGGCGGGTTGGCGATCACAGGACGCAGCATCTCGCTCCGATGACGCTGCTGCCCGTCATCGGCCTGTGGTATTTAGCTACGCCTTTAATTATGATGGTTATACCGCCATCAGTCGGTTGCCAGCGCCTCGTTTGTTGTTCGGCAGGATGCACCACGGGCAGGTGAGGTTGGCTTGGAGCGAAAAGATGATAGGCCGCTCCCTTACATCCCCTACTCCCCTAATGATACCTCGAGACGGTAATTTAAGCAAAATTTAAGTACATTTTTAAAAGGTGATTCATCTCTCCCACTTGGCAAAGTGTCCCGGACTCCCCCTACCTACTCCGTCAATATCACGACTTGAAATATATCGTAAAACAAACGACTTCTACAGGGACTATCGCGCCCAAGACACGCCCACCGCTCCCCAGATGCGTTCAAATTTAAGCTAATTTCAGTTATGATTAATTAACCGTCCAAGCGATACAAGTTACGTGCACAAGTTTCTTGAAGCTCCCCGTATTAATCTTCGTCGGAATTGCAAAATTATGTTGGCAAGTTTGATTATGGAGCGACGACTGGGCGCGAGAGATTCGCTGCAAATGACTGATGAGAGTTCTTATTGACGAAACGACTGAGCCTATGGACCCTGTAGATTTGGTTAAGATAACTGTGTAACCGTTGTAATGTAAAGAAAGGGAACCATCATCTTTTCCCTTCAAGTCACCCGGCTTGAAGGGGAAAGAAGAAATGGAGAAGGTTCTCCTGCCCGTGGTGCACCATTGAAAACACAACTAAATGACAGGCTCGGTGGCTCATTTGGTAGTGACCTCTGCCCTCTGAGCCAAGGGTCGTGGGTTCGATTCCCGCACAGTACAAACATTTGTGTTCATAAACATGTCTGTTTGTATTGGTCTGGGTGTTTTCTATATAATATGTACTTATTTACAAAAAAAAATGTATTTAAGTAAGTTTATCAGTTGTCTAGGACCCATAGTACAAGTTTCGGCTTAGTTTGGGGCTAGGTGGCGCTGTGTGGCACAGCGTGGCATGTCTTGGGTTATTTATTTATTTAAATACTACAGGCCGAAGACGGGAAGCAGCGTCACCGGAACACAGAGCTACGTCCTGCGATCGCCATCCCGCCTGCCTAGCGTGGCGTTTATGGGTAAAGCCTCCAGAAGTTTTCTCAAAGTAGCAAACATCTGGAGAGGCCAATATCCAGCAGTGGACTGCTATAGGCTGATGATGATGAAACAAGTCCATTTTGCCGGTTGTCACCACAATGACGGCCTTTAATAGCTCTGACTATACATACATCCACTGCTCAAATGCCACCGAAGTTACTTCAAGTATACCGTTGCCCAAGCGGCAAACCCTACTATCGGCTGAAAAGGTAAAATCTTAAGAAGTCTCTTAGTCGGCTCTTACAACACCTACAGTAAGGAAGGTGGGGGTGATTTATATTCTTTTCCCACACGGAAAATAGAAAGGTAAGCCAAGAAACCATCCTATTGAAATTTCCTAAAGGTATCCAATAGCTAAACCGCTTAGCCGATTGTAAATCTTACTGAACCGACTTAAAATCTAAATCACAAGAAATAATCGAATATTTAACCCTTTAATGGGTGCCAATAAATTGTAAGGAGCTACGGATGCCGATGCTCCGCTAGGCGTTTGGGGAGTTGGGGAGCAGGTTCGCGCTTCTAACAGCCAAATAAACTGTAACGGCTTAAAAGTCCCTAGGCGGATTGGAGATTGTTTTACAAAGATGAAATGTAGAAAGTTATCAAGCGTAGGTATATATCTATGCAATCTTCTCAACATTTAATCGTCCACTGCTACGTCCACATATACCTCCTTTCTGGAATTTCCAGAGCGTTCTAGATGCGGCGTTCCTCTTCTAGGTTGGCTCTGCCGTCTTTTTTACGTCATCCAACCATATAGCTGCAGGTCTTTCCACGCTTCAACTTCCTTCTCGAGGTAGCCAGTGTAGAATCGCCCATGGACACCCGCAACACAATTCGAATCTCTGAAGTCGCTGCCGGCCTTTTAAATAGGAATACGCTCGTTTCAGGAAGATTCCCAAGTCGTAGCTGTTCGGAAAGACTGTCGCAGGAAGTTGGTTTCACATAACCCAAGCACGAGGCAAGAAGTTCCTTCTAAAGCGTACAGAGGAGGATCGCCAACCGTCGAGATGATATCTCTTTGGGCTATGGGAATTTATAGCATATTTACCTAAGTAACATCACTAATACATGCCCCCATAAATTGATCAGCTGTCTACATAAAGATAAAGAGTTTAATATAAACCACCTAGACGGATAGACATCGTTCTGGCGTTGAGTTATAGACCGTTCGCGTCTGTAGGGAAAATAAACAAAGGGAAAATGAAGTCTCCCCCCGTCTGGTTTGGGCGAAGGCACATGAATTGAAGATTATTTTAGACGGTACAAGTGTACGGGGGAAATGTAATATAGGGTCTCGCTATTTTCTTGACAGGAAAAGCTGATGCCAGCGACTGTCATGCCATTTCATACTGACTTTGTACCGATCTTATAACATTTTGAGATTGATTTCACATAAAGTAATGTCGGCAATAATTATTATTAGGGACTTATAGCCCAAATACAACATTTTATTAAAATTTTTATACTAACTTTACACATAACCCTACTTTTTGAAAGAAAGAGTAGAGTATATACCGTAAAATAAGCTACATTCGTGGTAGCTTCCGAGTAAGGCCCATACAAGAAAAACTAAAGGAAGGCCGTCACCGATGGTATGGTCATGTAATGCGTCGCCCATCACAACCTCAGTATCCCATCAGTACTCGAAATGTTTCCAGTCCCACAAACGGTAGACCCCGATACACATAGATAGCTGTCATTAATAAGGACCTGGAAAATGCAAATGGCACATCTGTGATAAGTGATAACAGACCTATGACAGAAAGTCCTAGCGAAGCATGACTAGGAGAGCCCCCAAATGATGGGACCAAGGCTAGGTGGAGAGAGCTAGTTAAGGAGTAAAATGCCCTATTCTTTTTTTTTTTTTGTTTATTTAATTCTAAGAAAGCATTTGACCACAATCACATCTGATGTTAAGTGATGATGTGGTCTAGGATGGAGCATGCTTACTTAGATAAAGCCTATTCACTCTAGCCTTAAAAACCTCCAAGTTTTAACACTCAGGTAAGACGTCAGCTGGCAGAGAATTCCATATTTTAGCCGTCCGCGGCAGGAAGGAATTAGCAAATCTTTTTGTACGGATGAAAGGTATGTTGACTACGTAAGGGTGGTAGGCCAACCTACGTCTTGTATCCCGATGATGGAAAGGAGCCGGCGGAATCAATACCTATTTATCAAAAGGAAATAAATACTCATAAACTGTATTCTTACACTGATTATCACCCGTATTCACAAACGATCCTGTGAGGTCTCACAGTGCGCGCGGACGCACAGGTACCCTAAAACCTATTCATAAACGACACTTGAGGGGCGGTCGGCCCTGTGCGTCTCTTAAAATGAACGCATTGGTAACCTTACCAAGTGTACGGGGGAAACAGACCCCTAGTCAATTGTAGGTCGCTAGCTAGGTAGCTAGCGACCTACAATTGACTAGGGGTCTGTATTGATTTTACGCAACGCATAGGGTCAGTTTCTGCACAGATTAGGTACGTCAAAGTTTTGGTTTTGCTAAATTGAGGTTGTTTTTGTTCTAACGATGGATAATATTATGAAGAAGAGTTTGATAATTATATCAATGAGCAAGCAGAATGAACATAAGAAAAGTGATACGGGATTTTAAAGATCCTTTTGATTAGGTATTATTGCAAGTAGGTTTGAGTTTATGTAAACTTACAATAAATCTGTAGAGAATTAATTAATTAAATGTAATTCTGTACATGAAATATATTTTCAGTTAGTTTCAAATATCCATACTAATATTATAAATGGGAAAGTGTGTCTGTCTGTCGGTATGTTTGTCTTTCTTTCACGGCAAAACGGAGCGGAGCGACGAATTGACGTGATTTTTTTAAGTGGAGATAGTTGAAGGAATGGAGAGTAACATAGGCTACTTTTTGCCCCTTTCTAACCCCCTACTTCCCTAAATGAGAGGCAACGCGGGCGAAGCCGCGGGCACAGCTAGTATTCAATAAAACAAAAAATATTAATAGGTAAATGTTTTTATTTTCCAGTTTGTACCTATCTTTAACAATTCAATTTCAAGAACACTTTTTCAAATTCTAAATTATGTATCATATCTTCATATTCTAATAAATTATATTGTCTTGCAATCAAAACCTTCTCTCTTTGCATTCTCAACTGGTGCACCTCCTGGTCATGTTTCATATTTGTTGTGTTGCATTTTATTCTGGTCTCTGTCTCACTCAAAACTACCTGAAAGCAAATATTTATAATCTTAAAAATCTCTCAATAATGTATTTTGTAGAAGGTACACACAGCCACAGTATGAACAAGATAGATAGATAGATAGAAACTCTTTATTGCACTAAAACACAGACATTACATGAAAATACATTACGGACAAACCAAAGTACACTTTAGGTGGTCTTATCCTTATAGCGATCTCATCTAGACAAATACATAAATATACCAAGTACCTAATATCATAATTCTATAAACATATATAATACAATAAATATTCACTTAAATAAATTATACATAACACCATTATACATACATGTACAATAATATTTCAATACATATTAAAGACAAGTTAAATTAAATGTAAGATTTTAAATATTACTTACTAGTGCATGGTTTGAAATCATCATCTTCAGCCTATAGCAGTCCACTGCTGGACATAGGCCTGTCCAGTTGGTCGCGACTTAGGGGAAACATCTGGAGAATATACCCATAATGGTTTGAAATGTTTCTTAAATATTAGTTGTAAATGGACCTCATTCTCATTGATTTCTTTCATATCATCTACAAAATAAAACATAAGTATATATTTTATATATTAATTAGAAAATTAGAAACATTATCTCCTATTTGTTTTTATTTTAGTAAATTTAAAGTGTAAAATGTAAAAAATAAAACTTTGGGCATACTCTTTCTCTAGTACCAATTGGAGTCAATTACAATTACATTTATGAATGGACAAATTGTATGTATACAACATTATCCACCGTGAAGCCTTCTGGGGGTCCTCAACCAGTACGTTTCATGCTGAGGGATTCTTGGGAAAGCTCTTTTTTCCTCAGGGTTTTAATATTCTCCCAGCATCTTTTTAACTGATAAGCGGGCCATTGTGACACATGATTGCGACTTCTTTAACTCATGGCAGCTTCATGGAACTGTAATATAAGTATACGCATATTTACTACACAATGTTTTCATAATGAATGTTAATTAGTGAATTCATCTAACCTGATAGTTGAGTTTGGCGTAATTATATCCTTATTCATTATGACCACAAATCGACGCAACAATTACTGCAAAATCACCACAAAACACAAACTAAAACCAATTCTCACTTTTCCGACACTATTTTGTTGAGCCCGATTGAGGTTATAAAAAATGAAATGTCAAATGTCAGTCAAGGAAGTGAAGTGTGCAACAACAAATGAACCAATCACGGGGCTCTATTTTACGCTGTGCGTTTGCTTATTCAAGTGCCGCTTAAGTATTGTTTATGAATTGAAAGGCTCGCCATGTTCAACGCACTGATAAATGCCTCCCTTAACTTAGCGTTGCTGGTCTCCTTAGATAAGTATCGTTTGTGAATACGGGCCTATACCTACTTTTTTTACAAAGTCGGGTTGTTTACTTTGCAAACACATCAAGCGAAATAGCTCACCCCACTCAGAATGGAAAAAAAAAACACAAAATTAAGGCTTCAAATTTCGAGTTTCAAACTCCACCCCATAATCAGTCCACGTCAAGTAAAATCCTTTTAACATTATCGAGGATTTCACTAATAAAGGAGTCTTTGTGAAACATTTCTGTAGAGTTGGAGCAATATTTTTGTAGAAACGGAAAGGGTTCGTTAGGAAGAAGCAGGGAAGGAAGGAAACGATTTTTTTTTTCAGATTAATATGACAGTGCAACTGTCGTAATGGCACATATAAGTAATAATGTGCGGCAACGGACAGGCAACTAATTCATTCGCAACTGCCATTTTTTTTATAGTAGCTTGACATAATGGCTTCCCCACGCCTGATGGAAAGCGAAAGAGAAGCCTAAGTCGCTGTGACAACGGGCAAGTAACTGGTCAGTTACCTGTCAGTTGCCACCGCCATGCCGGCCCAACCCCGACCCCCCACGAGCTCCGGAAACCCTACTCACCGGCAGGAACACGACCCGAAGGTTATTTGGCTGCGGTATTCTATAGGGTGGAGGTCCTTCCCCGGACAGGCGGCTCAATTCGAGCGAAGATTCGTTATGCCCTACCTGTTTTACCTAAATGTGCGGCAACGGACTGGCAACTAAATCAATCGCAACTGCCATGCCAGCCTTTGAGCTTCTTTCGGTCTATACGTACTGAGGGACTCGATTCCTAACCCGACACTTATCGCTATTATAGTGTTCGGGATAGGGATCAGGATGTATTATGATGATGAAGACTTCTGTGTTAAACCTTTTTTTTCGAGAGGGGAATGCATTAGGCACCTTCATCCTGCATGCCACCTCCGGGGGGAAGCGACATGGTGTGTGGGACTCACATCTCCCGAAATAGGAGGGCATACCCACTAAACTCCACTGTGTCTCCAGTGGGCAGCAAGTTGCAGGGACACGGGTAGCGCCGAAGCATACGGCCGCATCCCTGCATGCCCAGACCAGCCGCAGATAACAAGCGGCCGGCACTCCTGGTCAGGGGAGGGCAAATACACGCTGGGCAGGCGGGTTGGCGATCGCAGGGCGTAGCTTTTCGCTCCGAGGACGCTGCTGCCTTCATCGGTCTGTGGTATTCAGCTACGCCTTTAATTGTGATGGTTATGTCGCAGGCAAATTCTATAATTCGCTCGTATACAAACGGCGTCGGCAGTTTACAAAGATAAATACGTGTTACAAAATGCCGAAGGCAAATTGTCATCGCATCAACGTCGACTTGGTTTGTGTATTAGGGTGACCATGATAATAGAAATGAAACAGGGTTTTTAATCATTTTATTTAGGTATTTAAGTTTAATAACAGAATATTATTAAATTATTGACTACGTAAATAAATTCATCGATTAAATAAACATGAAACCGAAACCGAACAAAACCTGCACTAAACGGTACCGTGAGAGAACATAATATTCTATATCTTAGAATACTTACTAAACTTACCAAATACCATAGTAAACTTACCAAAAATGGGATGTAAGGGAGCGACCTATCACCTTTTCGCTCCAAGCCATCCTCACCTGCCCGTGGTGCATCCTGCCGAACAACAAACGAGGCTCTGGCAAACCGACTGGTGGCGGTATAACCATCACAATTGAAGGAGTAGCGTAGCGAACCACAGACCGATGACGGGCAGCAGCGTCACTGGAGCGAGAAGCTACGCCCTGCTATCGCCAACCCGCCTGCCCAGCGTGGCGATTATGGGTATATCCTCCAGAAGTTTGCCCTAGGTGGCGAACAACTGGAGAGGCCTATGTCCAGCAGTGGACTGCAATAGGCTAATGATGATGTTTCTTTGTTTCACTTATTCTGCTAAGCTTGTTTATAAGCATAAAATTTATAGATTTAATAAATAGATTTAAAAAAGTTTAGACATGTACATGAAATACTTGTTGTCTTTACCATAAGCGAAACAAAAAAATCAAAATTCAAAGCATTTTATTGCAATTTTCAGTTCCACTTTACCAGTTTCCATGGACTCCCTAGCGTTTTTACGTGCTGGATAACTCGAATTTTTTTGTTTTTTTTTTTCCACGGTGTTTTCGGAGCCCCCTTTGTGATTGGTTTAATTTCAATAGTTTCCTATAATACTAGCCCTTAAAATCTATTTGAAACAGCCGATATTAGACATATTTTTAATTTCTTTTTTATTTCTCACTTTCACTGCTGACCGCCATATTGGTTTTGGCGACACGCAGCGCCACGCGCGGTTTAATTTGGTACTAATTCGAACGATATGCCGAGGCAATTTGTAATCGGCTGTACTAACGTAGCTTGGCATATTAGAAAATGAACGACATCTTACATACGGCGTACGGCATTTCATATAACGAATTTGTCTTTGGAAACTGCCGACGCCGTTTGTATACGGGCGAATTATAGAATTTGCCTGCGACAGTTATACCGCCACCCGTCTGTCGCCAGCGCCCCGTTTGTTATTTGACAAGAAGCACCACGAGCAGGTGAGGTTGGTTTGGAGCGAGAGGTCGCTCTCTTACATCCTTTAAGATCCATCCAAGAGAACGAACATTTATACACGAACCATTTGGAACCATACATTCTACGTATACATTAATAATTATGTATTTTATCTCTGCCTACACAGTACACATGATACATCGCCCTCGTAGTTCTAAGTAAACAAGAAAAAAGTGTTTCCTCGCACGCGAAATACGAAATACCTACTCGCGAGAGCATTTACGTCGAGTGTAATTCGTATCATAATGCAGAGCGGTTGTCGGCACCTGTTTAATGGACGGCTTCACGCTCGCCGCCCGCTAGACAGAGTTGTACAAAGGATTTTGTATAGTTCTCAGTAAGGTATTGTGTGGTTGATCTAGACGCAAGCACCACGTAACATGTCCCAGGTTTCAAATCTTCAGGGCTTTTTGTTAGTAGTACTCAATATTGTGTCTGAAAGTAGCGCCAGTGGCAGAAAAGTTAAGGAGTAGCAGATTAGCATGGTTTGGGCACTTTATTAGGAGGACATGTAACGAGACGAGTATTGATTATGAATGTGGAAGAATATAGAGGAAGACCGAAAAACTGTGTGAGAAATGATATGCGTGTCAAAGGTGTGAGTGTGGAGATGACGGCTGATAGAGAAGAGTGGAAGGAGAAAACATGTTGTGCCGACCCCACTTACCTAAAACGGGATATGGGCAGGAGAATGATGACTCAATATTGTGCCTGTGTAGTCGCAGAAGACTTCTAAGGGAATATCAGGAAACGGGCAGCAGCATTTACCAGAATACAAATAAAACATACTGCGGTCACCAACTGGCTTGCTAAGTGTTGCAAACACTCCATGTGTTGTGTTATTGTTATACCTGATAAAATACATTGAAATTCGCTGAGGAGAAATTATTAATAGTAAGTATATTTTTAGCACATATAGAAGACATAATATGTTTTGCACAAATTAAACCACATTTAAAACAACCGTAAAGTTTTCGCCGCACAATTTATGGGCGCTTCGCTCTCACGCTGCTGCGACTGCTCGGCTGATAAATTCATTGCGGAGCCCTCGTTTCGATAAAGTTTTACATATTTTGAATTCTCCGCAAAACGTGCATGAATTTACTGTTTATTTCAGTGGGAAAATAAATATTTGTGATCCTTTTTCCCGGAATTAGAGCATAACTTTTTGATAAACTCAATTTAGTAAAATGCTCTCGCACTTTAGCAAACAATGTCCTGATATAGGTATTTAGTCTTTTTTCAACAAATGCGAAACAATTTAAAATAAAATTTTACTTTTTAATGGACAAGGATGTGGCAAGATCTTTAAAAACGAAGATCGTCCTTTTGGTGTCGTGACGTGAAGTTGGACTCGGCGTCAGCCGTTGTGTGAACTGCCATATTCGTGTGGTGAAGTCGGTCAAGTCCGGCACAACGTCGACCTTGTGGTCGAACAACTCTCCTGGAAGGCGAGGGGTTCTCCGTAGACCAGTTCTGCTGGTGACGACGTCTGGTCTTCCTTGAAAGAGGCTCTAATCGGTCGACAATAGTGAGGCAATAACGGTATTCACGACATGGGGGTAGCGGTCCTATCAGATCGATGTGGATCTTAGCAAACCGAGCATGGGGCAGGTCGAAAGTGCCCAGTGGAGAATGTACATGGCGGGTGATCTTGGCCCGCTGACAGGCGATACATTGTCGCGTCCACTCGCGGCAGTCCTTCCTCACACCAGGCCAAACGAAGCGCTCTGCGACCATCTTCGCCGTAGCATTCGCGCCTGGGTGGCTGAGAGAATGCAGACTCTCAAAAATCTGCCTACGCATTTCACGGGTGACATAAGGTCT
Organism: Conogethes punctiferalis; assembly: GCA_031163375.1. Lineage (NCBI taxonomy): Eukaryota > Metazoa > Arthropoda > Insecta > Lepidoptera > Crambidae > Conogethes > Conogethes punctiferalis. The sequence goes on along the minus strand of CM062077.1, from coordinate 24,037,744 downwards.
CTTGCTACTCTCATCGCAGTACAGTTCAGAACTCAATCCCGGCAGTCGTACCTTTGTCAGGCGCAGCGACGTCGTGTTATTGAGGAGTTGCTGGAGTTCGGCATCAGCTAGCTGTGACTTAGCTAACTGGGCTAAGTCGATGGGCCGGACAATCTCCTCTATCCTTGAGAGGGCATCCGCAACAACTTATTTTCGTAAAGAGTTAAAAATGGTACACAGCTTTTGTTCGTCGCGCTCGTCTCTAAAAATATCGTTTCAAAAAGCGTCCCTTATTCCATTCCGCTCCCTATATAAAATACTGGAAGAGCTATTATCTAATATAGCGTCATATACGAGCGGGGGAAATTGGCCGGCTCCCGCGGGAAGGCTGATACGGGATGAAACTATCCCGGATACGTGTCCTGCGGGCGACGGAGGTAAGAATTGTAACTTAATTTGGATTCTAACATGAGTCGGTAAGTATATACCTACATACTTATAATTATTTTGTCGTGACTGAAAACAAAAGCATTGTCGATTACAACCGAACGTGATATGTGCCGTCTATATTGATTGATTGGGACGTAAGGGAGCGACCTACCTTTTCGCTCCAAGCCACCCTCACCTGCTTATGGCGCATCCTGCTGACTAAAATCGGAGGCTTTGGCATCCGATTGGTGGCGGTATAACCGAATATAGACGTAGCTAAATACCAGGGGTAGCAGCGTCACTGGAGCGAGCAGCTACGCCCTGCGATTGCCAACCCGCCTGATAATGATGGTGAAATCATCAGTATCAGCCTATCGCAGTCCACTGCTGGACATAGGCCTCTACAGTTACTCGCCACTTAGGGCAAACATCTGGAGGATAAACCCATTATCGCCATGCTGGGCAGACGGGTTGACGATCGCAGGGCGTAGCTTCTTGCTTCGGTGACCCTGCTGCCCGTCATCGGCCTGTAATATTCAGCTACACCTTTAATTGTGATGGTTATACCGCCACCAGTCGGTTGCCAGCGCCTCGTTTGTTATTCAGCAGGATGTACCACGGACAGGTGAGTTAGGCATGGAGCGAAAAGCTGATAGGATAGGGATGTAAGGGTTAAATCCCTATCCATTGATGATGATCTAATTATAGGTATATGGAAACCATCAACACTTGTAATATAACAGAATTCTCGGTTGCATGTTAATCATCATCATCCTAGCCTTTTTCCCGATTGTCTCAGGGTCGGCTTCCCAAACTGAGAGATTTGGCGAGGGCTAAGCTTTTACACAGAGCGACTGCCATCAGACCTCCGCAACACTTAGGGTAAGCTATACCCATTCCCAGTTTAGGCGTCAGAGTTATCATCATCTCTGATATGATGTAACGACTGCTATCTGAGTTGGTAAAGATAGCACCCGGGACCAACAGCTTAACGTGCCTTCCGAAGCACGGAGGAAATCGGTGTCAAATTTTGGTCACCCATCATCGGATTGACCGCGCCAATGGTTGCACAACGTTGCGATCATTGTTAAGCGAACAAGATCAAGATTAAGCGAAGAACTCGGTTGCATGTTAATATAAATAAAAATAAACAGGATCTACCCCAAAACTATTGTTTTATTTTATACGAATACAACTAACTTTTGATAACAAATAAACATTTTCATTTTCAAACTAATAGAGAGAGTTTTTTCTTCCTGTCGTGAGCCGATCGGACAGAGTACAAAATCCTTGACCTCCAAGGGAGGGAGACAAAATAAATGGGAGCCGTTATCTGGACAGATCGATAGGATAGCGGCGATACGTCATAGGGACACGTGGGCAATCAGATAAACGGGTCATATTATCCCCTTTTGATTCTAACTGGAGAGATAAAGGAAAAACTACGGTCTTGGAAAATCTACAAATATAGTTAGACAGCGGGCAGACTCCTTACACGAAACCTTAATGGTCTATTTGCGATTTCAAACCATCAAAACAAAATTGACCCATTGCATGATATATTAAGTATATATATTTTTTTAAATACCAAATGAGCCATCTCGCCAGTTGGTTATTAAAAACCATTATTCAAACAGTAAGAACAAATCGGGAACGTAAAAGATCACATACTCGTATATATAGGTATAAAACAAATATTAACGGATAATTCCAATATCAGTAATCGCGCCTCCCAGTGTGGGACAATCAGGGGGATTGCCCACGACACCGAGGATTGATTACGCGTGTCCCTCATTTGGGGCACGGACCATTATTTATAATTAGCCTCTATTCGCGAAGGGCGCATCTATCATTCCGATAAGGGCTAGAATTGCCAGTGACAAATTATGATTCATAATTTTGTGTTTGGATCCAGGTTTTTGAAGAGTAACCTAAGTAGGCCATGAGATTAATGAAAATTCAATACTCATCTTAATAGTTTATTGCTCATAATGGTCATACTAAATTCAGCAATGAATATCAAGTGCAATGCACTTTATTACTGGCCATAAAAACGGATTTTCCATAGCAAACACCTCATCATATACATATATTATTTGTATAATGCATATGTCCGGAGCAAGCTGGAGTACAACGCAATCGTTTGGGACCCATATGAGCATAAATATTGTCATATGATCGAAAAACTACAAAGAAAGTTCCTCCGATTTATGTATAAACGCATGTATGGATATTACCCTTACCTGTATCCTTCCTTGTTCGTTTTCGGTATGAAAGGGCAAGATACACTTGCTTTGCGGAGGAAATTAGCACTGGTACTATATTACCATGCAATTTTACATGGTAAAATTGATAATATGGAAGTCATAGGGAATTTGAGGATGGTGGTCCCAAAGAGCTACATGAGCGGTGGACTGGGTGACGTAGCCCCGCGGCGACGCGCGCGGCTGTTCGCCGATCTCGAGGGAGTGCGCACGCGACGCGGATGTAATGGCCCCACATCCAGGGCTATTTGCTTTATAAACGAAATACACCAACAGATCCCGGAGGCCGATTTCCTTGTACAAAAACCTTATCTTATAAGTGAATATGTACGCTAAATATTTAATTGAATAGTATGTAAGTTTAATTGTACTGTTCTTGTTATTAAGGGTAGGTACCTACATTAAATACATATCTATAAGTCCTACTAATACTTAAGTTAAACAATGTATGTTTTAGTTAATTAACTGTAAGTATGTTGTGAAATTGAAATAAATAAATAAATCATCATCAGCCTATATCAGTCCACTGCTGGATATAGGCCTCTCCATGTTCGGCACTTTGATAGTTCCTGGGCCTCCGCATCCAGCACTTGTCGTCCCGCAGACACCTTTTTTTTTCTACAGGGGAATGCATTAGGCATGGTGTGTGGGACTCACACCTCCCAAAAAGGGAGGGCATACCCACTCAACCCCCCTGTGTCGCCAGTGGGCAGCCAGTTGCAGGGACACGGGAAGCGCCGAAGCATACGGCCACATCCCTGCCTGCCCTGGCCAGCCGCAAATGACAAGCGGCCGGCACTCATGGACCGGGGAGGGCAAATACCCCTACCCCCGGATCCGGGGAGCAATAGAGTGCCCCCCGGGCGGACCTCGTGCAATGATGTGGCTGCACCCACCACACCGTTACGCCCCTATGAGTGGATCGCGCCCCCGCACTCACCACTCGGGGCACGAACGAGAGGCTCAGAGGGCATACGATGCGTCCTGCAGACACCTAGACCAATACAAACAGTTATGTTAACGCACACAAATGTTTGAACTTAATATGTACCTCCTTTCTAGAATTCTATAACGTTCTTGATGCGGCGTTATTGTTCCAGGTCGACCAGGTCCTTCTGCTGTCGTCTGCCTATGACTTCCTTTTTGGGGTAGCTAGTGTAGAACCCGGTGGCTCCACCTGTTACTGCGGCAGATGTGTCCGGTCCATTACCATTTCGGCTTTCCAATTCGGTCTCCTATGACGGTGACCTTAGAGCGTCGGCGTATGTGTTCGTTCCGGACTACGAGTATACCTTCTAATGAGATTCCTAGTATGGTTCTTTCCAAAGCCCTTTCCGTTGTCGTGACTCTATACTGTGCGGGGATCGAACCCACGACCACCGTGAGGCAGCAACGTCGTCAAAAACACTCATACCGTACCTTCTTATAATTGGTTGGACACGGTGAGGAACATTCGTCCGTATACGCTCAAACGATCACTTTGGGACGGAGGCCAACCGAAAACATCCTTTCCCGAAGAACAGAGAAAGGCCAAGTGTACCTTTAAGGTACTAACGGTACACTCGTAGTTAGGGATTTGGGACTGGACACTCAATGATGAAGCCAAATGGAAGCTAAAAATAAGGGCTATGTGATATTTTTAGTAGGTACGTCACAATAAAATAAAATTGTATGAAGAAAACTTTTTGTACATTTAATGTGGCAAAGTGTGATATATAAATAAATAAAATAAATAAATAAATATAAATATCAGACAACATCACATACATTGCTCCGATCCCAAAGTAAGTAGCTTAAGCACTTGTGTTATGGGTATCAGAACAACGAAGGTACCACAAATACATACTTAAATACAAATATAAACACCCAGACACGGAACAAACACAAGTGTTCATCACACGAATGTTTGTCCCGGGTGGGAATCGAACCCACGACCCTTGGTTCAGAAGGCAGGGGTCACTACCAATTGAGCCACCGAGCCAGTCAATATTTTAACCGAATTCTTATTTATTGTCATTCAATTGTTCGATAGGTGGCCCAAGTTATTGATTTGGCAAAATAATACCTAACCTGTCACCTCGGACCTTACTCGGATTAGTTAAAAATGTACTCTTGAAATGACGAACTGTGGCTTAATAAGTTTTACTAACCACTGGCCGTAGAAAAGCTATCATTCTCGGTAAAGTATATACCTAAAACACCTAATTTTAAAACCACCATTGTCAAATGCACATTTTTTAAAAATATGCTCCTTTTTTCAGCATTAATTGCTTTTTAACCTTATGTAGGTATGATCAATAGCAAATAGGCTCATTGTATTTGATATCCACTCAGATTTAGCCCCGCGATACAGGCTCAGCCTAGTGTCATGTCATAGTGGTCATAGCAAGGTGTATCTCGGATTTTAGCACTTTTGATTAATAAATATTAATTATTATGATTGTTCTCAGCTTCAAAGCTGATATTTATAAAATTAGTTACGGGCACAAACCACTCACAATATGTATTTTTAAAGTAACAATTTAAATTGGTCATTATTATTATTGCTTTTCTTTAAATCGTGTCCCTATAAGACAGTTATCAAAGTATTTATTTATAAGGCCCCCTCGTTTTGTTGACTATACGCGGAGATTTCCAACGTCGATTACTTCAGAGTTGAGAGAACCCCGTCTTAGAGACCCTCCTGTAGTACGCCCATCTTAAAGGTAGCTTATTTTTAGGGTTCCATAAGTTTAATAGTGGGTATATTATATATGTCACACCGTTAGATTATAATCCATCTTGCGAGATTGTAAACTGTCGAAAGGTTGTGAACTGTAACATAATGCTCACAGTTTAACTATCATTAACAATTTATTTTTCGGTAAGGTTAAGTAAGTATAGTTGAGGTTAGATAAGTAAGTTTAAAATATTACAAGAGTAAAAAATTACGATACAACAAACAAACAGTGTGGATAATTTAATTTTGCAAAGAAGTATTATGTTTCTAACGAGTAGATTAAACAAGAGTATGTCTACCTTGGGAGAGGCCTATGTCCAGCAATGGACTGATGTGGGCTGATGATGATGATGATGTCTACAAAGAAATCATACTTAGAGAATGTAGAACACTAAACGACTTCTATGTACTATTCTTCTGTTTGGCGACCAGAAATCCTTTTGAGCTTGAGCTTGTTTTTTATAGTACCTCGTCGACATTATGACTTCCCTATGCCTAATGGAAGCGAAAGAGAAGCCCAAGTCGCTGTGACAACTAGAAAGTAACTGGTCAGTTACCTGTCAGTTGCCACTGCCATGCCGCCCCAACCGTAACCCCCTATGTGCTCCGGACACCCTACTCACCGGCAGAAACACGACCCGGAGATCATTTGGCTGCAGTATTCTATAGGGTGGAGGTCCTTCCCCGGACGGGCAGCTCAATACGAGCGAAGATTCGCTATGCCCTACCTCTCTAAAAACTTGAGCTCTCTAAGAGCTTGAAACGAAGAAGAAGAGATATACATTACCGTTGCCACAGCGGTTTAGCAAGTCACATCTTCCTTTCTATCAAGCAGGCAACATGCTGTACTTCTATAAAGATGCAATAATCCATCCATCTTAGTAAATAGAGGCTTGTTTTGAACCCCCTGGCATTATCACTATACGTACTTGACCGGTTTTCTCTGCTTGAATGCATGTGCGGGCAAAAGCATTTCCCGTAAGATCCCGTATCCCGTGTTTACACGCGGGACGTCGAGGGGGAACACAGGCGGAGTGGCTACAAGATTGCATGTCAACAGTAAGGGGTAAAATGGCAATTCTTATCTTTGCCGCATTTAAATGTGATGTTACTTGCCTGTTGTCGCAACGGCTTGGGCTTTTTTGTCGCTTTCCTTTTTTTTTTTATTCATTATGGGTTTGCGCTTGGCCACAATTCACCTGGTGTCAAGTGATATTGAAGCCTACGATGGAGCACGCTTACCCAGAAAATACCGATTCACTCTCGCCTTAAACACCTCAAGATTATATGTCTCCGGAAACAAGGAGTTCCATAGTTTGGCCGTTCGCACCAAGAAAGTAGAGGCAAACCGCACCGTGCGAGTCCTTGGGACCTTCACCATAAAACGGTGTCTCTTGGTCGTATCTCTACTCGTCCGGTGGTAAAATGGAGCTGGGGGAATCAAATTGTGTAGTTCAGTCGCACACTCCCCAAAACGTAACCGATAGAAAACCGATAGGCTTGCAACCTTTCGACGGTGATCAAGGCTTTGCAATTTCACGTCACAAAGCAAGTCGTTGTCGATGAGCCTTTTGGCACGTCTCTCTATACAATACTATACTGCTATATAGGTATATCACAGAGAACCAACCGAATGTTTTAGTTATGGGCATCAGAACAACGAACGTATATACTTAAATACAAACACCCAAACACGGAACAAACACAAATGATCATCACAATTGTGTTTGTCACGGGTAGGAATCGAACGACCCTTGATTCAGGAGGTGGGAGTCACTCCATAATAAAATAAGCCATTGAGCCACTAAATAAAAATAAAGAAAAAAGATAAATATATTTGTCATAACGTCACCCCGGAACCTATTAATACCAAAATGGCTGAAACTACCTATATTAAACTTCCAACTTTAATCACGAGTCGTAGATCAAAGTGGCAGGGTTCGTTATGTCACCCCAAAGGTCAGGCAGACCATTAGCCGGTCTCCGATTTAGAACTTCTTCACTTTAGATTACATATGAATGATAATGTACATACAAACCTACTTGTATATTCAATGAGTTGATTAAGCTGCTTACGCCTACAGAATTCTGTACGCTGTTTGAAGAGAATACAAATCAACACCCCATTTCTTACCGAGGGTGTGCCGACTAAAAACGGATGTAAGGGAGCGGCCTATCATCTTTTTGCCCCAAGCCAAGCCTCACCTGCTCGTGGTGCATTCTGCCGAATAACAAACGAGGCGCTGGCAACCGACTGGTGGTGGCATAACCATCACAGTTGAAGGCGTAGCTAAATACCATAGACCGATGACGGACAGCAGCGTGAGCTATGGAGCGAGAAGCTATGCCCTGCGATCGCCAACCCGCCCAGCGTGGCCATTATGGGTACATCCTCCAGACGTTTGTCCTTAGTGGCGAACAACTGAAGAGGCCTATGTCCAACAGTGGACTGTAATAGGCTGATGATGCATATAACTAACAGGTAGTAGGCGGCCGTGAAGTCGAAAGTTAGGTTGACAGGCTTAATAGTACAAACCTACCGCGCCTGTCACCTTCACCCTGAAGCCTTACTGAGATGCCGCTTTCTGGATTTAAAATAAGATGACCCCATCTCATCCCGTGGGTGTAGTAAAAGATGATTAAGAGAATAATAGAAGTGATGTAGGGCATAGCTCGAATTCAGCTGACCGTCCGGGTAAGGACCTCAACCCTATATAATACCGCAGCCAAAGACCTCCGGGTCGTATATCTGCCGGTGAGTAGGGTTTCCGGAGCTCGTAGGGGGTTAGGGTTGGGCCGGGCATGACGGTGGCAACTGACAGGTAACTGACCAGCTACTTGCCCGTTGTCACAGAGACTTGGGCTTCCCTTTTGCTTTCCATCAGGCGTAGGAAAGTCATTATGTCGAGCTACTATAAAAAAGGTCTAATTATTTGACACTTTAATATAAAAATATTGTCCAAAAGAGGTACTACCGTAATTTTACATAATTCGGTTAATGGAGCCCGAAATGACCCCAAAAGTTACGGCAAACTGTTCTATTACAAATGGCTACCGAGCCGACACAGATTGTCGTAATAATCGAACTGTTTTTCCAAGGAACTCAGTTAAATTACTTACACGTAATTTACGTCTGTAGTTAATCTCTTATTGGCATCTGACACAGTGCCGAATTAAGGCCCTGTGGCGCTTAAAATGTAAAATAATGTCAGTTTGGCTGGCCCATTGGCCATTTGGTAGGAACCCCTGTCTCTGAACAATTGGTCGTAAGTACGATTCCCATCCGGGATAAACAATCGTGTGATGCACATTAATTTGTGTTTTTTTTCCATGTCTTGGTGTTTTTTTTATATTTAAGTTTATATTTGTGCAAGCTCCAAAAGTGAAATTCGATAGGCCGTACCCTTCGAAGGGATTCTAATTACATACCGAAGCCTTAGATTGGTATCCCCAAAGAAGACAGAAATGTGGCCGCCCTAAGCAATCCTGGCTGGGGACAACAGCTGCAAAAGCAAAGGCGATAGGAATAACCTGGAGCAAAGTGAAGGACGCTCGGGATGGCGATTTGTAAGTCATCTACCTACCTACCTCCTACTACTACCTAACTGTAAGTCACTTACCTCATGGGGCAAAGAACAAGAAGTCAAGTAAGTCACCATTTCTTTTTCGTCGGCCAGCACTTAGAAAGAGGCTTTGTAGGGGATGGTTTCAGGAGAATAAATGAACGGACTGTAGATTAGGTGCTGATGTTTGTAATATATAATGTCGCATACAAAAATTGCTCGACAACAGAAATAAAACGCGTGCGTTAGTGGTGCCGCTTAATGAAAAATGTGGAGCCCTGCGCTGTTGTATTTACGTGGGCGTCCCGCCACCTACGTCTTGCGGCGAGGGCGCACAGAAGTACCTAAAACTTCACTATGCCCAAAATTAATAATCTCTGTTGTAACCCTCACTCGGTGGTCACAATCCGGCACTGACTCCTACACGCAATTAAGATAAGACCGCGGTCCACTAGGAAATAAGGAACGCGCCAACTTTGGGCAGTTAAAAAACTTTCGCCATTTTTTCTTGTGATTACACTTGATGTAGGCGAGTGCAGTCAAATCGTGTAGGCTTGAACTAATACTGTATGAGTAGGTTCCTTATAGTTTAGCGATGCATAATAATCTTGAAATCAGTTTTATTGAATGAGTTAAATTAAATAAAAAGAGTTGAAAAATACATGTTAGGGATGTATGGGAGCTACCTGTCATCTTTTCGCTCCAAGTCACCCTCACCTGCTCGTGGTGCATCCTGCTGAATAACGAACGAGGCTCTGGCAACCGACTGGTGGCGGTATAACCATCACAATTGAAGGCGTAGCTAAATGTGGTATTGGACTTATGACGGGCAGCAGCGTTACCGGAGCGAGGAGCTACGCCCTGCGATCGCTAACCCACCTGCCCAGCGTGGCGATTATGGGTATAACCTCTAGGTGTTTGCCGAAAGTAGCGTATACCTGGAAAGGCCTGTGTCCAAGACCCAAGTAAGCTGAAGATATTTAATATGCACAACTATGTACACATTTATTTTTGGAGGTCCCATGTTGACATACAAATACAAACAATCATTGTATTACAGAAGCGAGCCATTTGCGCCATACTCGTACCCATACGATTTACGCGAATCGCTTGGAGAACTTTTTATGGGGATTAACTAGCAGAACAGTAGCATCATACTATATCTTTGACTGTGTCGTTTATCTGCGTATACATACAAATTAGTCAATTTCACAAACATCAAAAAGTCAAATGAACATACTTTTCCGTAGTAAACTGCTGGTATTGACTGGATGAGAGAAACCCGAATAGAATAGAAATATGTGGCGCGAATTAAAAGAGGTCCACGTTCAGAAGTGGACGGATCAGAGCTGTTGATTGATTGATACATCAAAAAAGCATAAAAACAGTTTGAAAATGTACCAGAACATGTGATATGAAAACCCGAACGGGGAAAACCACGCCCCAAGCTACCATGATTGTATATCAAACATTTCTACCTTATCTTTTGCCCCAATATCAAAGTTACAGAATTATTGAGCCGACCCATGGAAGCGCCTCCGGCCATTGCACGTCTCGTAATACACAACCCTCAGTTGATTGATTTATATCAAAATGTATGTGTTCATGTGGTTGTATTATTACTGTGTATTGAATTATTGATTTTATAACCCATTTGTAGTTTCACCGATTCTGTTAAATGTCATCAAATTACTTAGGTTTTCATACTCTCCTCATCTCTAAACAAATACTCAGCTGTGATATTTCCTGATTGCTACGACATATTTTTCTTTTCGCTGTCATCTACACTAATATTAGAGAAAAGATATTGTGATTGTGTCTGTGTATGTTTAGTAATAAATGAACTCAAAAACTACTGTGCCGATTTCAAAAAATATTTTATCTTTAGAAAGCTACCTTCGCCATGAGTGACATAGACATAATTATCAGTGGAAGTTTGCATCATACTGTACATCATATGTATATGGCAAAGCCCCAAAATACTTATTTTATTTCTTTCTATTTTTAAGTGACATAATGCGGCTTTACAGAATACATCTTCTTGCAAAGTTTTCAGAGTAAGTTTTATAAAAGTGGCCGTGACATAGGTTCCATTTTTTGCCATTTGGCTTCTTCTTCTTGAAGTGCCATCTCCTACCGGAGGTCGGCTATCATCAGGGCCATCCTGACTTTTGAATCAGCGGCACGGAACAGGGATCTCGTGCTCAGATTGAACCATGTCCGGAGATTTTTGACCCATGAGGTCTTCTTCCTGGTGGTCGTCTACCTTGGATTTTTGGCCATTTAGCTACTGAAGCCTAGAAACCAAACACTTTAATATCGAATCGTGTTTTAAAACTCTACCAGGCAATATCGAAAAGCCGCTATGACTGCACAAAGTCGCACAAAGTTCGTTAAGCAAGAATAGGTACATTTTTCATAACACCGACAGCTGAATTAAGTGTTCCCCGACCTGATGAGGGTGCAAGGTGCTAGTGAGGGGAACCAAATCGGTAGTAGTTGTCGATAAACTTAGCAGACTCGCGAAATATATCGTGTGTAGCGGCCTACATTAACAGTTTTGCAGCGCATACAGTTTCGTATCATGCTGCCAAATAGGAAATCATTACCAACATGTATTTGTATTTCTGGTGCACTAACCATTACATATTTCTTCTGACAACTGGACTTGTACCATTTACCACACCGCTCAGAAGAACCTTCACGACCAGTCACCCTACATCTTGCTTTTACCGATTCACTTATTGTCGTCCAATTGACAGTTAATTCGTAATTAAAATTTGACGAGCAGTTTGGCCCAGTGATATTAAACGGTGCCTCTGACACAGCGGTCGCGCGTACAAACACTTGTGTGCATGAACATGTCTGTTAATAATGGTATTTATTTACAAAACTAGCTGCTGCCCGCGGCTTTGCCTGCGTGAACATCGGTTTGTCATGAAGAGCTTACTCTGTCATTATATCATGTACGTACGCGTCTTTGTCTTTTATTTTATCACACGCGCTTACGAATGGATGCTCAAAAGATGATGAAGATATAGGTATTCGATTTGAGTGCTGAGAAATCTGAACATAGGTTGACACAGGACAAACACAATGTAGGTACATCATGTTGGCCTCTGGTTGGCCATTGGAAGCCGCGGCCCATTGTTCAGAAATCACCTGGTATGCTATGCTATGGCTAGCTATGGTTCTCTTAACTGTAAGTTCTGGTGATGACTTATCCAGAGCGACGTCTTCCTGAATTATTCGAGTTATCTAAAAAAGTTTCTACATTGAATCCTACCGGGAACCGATATAATACGCCACTGGGGTCAGCAGTCATCAGATAGTTATGTCGCGTCCGTACTTTTTTTGAGTCAATTAGTCTTTTTTGGTATCAAAAATGGTGCTTACCTACGTATCTAGTTACTACTATGAATTCTCATTATTTCAAACAGAGCAACCGCACGTAATGCACTTGTGTATGGGCATAAACATGTACACTTCAATATCTCGTGCGTACTTGCCCGGTCTGCTTGGAGAATGGTCATTGTGGCCAATTTTCGGCCAGGAGAGGGCTGGCGCCGGCGCGATACGTTTAAAATTGATTAATATAGAAATCATCATCAGCCTATTACAGTCCACTGCTGGACACATGCCTCTTCAGTTGCTCGCCACCTAGGGCAAACATCTGGAGGATATTATGGGTATAATCGCCACCTGGGCAGGCGGGTTGGCGATCGCAGGGCGTAGCTTCTCGCTCCGGTCACGCTGCTGCCCGTCATAGGCCTGTGATATCTAGCTACGCCTTCCATCGTTATGGTTTTACCACCACCAGTCGGTTTGCCAGAGCCTCGTTTGTTGGTCGGCAGGATGCACCACGGGCAGGTGAGGAAGGCTTGGAGTTAAAAGGTGATAGGTCACTCCCATACAATATAGAAATACGGATACTTATTTTGTACTTTTTGGAAAATAAGTGCGTTTAATAATCTTATATCTATACCTACAACTAAAGCAGAACCTGGATATCCTGTGTATGAACATATTTTGAGAAGCCACGCTAAAAATACTAAGTATCTTTTATTCGATTTTTCTTTATGTCATACTGAGCATCCCTAAGAATATGCTGTGAAAATTATTTACCGATAAAATTAAGATTTTTTTAATTATAGGTGGTACCTAACTATGTACAATAAAATATGTTAGTACACAGGTTTTAAGTATCACGCCGACCAAAAAGCGACCACTTGGCCGGTGTATGAAAATTAACTTATTTCAAAGCGTTATTTTCTTCCGACATGCGTAATTAAAACGATTTTATTAGGCTGAAATGTTATAATATTAGTATATTGAGGACAGAAATTACAATTTGGATTAGAAAAATATTTATGAAGCATAGGTACACTGATCGCAGTTTCGTCGCATCCGAGCTAGACATGTGGCCCGTTGTGAGCCTTTTGAGATTGCAGTAAGGTTTTTGGTTCCTGGTCACTGTGATTCATTAGCAGATGCAGGTCGCCTTGTTTACGGGTTATGCTAGATCTGTTTTGACTGTACACAATTCTGAAAGTTTGTTCCAATTTGTTGCTGAATGAGGTGCCTCTGAAACTGAGCAATATTCTAGTAGACAACGCCGGTCGTTATCCCTTTACGTTGGTCGTCTTTTCAGTTATAGCAGTTTGCATTATAGTATTTTCCGAAGAATTTCATTCCGAAAATAAGCCGCACAATTTTAATTCGCAATTATTTGTACTTATAAGTGGCGCATTTCCGTATTTGCCTACCTCGATATCAGTACCTGTCATGTCAAATTGATAATTTCGCTGACAAAGTCAAGAAATGACAGTATCTATGGTGTATTCAAAAAGTTCTTAATCATTCCGTAACATATTTTCCCGAAATTCTAAATGAAAAAATTGATAAATCATTGTAATTTATAGCCTATATGTTAATCTGATGCATAAACAATATTCGTGTAAAGTTTCACTAAAATCTGTTCAGTAGTTTTTGCGTGAAAAGGGAACAAACATCCATCCATCTATCCATCCATCTATCTATCCATCCAAACAAACTTTCGCGTTTATAATATTATTATTATTATTATTATTATAGTGGGATATGTTAATCTGATGCATAAACAATATTCGTGTAAAGTTTCACTAAAATCTGTTCAGTAGTTTTTGCGTGAAAAGGGAACAAACATCCATCCATCTATCCATCCATCTATCTATCCATCCAAACAAACTTTCGCGTTTATAATATTAGTGGGATTAGGCCGCGGTTAGTCTGTCACCCATAGCAATAAAAATACAGTCCCGTTAATAAAACTTTTAATTGTAATGGAACGAAATAGTTTATGTATGGTTAATTCATATTCTGTTATGTAAATGCAACGCTCGATTACCTTTTTAGGGTTCCGTAGCCAAAATGGCAAAAACGGGACCCTTATAGATTCGTCATGTCTGTCTGTCTGTCTGTCTGTCTGTATGTCTGTCTGTCTGTCTGTCCGTCCGTATGTCACAGCCAGTTTATTCCGAAACTATAAGAGCTACATTATTGAAATTTGGTACGTAGATGTATTCTGTAAACCGCATTAAGATGTAAAAATAAAATCAGAAAAAAATCCAAAATTTTTGGGGTTCCCCATACATAGAACTGAAACTCAAAATTTTTTTTTTCATCAAACCTATACGTATGGGGTATCTATGGATAGGTATTTGAAAATGATGTTAAGGTTTCTAACAACATTTTTTTTCTAAACTGAATAGTTTGCGCGAGAGACTCTTCCAAAGTGGTAAAATGTGTGTCCCCCCCCCCCCTTAACTTCTAAAATATGGGCATGATAAAACTGAAAAAAATATATGATGTGTATTAGTATAAAAACTACTAACGAAATTTGGTTTGAATGAAATCTAGACAGTAGTTTTTTTTTAAACGTCATAAATCAAATTACCTAATTTTTTCATTCAATCAGTGGTACGGAACCCTACGTGCGCGAGTCCGACTCGCACTTGGCCGGTTTTTTTTTACTTTTAATATTTGTTCGAAGGGTGCTAACATAAAGATACAGGTTTCCGGTACAGACAAATCTGTGCGGGTCGGTACCGGCCGGTGCAGGCATAATATTTAATGTTTACTTATGCGCTCACCTACAAAGAAACAGGTTTATACTTGTCCGTACCGATAACCTGGACCAAGCCATACGGTCTTTATTATTTATGAAATGAAATAAGGACATATTTACCTGTTTCTTTATGTGAGTTGACCCTGCACCGGTCGGTACCGACCTGTACAGATTTGTCTGTACCGGTAACCTGTTTCTTTATGTACATAAGCACCCTTACAGAGGATAACCCATATTGTGAATATTGTTTGGGTCAGAAGCGAACGTAGAATGCAAGGGTTATTTTACATTTATAGGTTAAATAAATAGTTTGTCAGGAAGTGAAGTCAATGTTTAATTACTTTTAAAAAAATTTACTAACGAGGCTCGTACGCGATATTTATTATGTAGTATTACGCTATAATAAACAAACAGCTTGATGATTCGATTGTGCCATAAACGTCCTATGTCCAAATAATGGACCATCTAATAGCCCGTAATATGGGGTATCATCAAATAGGTAGGATAAAGAAATGATAGATAGAAAGAAACTCTTTATTGCACAAAAACACAGACATTACAGAAAAACACATTACAAACAAAACAAAGTACAATTTAGGCGGTCTTATCGCTTATAGCGATCTCTTCCAGACAACCTCGGGTCCAACAAGATGGGTAATCTAGTGCAAAACTATCTATTTCATATTAAACACGTAAAATGAGCCTATTCCATAATACACATTCCATACCCACTTTGAAATGAAATGGTACCCACTTTACGAGTATAATTGGATTTCTTCTTCTCAGTCGTCCCCTCATTACTGGTCGTGATCACTCGTTGATTTCGTAGGTCTAATCAACTAACTCCACTTGTCTCTGTCCGAAGTTGCCCTTACCGCATGATGTTATTTGTTCAGGGCAGACGCTTTGGCCGGACCATCTGGTGGATGAGTGCCGCGAGGTCTCTTTCCTGCTGCTACACCACTAACCACAAACAACCTTTTAAGAACCTCATTACCTTTTCAAATATAAAATACTTCGTCCGCCGGCTGCATCCTCAATAGAACTATCAGTTAAAATAAAATAAAATAGTTTATTTTTGCAAAAAGATTCACTAGTAATACTTTTGCACGTCAGACTTTTTTCCTACCAGCACTTCGACGTGTAACCTGCTGAGAAGAAGTGCCGCAACAAACTCAACAGTTAGCCTTTTTTTTTAAATATATAATACAACAAAATCATTTTAATAAGCGCAAGCGAGCAGACTATCATGTCCATGTGATATTGTCATCCATATAATCTTGTACTTTATAATAACCTTTTGACATTAAAATGGACTTAATGCGAGATTTTAATCTATGTATAGGTAGATCAACAATATTTTGCGGTATTTTGTTAAACATTTTTACACTTTGTCCTATGAATGAGTTACCAGTTTTACGAAGCCTGAGATTGGAAACAGCAAGTTTGCTTTTATTTCTAGTAATGAACTGGTGAAGATCTGAGTTTTAACTATATAAATGTATATTCTTACGTACAACTATAATGCAGTCAAATATGTACTGTGGTGCAGTTGCAGTTGTCGTACTAATATTGACCTTATCGACATGTGCCGTAAGAGAGCAGCACTGGGCGACCCTAGCGGCCGTTAAGGCGAAGTTTGAGTGGCTAATTTATCGGATCTCGCGCAACTGTCAGACAAGTTACCTCAACTATCGCTGTCAGAGGGCTATTTTCATTTTATTTAGAAGTTGCCTCGTTTGCGGAAGCGCTAGTTAAATATGACGTATTATGTGGACGTGACTCACAGCTTTATTTATATGATCTATCAATCATAATTATCTGACATTTTTTTTTTTCTATGAAATAGGGGGCAAACGAGCAGACGGCTCACCTGATGGTAAATGATAACCGCCGCCCATGTACATCTGCAACATCAGGAGTTACAGCTGCGCTGCCGGCCTTTAAGAAAGAGGTACGCTCTTTTCTTGAAGATTTGAAGGTCGTATCGGTCCTTGAGCATATAAGACATCTTGGAGCATATAAGTCTATAGTGTGTATTAGGCGTGGCATTCTCTTCTAATACAAGTATTCCCTTGTTCTTAGAGAGTCTTGTGTATTTTTAACGGGGCTCGAAGCAGCACTTATGCAGGCCGTCATAGTGTGATCGATCCACGTTGCACTAACTAGGCGTGATGCGTATCGCTTTTCTGCACATTTTCGTTTAGACTTCATCGGCTACTAGACAGAACGCAGTCAGTAATAAAGTCGGAAATAGGGAATAGTCACAGCCTAAGGTTTTAGGGGCAGTGAGAAGAGTGTAGGTGCGATTGAAAGGATGCACGTCTTTTATAGTAGCATATCGTAGTGGCCTCCCGTAGCCAGAAGGAAAGCGAAAGCCCTTAATTCTTCTCATAAATGACGAGTCTCTCAAGAGAGAATTTTTCTTTGGCTAGTCATTGTGGAATCGGACAGGTTGTTGCCACCACCCTACCCGGCCCGTAAGATACCTACAGCTATCTTACAGGTTATACAGCGACTGATCCTCAAATGCCACCGCAATGGTTAAGCGATTGTACGTTGGTCGCAATCATGTGTCGAAGCGAAATCTCTAAAAGTCCCTTAGTCGGCTCTTACGAAACCCACGGAAATGTTAAAGATTGATCCAGGCGGTGATTTGTACTCTCTGTCCGTCGCCGCATGGATACCGGATAAAAAGTAGTTACAAAAAATAGTCTTTAAAAAAATCAAAGTACCCTGACTGTGAAGAAAGACTGAAAATATGATAGTTTGGTATTGACCAATTGTCAAACACAAAAAAAAAACTAAAAATAAAAAAACAAGCAATTACTTACACTCCTTTGCGTTGCGATTTTTCATCCACATAGCTGCCCGGTCAGTGTATAATAATATAATATACAACAATAGGTATACAATTTCGGAAAAAAACGTAAGAAGTTATTAACTTTTCAAACTCCGTTATAGTAAAGTTTGAGTGAGTTACGTTCGGTTATAATCCGCAAGAATTTTATGTAATAAACCGATATACGACGGCGATGTGTGCTGCTTTCTTGCAGTATCGATATCGATAAATATTTAAATTTTTATATAAATTGTTGTTAATAATTAAATTATATTTATTTTATATATTATAACTTGAGTATCTTGTATGTAATACCTATTATTATGTAAAATTATATGTATATGCATTACTTGTATATTGGTGGTTATAATTATAGCAGTTGTTAGAATGCCTATTACCGCACCACATTATAGTTTTCTAGCTCGCCCAATGGTTGACTGGTAGAGAATGCCACACGGCATTAAGTCCGCCATTTGTACTTTCCTTGTGCAATAAAAATTAAATAAATAAATAAAATTGTTATCCATGTGGTTTTCAGATTTACCACCCCATAACTTCTGATGGGTCATCTCTTGCGCCTGGTGGAGTGAAGATTTGCGCAAGATGGCTGGCAAGTGCTGGATGCGAGAGACCCAAGAGCGATCAAAGTGGCGAACTATTGGAGAGGCCTATGTCCAGCAGTGGACTGCGAAAGGCTGTTGATGGTGATCTCTTGTCGTGGGTGTCGTAGAAGACGACTAAAGGAATATCAGCGTTTCATCAGCAGCCTACGAAACTAAACTTGGTACAATTATTCTTAATTAAATACTCCTGGGCAGGTTATAGTATACTTTTCATCACGCTAAAATCAATAGGAGCAAAGCAGTGAAGAGAAGTGTTGGGAAAACGAGAGACATTTTTACCTGTATGTTTGAACGCGCATCACGCGGAAACTACTGCATGGAATTAAATGCGGTTTTCACCAATGTATTGCTAGAGGCCTAACTTAAAATTTAGGCATCATTATATAAAAGTCCGTTATTTTTGAAACCCGACATCCACGCGTGCGACGCCGCTGGCACAGCTAGTAATAAATAAATCCTAACTCAAATATTATCCTTTATTTGTAAGCACAAGTTACAATAAGGTGTACAAATATGTAGTTATAGTTGGGTTCAGCTGTGTCTGCCTATAAAGGCATACAAATATATTTGGTGTCAGAAAAGTTTACATAATGACGCTGTATCAACTAATCTATAAAATGAAATGCCAGCGTCAATATCAGTAATTTAGCAAACAACATTAATAGCCCATGTAAATCTATACTTATCTATCTCAGTAAAGGTCGTGTGGGACATTGGTTCATGACTAGCAGACAATAACTAGTTGGCCAGCCATAGCGATCATAACCGACCCACTTTCGATAAACGTTACCTCTAATTACCAACCGGGTATCGAGCCTGAAACCTTGTTAGTGCCGAAACTGGACTGCAAACGGCTATCGATTAGACGTTGAAATATAAAACAGGTTGCCTAAACTTTGAAGCGCAACTTTTGTAAATTTATCTTTACTTTACGTTTTAAGAGCCCCACATCACATGACCTTGGTGTCTCGTACCCTCCAGTTATTCGCCACTTTGGTAAAACATTTGAATGCTTTGCCCATAATCGCCACGCTGGGCAGACGGGTTGGCGATCGCAGTACGTAGCTCCTCGCTCCGGTGCCGCTGCTGCCCGTCATCGGCCTGTGGTATTTGGCTACGCCTTCAATCATGATAATTATATCGCCATCAGTCGGTTGCCAGAGCCTCGTTTGTTATTCAGCAGGATGCACCAAGGGCAGGTAAGGTTGGCCGGGAGCGAAAAGATAAATAAATAAATAAAAAATAAAACTTTATTAAATTTGTTACATCTGGTATCTTAACTCTTATAATAATTACAAGTTGCAGGTAGCACAATAATAAGATACGGCATGAACGTTAACGTCCGTACTAGTTTTTATAAAAAACTGTATGACGGTCGCTAGCGCCCTCCACCGGCCTTACAGGACTCAGGTAAGTTATTATGATCGTCCATAGGTATTATATCAATTAATTATCAAATAAAATTCTTTTTAACATTTGATTACAATAAATAAGACGATTCATTAATTACATAAATTTAGATGATTATTGATTAGTATTCATAAATTAGAAAGTGTGTGTATGTGTATATGTATGTGATTATGAGTGTATCTATGTGTTTGTGTGTGTGTGTGTGTGTGCGTGCGAAGAGTTTGTGGTGTGCTTGTAATTATGTGATTATATATGTACATTTGTATGATTGTTTGATTGTTTGTATTTGCCCTTACAGAAGTGACGAGCTTATATTACTTTAGGTACTTTAATATTATTCATATGTTAGGCATTATCAAGAGGTCCTCAGTTTCAAAGGATCATAGGTCGTTCCCTTAGATCTCCACGTAAATGCAAGCAAAAAAAACAACGTCGTTCTAAACTGATCTCAATCGCTGACCTAATAAACCGTACCGTTGACCTGGATAAGCTCGTTTCTTTACCTAAAATCGACAAAACTTACATCGACTCCCCCCCTCCCCTACTCGAGTGCGCCTCGCATAATATCGCATGACATTTTCATAATGCCGTATCGAATTCTTCGAAAGTCGGAATCCGACGGGGTCGCACAAATTGAACGACATAATTTATTTACTCTGACGTCACTCCAATCTCGTCGTTACAATTCGAGTGTATTAAAGCAATCGTAGTTCATTTTTAATGTTAAAAATAAAGTATATATAGAACATTACCTTGTAACCAATTGTCGCAGCGCTCAGTCACTAAAGAGACTAGCGTATGTGACTCAAAATAATTGATGACTTATTGCTGCGCCACACAGCGCCATCTAGACCCAAACTAAGCCGAAGCTTGTACTATAGATACTGGACAACTGATAAACTCGCTTGGATCACCATCATCATCGGCCTGTTAACGTCTACTGTCGGTTTTTTTTTATAAGAAGAGCTTTCAGGATAACCTAACTCCACCTGATGGTAAGCGGTCGTGAGGTCCAAAAGTTAGGTCAACAGGCATAATAGAAGAAACCAAACCCCCTGCTCCCCAACCGTGGTTATGAGCCTTATTTTAAAAATGAGATACTTTAAAAAAAAATAAGTACATACTATACGTAACAAACACCCAGACCAATACAAACAAATATGTTCATGCATACAAATTTTTGTACTGTGCGGGGATCGAACCCGCAACCATTGTATCAGAGACAGCGTTCACTACTTTTTATTTACCTTTTAGACAAGTGTTGAATTACATTTCTTAGACAAAAGTTGCTAAAATTTTATTGCTGTTATCAACAAAGTACAAACGAAGACAATTTTCCATTTAAATTTTAACTTTTCTCAGCAAACTTAACTGGGCGAGTTAGAATTTCAGCACGCGTATAGGCTCCTTTTTAATAATACTCCGAAGCTCGGGCTCCAGAGGAATAATTATAATTTGGATGTTCTCAGAAGTACTTAGATACATTAATTTAGACAAGTGCTGCTTGAGTGGAGTACATCTGAAAGCTTCATTACTTACAAAAACAGAATAAAGTAATAAAGAGAAATAACAAGTTGTTTAAGATTTGATTTTGTTATTTTGAGTCTAAGGGCGTTTTAGCGCCTCGCTTATTGAATGGCGCTTCTCTCGTGTAATCTGAGCTCGGAATTTATTCGAGAAAAAGTGGTATTTTATATCCTGGATAGAAGGGATGACGAATGAGGAGGTATTGGAGATGGTAAAGGAAAAGAGATCATCATCATTATCATCAGCTTATTGTAGTCCACAGCTGGACATAGGCGATTATGGGTATATCCTCTAGATGTTTGCCCTGTGGCGAATTACTGGGGAGGAAAAGAGATGATTGAAAACAGAAGAGGCAACATGATGAGACACGTCACACTAATGAAATGAATAGTCGAAGGTAAAATAGGAGGCATTAGAGGCAGAGGTAGGTAGGCCATAGCGAATCTACCGCAGCCAAATGACCGGTCATTTCCACAGACCATCCATCAGGCCATGGACAGGTCGTGTTTCTGCCGGTGTACTCTACTCGTCTGTCACCAAAAAGCAATAAAGAAAATATTAACTGGGTTTCGGGAGCTCGTAGGGGGTTAGGGTTGGGCCGGCATGGCGGTGACACCTGACAGGTAACTGACTAGTTACTCGCCCGTTGTCACAGCGACTTGGGCTTCTCTTTCGCTTTCCATCAGGCGTAGGGAAGCCATCATGTCGAGCTACAATAAAAAAAAATCTTCGCTCGAATGGTGCCGCGCGCCCGGGGAAGTACCTCCACCCTGTAGAATACCACAGCTAAAAGAACTCCGGGTCGTGTTTCTGCCGGTGAGTAGGGTTTCCGAAGCTTGGGGGGTGAGTGCTGTATAGGCAGGCGGAGGTTAGCGTGATACCCCTGGTGTTGCAGGCGTCCATACTCTGCGGTAACCAGGCGGGTCGTAGGTTTGTTGCTCCGTATTGGTATAAAAAAACCGGCCAAGTGCGAGTCGGACTCTCGCACGTAGGGTTCCGTACCACTATACAGCTAAATAAATGTTTTATTATATTGGAGTTAATTAAATGAAAAAATTAGGTAATTTGATTTATGACGTTTAAAAAAAAACTACTGGCTAGATTTCATTCAAAACAAATTTCGTTAGTAGTTTTCATAGTGATACACATGATATATTTTTTTCAGTTTTATCATGCCCATATTTTAAAAGTTACGGGGGGGGGGGGACACTCATTTTACCACTTTGGAAGAGTCTCTCGCGCAAACTATTCAGTTTAGAAAGAAATGATGTTAGTAACCTCAACATCATTTTCAAATACCTATCCATAGATACCTCACACGTATAGGTTCGATGAAAAAAAAATTTTTCAGTTTCAGTTCCATGTATGGGGAACCCCAAAAATTTTGGATTTTTTTCTGATTTTACTTTAAAATCTTAATGCGGTTCACAGAATACATCTACGTACCAAATTTCAATAATGTAGCTCTTATAGTTTCGGAATAAATTGGCTGTGACATACGGACGGACAGACAGACAGACAGACAGACATGACGAATCTATAACACCAGACATGACGAATCTATAAGGGTCCCGTTTTTGCCATTTTGGCTACGGAACCCTAAAAAGTAGCAATTAATTTAGTTACTAAATTACTTGCCACTCGACTAAAATGCTCGTCTAGTCCGAACTAGGCGTAACTATGTACGTACATTCAACAACAATTACGCCCAAAGGCATTTGTATTGAAAATTCTGCATCTCCAATTTAGTTCGAAACACTATAGATGTTTAAAAATTGGAATGAATATCACGAGCAGCACTTTAATAAAACGGCTCGATTAAATAAACGTATATGGGAACGTGTTACTTTTTTAAACATGAGCCACCATTTTGTTTAGAATATTTTTTTAAACGCGGTGGGGCAGATACTATGTTTATTTCATAGCTATAAAAACTCAACATTTCTGATTTAATATTATGTACAATCAAGAGCGTAATCGTGAACGTGGATAAGTTACACTGAGACTACAGTATGGGGTCCTTCAAAAAGGTTGTGAAGAGGTTTTTAAAGGGTCGGCAACGCACGTGTGATCACCCCTGGTGTTGCAAGTATCGATATGCTGCAGTAACCACTTAACATCAGGCGGACCGTAAGCTTGTTTGCCACCCTAGTGGTATACAAAAAAAAAGTTCATTTATGGAATAATTTTTACTATGTTTATTTGAGCCAGCCGTCCGGGGAAAGACATCCACCCTATAGAATCGGTATTCTATATATCAGCCAAATGGCCTCTGGGTCGTGTTTCTGCCGGTGAGTAGGGTCTCCGGAGCTCGTGAGGTGAGTGCTGCATCGGCAGCTGGAAATTAAGAATAAGAATAAAAATAAGAAAATTAAGACAGGAAAAAAAAAACAATAATACATTACAACTTTTATAAGGAACAAAACAAGAATTAAAAATACATAAACAAAACAAAGTTAACCGATAGACCGGACGCAGAATTGTGACGTCCAATGTAAAAGGGCCTCACACTCAAGCTAATTAACAGCAACTTCTCTCTTCCTTTCTATTTATTTATTTTTACTTGAAATGGGTTAGCGCTTCACTTCCATATCGCTGTCTACGGTTGAATGTTATTGTAAAACTTCAAATAGATTAGGTATACTTCTTACTTATTTAGTCACTAAATAATTTAACTAAAAAATCCCCAATCCAATCATTCCCGATATTTAAAAAACGGCTGAACCTTCATTGTTCAAAGGCCTAAAGGCAGCTAAGAACTCGCTCGGTTAATCGATATAAAAAGAGATAAATAAATAATATTTTTTTAATATCTATCTACCTACTAAAAGCTAATAATATTAAAGAATCCCTTGTACTTTTGGCCACCGAGAAATGAAACACTATAGAAAATCTATTGTTATCGTCACTTACCAGCATCACTGGCGTTAAAAGGGTTAACATTGTTACTGCTTTTATGTTTAAACAGAAACTTCGCATCTTACCCTTTAACTATACTAGCCTATTCCGTCGGATCAGGTACCTTATCCTGAAGGTCTCAACTCGGAAACTTACTGACAGCCAAGCAATTAAGGTACTTAACCGTTCGTGCACCTGGTGCGTGCCCTAAGCCATTATAACCCTTAAACGTATTGAAAACAAAGCTCAAAATGGTTAAGATGCTAAATAAAACAATGAAGTTGGAAATAAACTTTGTAAAGTAGAAAATTTTGCGTTGAGAGGAATTCGGCAATATGATTTATTTTGCAATGTTCTTTGAAAGTGAGAATAGAGGGTACAATACTCGTAATAATGAACAAGGCTCTGTCGATAAATCATTAACTCAAAGGCATCGGGGTCGTAAACAAATGAGAAGGTTGTTTTTAATGAAAACAAAATGTGGGTACGTGTGGGCCAGTGTGGCTTGGGTTTATTTATTTACTTTAAGCAAAATTCCGTGCATTGATCTGTCCAGGCCTCTGCGACATAAAGTTAGGTCGTGATACTTACAAAAAAAGTATAAGTAAGAGTAAGTACCTAATATTAAAAATAAAGAAATAATAAACAGAATTAGAGGAAAAATCAAGCATGAATAAATAAGATAGAAAATGTTGAAAAGTATTAAAAAAAACAAAAGTAATCAGATTTGCAATTTATTTATGACATTTCCAGACAGGTGTTAATAAGATACAATCAGAAATTAATTTGTAGCTTGCAGGACAAAGTACTTTTTGCTGAATCATCCGGAAAGCAGAAATAATCGGCAACTTTGGAGTCGGCTTAACGACCTAAAAATACAACATGACATTAGATTAGAGAATTAGAACTTAAAGTTGAACAGATGCTGTTCAACTTTAAGTTCTAATTCCTTCCCCTCGCCTGATGGAAAGCGAAAGAGTAACCCAAGTCGCTATAGTAACAGACAAATAATCAAATAGGACGTAAGGGACGACTATTTGGGGATATTTATTTGTTTAAGCTTTACCGCACAGAATGGTACAAAAGGCGAACATAATGCTAGGAGCATTCTCTACCAGTCAACCTTTAGGTCATGCAGAGAGCAGAATTGTGTGTAATTCGAATTAAGATTCGAAATAGATACTCACCAAGGCCACCTCCGGCCAAACTCGCGATTGCAGCCGCTGTAAAGTAGAACAAAATTATAGTTAGTTTAGTCCAGCAGTGGACTGCGATAGGTTGATGAACCTTTATATATAGACTAGCGAACCGGCTTCGCAACGGGTATTTCAGATAAACGCCAATTAATATGTATGTATAATTCAGAAATAATAAAAGTACGACTTCGTATTACATGACATAACTGTTTAGGTTGCTATGGTAACGTTTTCAAGATACGTCAGTTTTTGGCCATTTTTTTACACCATGGGTTACATTATTGGAGTTTTAGCATGGATTCCTAACTTTTTTAAAAATATAATATAGCCTATGTTCACCGGAGCTTTCCGACACTAAAATTATTAAAATCGGTCTAGTAGTTTCGGAGCCTATTCAATTCAAACAAACAAACAAACCTTTCCTCTTTATATTATTAGTGTAGATGTAGATTAGTGTAGACTAGATTAGTTGCTGTTCAACGTGTGGTGAAACTTGCTCACTAGCAGAGCTTATGTCCGCTACTGGGGGTGCAATTGGAGTGGCGGAGCACTGATAGTAGGTGTGATTTTTTTATTTGCCATCGACACGCAAAGAAGAAGTGTAGACTATGCGGTGACAGAAAAGAATACAAATAACCGTCCCATTTTCCGTGCTTGTAAGAGTCTATTAAGGGATTTCTTGAAATCTCGGCTTCTCAGCTGGTGTTTTTTTTTATGACAGAGGGGGCATGGACCTGGAGGTCATCTGATGGTAAGTGATCACTTCAGCCCATAGACACCGCAACACCAGGGGAGTCACAGGTGCGTTGCCGCCCTTGAGAAATTCGTAGGATCGCTTTTAGAAGGTAGGGTAGTTGGTTGGGCTATGTTCGCCTGCGCCGATCACAAAACTCTGCTAAACTCCCGTGAAGCGGCTTCGGTCTCGTTTCGGGATCAGTTGGTGTATATGTGTCCATATCCTAGCCGGATTTACAATAGGACCACCTCATCTTATCCCATGGGTGTCGTAGAAGACGACTAAGGGACTATCAGGAAACGGGCAGCAGCTTTTACCTGAGTGCGAATTAAACCTACTGCGGTCACCAACTCTGCCAAATGACAACCGTGATTGGGGGAGGCCTATGTCCAGCAGTGGACGTTTGCAGGCTGATGACGAAAGAAGACGACGCGGACGAAGGACTCCTCAATCCTTATTTGAATTCATATTCTTTCCAACTTACGGGGAATAGGATCGGCCTCAGGCGTGCAGGCGACAACACCGATCTGTAAAATAAACATACGAGTATAATTAAAACTAGCTGTGCCAGCGGCGTCCCACGCGTGGATATCAGGTTTCAAAATATCGGACTTCCATAAAATGGTGCCTAAATTTTAAGTTAGACCTCTAACAATACATTGGTAAAAACCGCATTCAATTCCATGCAGTAGTTTTTGCGTGATGCGCGTTCAAAATATACAGATAAAAATTTCTCCAGTTTCCCACCACTTCCCTTCACTGCGTTGCTCCTATTGACTGTAGCGTGATGAAAAGTATACTATAACCTGCCCAGGAGTATGAAGAATAATTATAACAAGTTTTGTAAAAATCCGTCTAGTAGTTTTTGTTTCTATAACGAACATTACAGACAGACACACAAAAATTTTATTGATTGCATTTTTGGGATCAGTATCGATCACTTATCACCCCCTGATAGTTATTTTGAAAATATACTTCTTAATTACTATTCAAAATGATTATACTCTCTACAGATTTATTATAAGTATAGAAGATGAGTACCATTACTTATATACCACTGCTCTCATCATTATCATCATCTTCAGCCTATCGCAGCCCACTGCTGGACAGCCTCTCCAACTGCTCGCCACTTTGAGCAAACATCTGGAGGCTATACCGCTCGTCACGCTGGGCAGGCGGGTTGGGTATCGCAGGTATTCGCTCTGGTGACGCTGCTGCCCGTCATCGGAGCGAGGAGCCACGCCCTGCGATACCCAACCCGCCTGCCCCGAGTGACGATTATGGGTAAAGCCTCTAGATGTTCGCTCAAAATGGCGAACAACTGGAGAGACCTATGTCCAGCAGTGGACTGCAATAGGCTGATGATGATGATGATAAACAAATATAAATAACACACAGCATCACATACAGTGTTCCGATCCCAAAGTAAGTAGCTTAAGCACTTTTATTATGGGTATCAGAATAACGAAGGTATTAATACAGTATAACACAAAATATGTAAGGGATGTAAGGGACCGAACCATCATCTTTTCGCTCCAAGCCAACCTCACCTGCCCGTGGTGCATCCTGCCGAATAACAAACGAGGCGCTGGCAACCGACTGTTGGCGGTATAACCATCACAATAATTGAATGCGTAGCTAAATAACATAGACCGATGACGGGCAGCAGCGTCACCGGAGCGAGAAGCTATGCTCTGCGATCGCCAACCCGCCTGCCCAGCGTGGCGATTAAGGGTATATCCTCCAGACGTTTGTCCTAAGTGGCGAACAACTGGCGAGGCCTATATCCAGCAGTGAACTGCAATAGGCTGATGATGATGATGAACACAAAATATATACTTAAATACGATACAAACACCCAGACACGGAACAAATACAAATATTCATCACATGTATGTTTGTCCCGAGGGGGTATCAAACCCACGACTCTTGGTTCAGAATGCTGATGAAATATATTCTGTGACGAGGGGAAGCTTGCAGCTCGACATCATCATCATCAGCCTATTACAGTCCACTGCTGGACATAGGCCTCTCCAGTTGTTCGCCACTTAGAGCAAACATCTGGAGGATATACCCATAATCGCCACGCTGGGCAGGCGGGTTGGCGATCGCAGGGCGTAGCTTCTTGCTCCGGTGACGCTGCTGCCCGTCACCGGTCTTTAGTATTTAGCTACGCCTTCAATTTTGATGGTTATACCGCCACCAGTCGGTTGCCAGCGCCTCGTTTGTTATTCGGCAGGATGCACCACGGGCAGGTGAGGTTGGCTTGGAGCGAAAAGATGATAGGCTGCTCCCTTACAATGCCTTAATCCCTTACAATACTTGCAGCTGCATTATCGTACAAAAAAAGGTAGTGACTTACCGCTAGGACTAAAGCTGCGAGGCACAGAAGGAATTTCATGATGCTGTTTGTGAGATAATCTTCAAACAATAACTTTGTAGGGATGCCCTCAGCTTATATACTATTTCTGTAGACACTCTGACGTTAATTATATGCAGAAAAACCAAGTATATTTTTCCTTTTTCCATTTATTTTTGTAACAAATCACAAAAATAAATGCAAAATGAATAACATATTAAGTTTTTCTTGAACATTTTGCATCTAATTTACGTCAAAGTGTTTACAGTAGGTACCTACATATTGTACTCTTGACTTAAGTTTCTATGTTGCAGCTAAAAGGTTTATCCATATACCTAATTAAAGTTATCATTTTGCTAAATATCCTACTTAACACCCCGTTTCCCCAACGGTTATCGGTTCTGAGGCTGATATGGCCAGTCCACTGCTACTTCAGCTTGTTTATCCGGTGAGCTATGTCGGTGACTTTGGTTCTCTGTCGAAACATCTCATTCCGGATGCAATCCCGTAGAGAGACGCCGAGCCCTTTTCATAGCTCGTTGAGCAGCCTTTAACATGTGGACCAACCGTACCGTGACCACGCTTAGGCTCTGTATGTGATAACCGGTAGGACGCACTGGTTGAAGACTTTCGCAACACTGTGGGATCGACGACGAAAAGACTCGACGTAGCTTCGCCTTGGCCTTGAAATCCGTATTGGCGATCATGCAAGAGGGAATGATCTTCTAGGTAGTGGATGAGCTGTGATTTAATGATTCTTTCGAATACATTGCACAGCACAGATGTAACAGCAGTGGATCGACAGTTGTTTGGATCCTAACGATCTCCCTTTTTGGGAACTGGTTGAACGTTTGCCTCCTTCCGAGCCGCTGATAAATAATAATATTCATAGATTTTTGCTATATGGTTGGCACGTGCGAATATAAGGAAATTAATTAACATTTATACGTCAAATTATTTTCCTTGTAAAATATGATTTGCAAAATACGTCGTGAAGGGTAAATCGAGCGAATCCTTTTGACTTTCGCCCTTGGTGAGCGTGGTCGAAGGCCTCATCGCCCTATGCTTGCCCGTGGTGCATCCTGCTTCAGTGTTGCCAGTGGCTAAAGACTCGTAATATGAATAAAACTGCTCAAAAAGTAACATGAGTCTCTATATTTAGAAATTGTTGTGTACCTACATATAAAATGACAGACTTTTTTTTACGGACATATGCAAGTTTCCGTTATTCATATTTCGTTTACTTCAACAGTTCGGAGAGTAACATTTTGAGCCGTGTAATACAAAAGTAACATGGGAAGGTCGAAAGTAACAGAAAATGTTACAAATGTAACATTCTGGCATCGCTGTCCTGCTTAGTAACTCTAGCAACCGACTAGTGGCGGTATAACCATTACGATTGAAGGCGCAGCTACATACCGCAGGCCGATGACGGACAGTAGCGTCACCAGGGCGAGAAGATGCTTCTAAAACTCACGTATCTCTAAATAGTATAGAACAAAGTCGCTTTTTTTTCTGTCTGTCCCCATGTATGCTTATATCTTTAAAACTACGCAACGGATTTTGATGTGATTTTTTTTAAATACAGGAGCAAGGTATTTTTTTTTATAGTAGCTCGGCATAATGGCTTCCCTACGCCTGATGGAAAGCGAAAGAGAAGCCCAAGTCGCTGTGACAACTGGCAAGTAACTGGTTAGTTACCTGTCAGTTGCCACTGCCAAGCCGGCCCAACCCTCACCCCCCACGAGCTCCGGAGACCCTACTCACCAGCAGAAACACGACCCGGATATCATTTGGCTGCGGTATTCTATAGGGTGGAGGTCCTTCCCCGGACGGGCAGCTCAATTCGAGCGAAGATTTGCTATGCCCTACCTCTCTTAAGATATATATTATACAAATTATACAAGAAATATATTATACAATATGCATGTATATATTATACACATAAAGTAATAGAAAAATTTTAGTGTACCAAAATAATATCTAAATAATTATCAGACAACATAAAATACATGGCTCCGATCCCAAAGTAAGCAGTTTGAGCACTTGTGTTGTTTATATCGGAGCGGTGAGGGTAACACAAATATAATCACAAATATATACTTAAATTCAAACACAAGATGTAACCACGCATGCAGGTACTATACAACAACATCACACACACACATTTACAAACACACACACATACATTAACTAACACACACATACACACTCTCTCACACACACATTCATACTCGTATTATATAAACACGCATACTAATCACGCGAATGATTAATAAATAACCAAATTAAATTAAATTAAACTTTTATTATATTTCTATTAAATAATTAAATTAAATTAAATAATGTACTTAATGCCTATGTTATACATATTATAGCAATATTCTATAGGGAGGGCTGGTCTCCACGACACAGGGAATCCTAGTGTGGCGGCCAGTGATACTGTTACTAGCTGATAAGTGCTATGATAATAATATATGTATAATTGTAGTTTATAACAGTAATTGAAATGTGAGACATGTATGTTTGTGAAACCAATAAATTTTATTTTATTTTATTATTATTTTATTAAAGTGTATAATAAGGGTATATATTGTACACATAAAGTGTATAATATATACCCGCGCAAAGCCGGGGCGGGTCGCTAGTTTTGCATAAAATATTTACGCGTTTATCACTGACTCGAGAAGAAAAGATCTAGGCTTAAATTTGCTGCTTGCTTTAAAAAGCTGATTACGACAATTAGCTGCGACACCAACGGCCTTACTCGTATATCAAAAATTTTCCATCAAGAACTGTTCGTGTGGCCAACCGAACTCTTTCATGTTTTTATAGTTTTATTTATTTATTTAAACTTTATTGCACAAAATGGTACAAAAGGCCAACTTAATGCTAGGAGCATTCTCTACCAGTCAACCCTTGGGTCATGCAGAGAGCAGATTTGTTGTGCGGTGAGTGTACAAAAGGAAACACAATAAAAGAAAATACA
This sequence comes from Conogethes punctiferalis, assembly GCA_031163375.1. Lineage (NCBI taxonomy): Eukaryota > Metazoa > Arthropoda > Insecta > Lepidoptera > Crambidae > Conogethes > Conogethes punctiferalis. Next base: position 24,006,104 of record CM062077.1, on the reverse strand, counting down.
TTATTTATATAAAAAAACTAATACGAGTATATGGAAATATGCTAAATAAAGTAGGTATAATATACTTAAACATATAAGAGACATATAACTATTGATATCTTTCACGATTCCTTGGCCAGATTTAGATGTAATTTGATGTACAAAGAATAAGTAGCATTAACATAGTGTGTAGTGTATTACATTAAATGTTGTGTACGCCTATAATGGGCATATATATAAGAATTTATGTTGTATATTATTGTAAGTACCTAATCAATGTTCTGTATATATGCTGTTGGTGTACCGTTTTAAATAAATAAATAAATAAATAGACATATACATATCGTACATAACTAGACAAATATATACCATGTACTTAAAATATTACTTAAATTATAAACATTACATAGACATATACATACATATATAGACATATATATACATATACTTACATATAGATAATATACTTACAAATCATAAACAATAAATAAACTAGTCAGGCAATTAAGTGTCAATTATACAAGCTAAGCGGAGTGATTCAAAAGGTGTTTACGTACTCTCCTCTTGAACAGTTCCTTAGTCTGCGACGATTTAATTTTACTGGGCAGAGCGTTCCACAGCCGGATGGCTTGCACAGTGAAGGACTGAGAAAAGAAATTGGAGTGGTGAAGAGGGACAGAGAGTTGAAGGTTGTTAGAAGAACGGAGAGATCGGTCATGAGATTGGCATAAAAGCTGAAAATGGTTTTTGAGGTAAGAGGGGGCCAAAGGATTAAATAATATATTAAAGAGAAGACAGAGAATACGAGAATTTCTACGCTGACGTATGGGAAGCCATTTAAGTCAGGCGCGATAACTGGAAACATGATCGTATTTACGTAGTCCAAAGACGAATCTGATGCAGTTGTTCAGGAGACGATCAAGCTTGTTTAAGAAGGCAACAGAAAGGTCGGGGTAACAAACATCAGCGTAATCGATGATAGGAAGAATAAGAGAGTGAACTAACATGAGTTTCGTGCAGAAAGGCAGAAAAAATTTAAAACGATAAAGGCTCCTCAAACATGCCACTACTCTACGGCTGACCTCCGTCACCTGGGCAGTCTAGGTAAAAGCCGAGTCCATGTATAATCCTAAATTCCGCACTGACTTGCAGTACGGAATATCAGCACCGTCATACCGGACCGGTGTAAAATCATGGCTACTAAGTTTAGAGAGTAGTCTAGAACTGCCGATTACAATAGCCTGGCATTTAGTGGAATTAACCGAGACACCAAAATTGTTAGACCAGTCTCTAATACGGTCCAGGTCCAGGTTTTATTTTTAATACTTAAATTTAGAATGATCTATCAAAATTAGAAGTCAATGTCTTTTCTATCATTTACAAATATATTCTCTTCGAAAACCACCACGCATTCAAGATGGCGGCATATTATTGAGAATTCTCAAAGGTTAAGAAACCAATTTTTTGCTGAAATACAAATATATTTTAATTAAACATATGGTTTTTTGAAAGGTACTGATTAAATGCAAATAAGATATGTGACTGTCGGAGCTGATAATGTCTAAATGTAATAGGGTCCTGCTGGATAGATAAAAGTTTCGTAGGTGCATTTCTCATAAATTAATAATAATTTGAAAATAATATCGATGTATTTCTAAGGTACTAATATGCCCCTAAACGGGAATGTATACCATTTGTCCGAAGATCATCAAACGGCGGAGGGTCCTGCTGGAATATAATTAATGATTTCTCTAAAACTATTGAGGTACTAATTTTTAATGTGTACAATTTGGAAGGTACTAATTACTCCTGATGTTAAACTATAGCTGTAGATCGAATTCAAGGCTCTTAGATCGATTCCTGCTGGGTATACACACATGGGATGTAAAGGAGCGGCCCATCATCTGTTCGTTCCAAGCCAACCTCACCTGCCCGTGGTGCAATAACAAACGAGGCGCTGGCAACCGACTGGTGGCGGTATAACCCTCACAATTGAAGTCGTAGCTAAATACCACAGACTGATGACGGGCAGCAGCGTCACCGGAGCGAGAAGCTACGCCCTGCGATCGCCAACCCGCCTGCCCAGCGTGGCGACTATGGGTATCTCCTCCAGATGTTTGCCCTAACTGGCAAACCATTGGAGAGGCCTATGTTCAGCAGTGGACTGCAATAGGCTGATGATGATGATGATGATGATGATACACACATGCAGTAAGGCGGTCACCAACCCGCCTTTCAAGTGTTGTGACCAATGCAAATCCTAACCGCCTAAGGCGTAGGCCGCACTACGGCTGAACCCCCGCGGATTTAACCTCCAGATTTTGTGAGTAAAGGAAACTAATGGAAGCGGCCGCACTGACGGTTTTCTTCCGCGACTTTTTTTTATAGTACCTCGACTTCCCTACGCCTGATGGAATGCGAAAGAGAAGCCAAAGTCGCTGTGACAACGGGCCAGTAACTGGTCAGTCACCTGTCAGTTGCCACCGCCATGCCGGCCCATTTTTTTTTTTTAGAGGGGAATTCTTTAGGCACCGTCATGCCACCTCCGGGGGGGGGGGGGGGGGACATGGTGTGTGGGACTCACACCTCCCGAAATAGGAAGGTATACCCACTAAACCCCCCTGTGTCGCCAGTGGGCAGCAAGCTGCAGTGACACGGGCAACGCCGAAGCATACCGCCGCATCCCTGCATGCCTTGGCCAGCCGCAGATGACAAGCGGCCAGCACTCCTGGTCCGGGGAGGGCAAATACCCCTACCCCCGGCTTCCGGGGAGCAATAGGGTGCTCCCCAGGCGGACCTTGTGCAATGGTGTGGTTGCACCCACCACACCGTTACGCCCCTATGAGTGGATCGCGCCCCCGCACTCACCACTCGGGGCACGAAGGAGAGGCTCAGAGGGCATACGATGCGTTGTATGCCCTCCGGCGCGCCATGCCGGCCCAAACCCAACCCCCACGAGCTCCGGAAACTCTAATCACCGGCAGAAACATAAGTCATTTGGCTGCAGTATTCTATAGGGTGGAGGTCCTTTCCCGGACGGGGAGCGATTCGCTATGCCCTACCTCTCTTACCTACCTGACTTATTTTGAAACCTCGCTTCGCTTAATGCCTAGCGGGAAAAAACTGCGCACATATTTGTAGTACGAGTTCATAGAACTTTTATGTTTCCGTAGTGTGTGCATTTCGAGCGGTGTTGCGGTTTCGCGGTTTACCGCTTGCGGGAAAAACTGACAGGTGTGTTGACTGCAGTAGGTTTGGTAGGTTTTATTTGTACCCAGGTAAACGCTGCTGCCCGTTTCCTGATATTCCCTTAGCCGTTCTCTACGACACCCATGGAATGAGATGGGGTGGTCCTATTCTAAATTCGGGAACCACACGGACAAATATAAATGTAAATGGAAAAAAAAAACAAAAAATTTTTTTTTGCTATAACTTTTTTACAATTCTATAATTTTGACTGGCTCTATGGCTCATTTGGTAGTGACCTATGCCGTCTGAGACAAGGGTCTAGGGTTCGATTCCCGCACAGTACAAACATGTGTGTTCATGAACATGTAGGTTTGTATTGGCCTGGGTGTTTACTATTATGTATGATATGTCATCTGCATCATCATCAGTCTATTGCAGTCCACTGCTGGACATAGGCCAGTTGTTCGCCACTTAAGGCAAACGTCTGGAGGATATACCCATAATCGCAACGCTGGGAAGGCGGGTTGGCGACCGCAGGGCGTAGCTTCTCGCTCCAGTTACGCTGCTGCCCGTCATTGGTCTGTGGTATTTAGCTACGCCTTCAATTGTGATGGTTATACCGCCACCAGTCGGTTGCCAGTGCCTCGTTTGTTATTCGGAAGGATGCACCACGGGCAGGTAATGTTAGCTTGGAGCGAAATGATGATATGCCGCTCCCTTACATCCCGTAGGTATGGTATGTATCTATATACAAAAAAAGTATCTAAGTAAGTTTGACAGTTGTTGTGTTTGTTGTTGTGTTTTTGGGTTTATTTAACATGACATACATGTGTAAATACAATTGTAGGTATAGACATGTGTCTATACTAATAAATAATGTAAATGGATTTTTTGTTACAATTTTGGCACGTGTAAGTACAAAGAAATTATCTTGTAAAATAAGATTTGCAGCCTCTAGGTACCTAACGTAGACTGTTGTTGTATGACGCGCGCGGCCGGCAAATCCACACGACAAAATACATTTATTTGTTTGGCTGGCACCGACTCCAAAATAAGTGATAATTGTAAATATTTAAGTAATTATTGTTATATCGGGATAACGTACGGAATAGGGTACAGGGCGTACGGAGCATGACAAGTGTCGGGTTAGGGATCGAGATCGTTATAGCGTTCGGAATATATAGGTCGGCGAAGACATGGATCAATATCGAATAGGAACGCGCACACTAAACACCTCTGTGACACCGTACAGAAACGCGGACGAAGCCGCGGGCACAGCTAGTAACTAGATATTTTATGTAGTATACATACCTATACATACTTATATTAGGTATTGCCAGATATGAACTATAAATATTTATAAATCCAGGAGATCATAACTCGCATCGTATCATAAAATACAGCGCACCTCAATAGCATCCTTCCAGTATTGACAGACCACTATTAGATTCAGAAGGAATATTCTAATACTCTCATAACATAAAGTTTATTTGGTTTTGCTATCACAGCGTGTAGGAATTGAAAAATATTTTCATGCAAATATTTCGCAGAGATCCGGCAGAAATCGAAAATTGAAAAATTTCAAAGATACATACCGAGACCGAGCACGGTACAAATTTAAATTGAGCGTCTCAAGTTACAAATGCATCTAAATTGTGTTGACTTTTGATGTGAGACAAACATAGATTGGTGTTCGATCAAAGGAATTCCCTCTGTCCAATTTTTTTGGGATCTAAGGGAGCGACCCATCATCTTTTCGCTTCAAGCCAACCTCACCTGCCCGTGATGCACCCTGCCGAATAACAAACGAGGCGCTGGCAACCGACTGGTAGCGGTATAACCATCACGATTGAAGGCCCAGCTAAATACTACAGGCCGATGACGGGCAGCAGCGTCACCGGAGCAAGAAGCTACGCCCTGCGATCGCCAACCCGCATCCGCCTGCCTAGCGTGGCGATTATGGGTATATCCTCCAGATGTTTTCCCTAAGTGGCGAACAACTGGAGAGGCCTATGTCCAGCAGACGCAGTGGACCGCAATAGGCTGATGATGATGATGAATATTTTTTGGGTTACCTCAGCCTTTTTTTGGATCATGATTAGGTATGCATTCAAATTGTCTATGTGGCTTCCGGATTTAAAATAAGACGACCCCATCTCACCCCGTGGGTATGGTAGAAGACAACTAAGGGAATATCAGGGATAAACGGGCAGCAGCGTTTACCTGCGTACATATAACTTACTGCGGTCACCAACCCCCCTGCCAAGCGTAGTGGCTAAGGCAGTTGTCCAGCAGTGAACGTTCCTATATTTACCATTAGGAAGTATATAGTAATTTTATTTAAACTAGGTATACTCGTACATATTTTTTAATGTTTTGCCTTTTATTCGTGTAAAGTGTGGCTGCATCGTATAATCAAAGGCATTTTAAAACTTTCTCCTATACGCTTACGCTATACTCCATCAAATCATACCTGCCCTGTACCAAAATTTGAAAGGCAACCCATATGCATTATATCGACATATGTAATTACATATAAAATAAGTTTCATCCAATAAACGTCTCGGTGAAGGTCGTTTTATAGCGGGATCCTATACTAGTACTCAAATGTGTTTGTGGCCTATAAATAAATAACCCAAGACATGCCACGCTGGGCCACACAGCGCCACCTAGCCCCAAACTAAGCCGAAGCTTGTAGGTACTATGGGTACTAGACAACTGATACCTAAACTTACTTAGATATTTTTTTTTTGTAAATAAATACATATTATACATAGAAAACACCCAGACCAATACAAACAGACATGTTCATGAACACAAATGTTTGTACTGTGCGGGAATCGAACCGTCGTGGGTTCAGACTCAGAGGGCAGAGGTCACTACCAAATGAGCCACCGAGCCTGTCAAAGTAAATAGATTTTTATTCTTTTCTATTCTATCTCACAGTCGAAACTAAATTGGATCAGATCACAGACATTAGTACTAAGAGCTAGGAGATAATATGTCTAGCTCTACGCAGAAGACTAGGCACTCCCGGGGGAAGATTACAGGACCGGGGACGAATCAATAGTTTTAAATAACTTGGAATTGGATTTCTCGTCGAATGTACTGGGATAGAGGAAATGTAGTTTTAAACTAGATTCATTCATTTATAGTACGTTTTATCCACGTATCTCTGTCAGTTTGAAATAGAATTTCCTTTCCTTAGGTAAAGCCTAAGTAAAGGCTGACTCAATTTTTTTGAGAATTTCGGGTATTCTTGGCAAGCCAAAAAATTGTTTATTTATTTTATTGGAAACTCAACAGTTTTTTACAATGTTTCGAAAAGTCAAGCGGTTTGAAATATCAATTTGGCTTTAAACTACTAAGATGGTAAACAGGCTGCGACCCGCCTGATGTTGGTTACCGCAGCCTATGAACACCTGCAACACCAGGGATATCACACGATTAATATTTTGTTATAAAACTTTTTTTTTTTAGAGGGGAATGCATTAGGCACCGTCATGCCACCTCCGGAGGGAGGTGACATGGTGTGTGGGACTCACCCCTGCCGAAATGGGAGGGTATACCCACTAAACCCCCCTGTGTCGCTAGTGGGCAGCAAGTTGCAGGGACACGGGCAACGCCGAAACATACCGCCGCATCCCTGCATGCCCTGGGCAGCCGCAGATGACAAGCGGCCGGCACGCCTGGTCCGGGGAGGGCAAATACCCCTGCCCCCGGATCCGGGGAGCAATAGAGTGCTCCCCGGGCGGACCTCGTACAACGGTGTGGTTGCACCCATCACACCGTTACGCCCCTATGAGTGGATCGCGCCCCCGCACTCACTACTCGGGGCACGAAGGAGAGGCTCAGATTTGTTATAAGACCTGATTTAACATGTTACCTGAATTTATTACCATTATTAAATCCAAAATAATTTGTAGCACGTACTTACTTATTTTAATAGAAATACTAAAAAATACATAATGTTACACAGAACAGCTTCAATCTACACTCTTCTTCTTCTTCTTCTCGAGTCAATGGCAATCCACCTCAAACAGAACCAGTCCAAAACTTGGCGACCTGGATGCCATTGTCGCTCGCCCTGCAAAGATCATCTACCGTGCACGTAGTGGGACACAGCTGGCAAGTGAGCAAATGTGCCATGGTCTGCAGTGGTGCACCACAGTTGCAGCCAGCATGAACATTCCCGCTCAGCCCCCACTTAAGCAGATTAGATCCACACCGGCCAACTCCTGAGCGAAGTCGATTAAGAGTTCTCCACACTGGCCAAGACTCGTCTCGACCAGGAGGCAAACCTTCGGCCGGTGGTACGTAATGTGGTGGTGGAGGAGTTCTCGCAGTCCAGAGGTCAATCCTCGCATCCGGGGGACGGGTTGCAGCAGCCTTGGTCCGTCTTAAAAAGCTATTCCGGCTTTTCAACTTCCCTCAGGCATACGGTAATCGAACAGTGGATGTCTGTGGTCGGTCTCCTGCTTCCGCTTCTCGATGCCGCAAGCTACCTCCCGACGCACGTCAGGGGGCGCGACATCTACACTAATATTACCTCTATAAAGAGTAAAAATTTGATTGTTTGTTTGTATTGAATAGGCTCCGAAACTACTTAACCGACTTGAAAAATTCTTTCACTGTTAGGAAGCTACACTATCTCCGGTGAACATAGGCTATATTGAATGAATAAATACTCGTTCTTTTATTGCATGTGTGTGTATGTATTACAAAATCTTCTAGTGAAGTGGGATCATTATAGACCCTGAAAGGGGACCGGAATTGAAGAGAGCTCATAATCTCTTCAGGGTTAGGCTGCATGGATTTCGAGCCATATACCTATGATTGGGGAATCGGTACACATTTATTTTTTTTATAGTAGCTCGACATAATGGCTTCCCTACGCCCGCTGGAAAGCGAAAGAGAAGCCCAAGTCGCTGTGACAACAGGCAAGTAACTGATCAGTTACATGTCAGTTGCCACCGCCATGCCGGCCCAACCCCTACGAGCTCGGGAAACCCTACTCACCGGCAGAAACACGACCCGGAGGCCATTTGGCTGCGGTATTATATAGGGTGGAGGTACTTTCCCGGACGGGCGGCTCAATTCGAGCGAAGATTCGCTATGTCCTACCTCTCTTAAATTTCATTTCCGCTCCGCCTCAGTAGAACCGCACCCTTTTCCATGCTAGGTATCTTAACTTATACAAAAGAAGCATCCATCACAATACTGCCTTTGTATCACTTTGTACTCACGAGTCTGGTACACCTAAGTACGCTTAACATTGTACAGTTTAAAAAATATATTTAAATAGCGGTACAGTCAATACAATAGTAGTCACCGCGGGGTTATTGGATTTTTTGCTTTGTCCCTGTCTATTTTATATCTGCTACTGAGATCAAGGGAGCGCCTCATCTTCTTTTCGCCCCAAGCTACCCTCACCTGCCTGTGGTGCATCCTGCCAAACAACAAACGAGGCTCTGGCTACCAAATGGTGGCGGTATAACCATCACTCAATTGAAGGTGTAGCTAAATACCACAGGCCAATGACGGGCAGCAGCGTCACCGGAGCGAGAAGCTACACAAATTATCTCTAATTTTTTGATATATAAAATATATACACAGAGAAAGTAGTTTTTGAGAACCGAGATACGCTACTTTTCTCGAGTAGGCGGTATGAGTGTTCCAGTTAATTGACTGTATCTTTCTCCCCATACGTTTCTCAAATTTTTGACTTCACCGTTTACTTTTCTCAATTATTTCCTAAAACATTCCTGAATTTCGTAACGATGGATGAAATTTTTAAAAAGAACACTCACACCACACGCACATCTTCTTAACCTGTAGGTGGCGTGGAAGGCGACTGAGACTGAAACGGACTGCAGCGTTTACCCAGGTAAACGCTGCAGTTCGTTTCATACCCAGTACCCAGGTACGAATAAAACCTACTGCGGTCACCGAGTGTGGAAACGGAAATCCCCCTATTGACAGTTGTCATTGGGAGAGGCCTGTGTCCAGCAGTGGACGTTTGCAGTCTGATGATGACGTTGATGAGGAAACTCGTTTCCAAAATCCAGACCGGGATTCAACTCCACAGCGGTCAGAAATTTTCGGCAGTACATAGATTGAATAAAAAAAGTTTATCTGTCTGCGTGTTCGACTGTACGCGTCCATCTGGAGATGCTACATTTGGGCTTCATGTTTTATCTACCGAAACAAAATGGCGCCGTTAGCAGGGCTACCAGAGCCGTTATTATTGGAATAAAGATTTTTATTTATTACTAGATGTGCCCTTGACTACGTCCGCGTGGACAACAATCGAAGATCGATTTAATACGAAGAAGGGATTGTTGTCCAAAGTCTAGAGATTCTAGACTAGTCAGATTCTAGACTTTCTTCAGAAATAATTAAATTCAAAACGGTCTATGAAATCGGTATATTGGTATGTCACGTCAAAGGTATATTAAATTCAAATGCCTACCTAAGTAGTTTTGTCGTGAATGCGCGACAGACAGACAGACATAAGTTTTGAAAGATAGCATTTCAAGGAATCAAGGCGCAACTACTTATTCTTATGTCACGAAGAAATATAGGAACCGAAAAAGCATCCCACTTTTCAATGATGCGACGCAGAGTTGAATAGCCAAACTTACTGGTGACGGAAAACTCCCAACAGTGAAACGGTGACATCACAAGCCTGCACATTTTCAACATTTTTTATTCAATAGTCTTTCATGCAAGCCCTACACCGATGGCCTAGAAATTCGAACAATAGATGCATTAACAGCCGATTTTTGCTTTCAAGTAATGGCCACGAAGACGGTTCGGTTTTTGGCCGACACAATGTTCCAGGTTTCGGACAAAGAGGCCCATTGTCCCAGAGACGGGACGTGCCAACTGCGCTCTAAAATGTTATGTCCCTTTTCTGGTATTTCTTTTTTAATTGGCAGTATGTGAGCTTTTTTAGTCAAAAGGCGGATTTATAGGTCAAGCTTTTAATGGATGCGGAACGGAGTTGGCTGTGTTTTGTAAAATATATTTTTCATAGTTTTGTTTTATGTTTCAATATGGGTAAAACCGCAGAACATGGAAATGTGTTCCTATGTGAGGCACAAAAAGCTTTTGACAATTTGTGTAAGTGGCTTTATTTATTTTACTTTTTTAGATATAATTCCAAGTCGGAAGTGTTTAAATGAAAATTGACATAGAAAGTAGTTTAGCTTTTAAAAGCGTACGTAAAATAAACTAAGTTCACAACCAGATTCGATAAAAAAGTCTCTAGGTACCTAACGTAGACTGTTGTTGTATGAAACGCATGGTCGGTGAATTCATTATCTGTAAATGTTTAAATAATTATAGTTATACATATAATATGTATTAAGGAGATATTTACTTACGTTCTTTATCGCTTTTTAGTTTTGGTCGTATGTGTTTTTTTTGAAGTCGGTTTATTTAAAAAAAACTCATTTCCACATTATTCTGCTATTGCACAATTTTTCGAGTTATTTCAAGCCTCTGAAATTGAATCGGTAGTAAGTAATGGAAATACTCGGCAAGAATTGCAGGTATCACGCGATCTGTGAATCAGAGTGCATGCAGCAGAAAACTAAGGATTACAAAATTAAGGCGATATCCTATTTATATAAAAATCTGGTCTAGAGCTTATGACTATCTTGCAATGCGGGATGCTACAAAGCGGCGTATTATGTGCGATTTTGCTTATACTCTTTCATCATCATCATCAGCCTATCCACTGCTGGACATAGGCCTCTCCTAACTGGAAACTAACTTGTTCGTCACTTAGGGCAAGTACCTGGTGGATATACCTACCCACGCTGGGCAGGCGGGTTGGCGATCGCAGGCCGTAGCATCTCGCTCCCGTGACGCTGCTACCCGTCATCGGTTTGTGCTATTTAGCTACGCCTTAAGTTATGATGGTTATACCACCACCAGTCGGTTGCCAGCGCCTCGTATGTTATTCGGCAGTGCATCCTGCCGAATACGGTTGCCACGGGCAGGTGAAGTTGGCTTGGAGCGAAAAGATCTTAGGTCGCTCTCTTACATCCCGTGAAATGACGATAGGCTGCTCCCTTACATAATATGTCATCATCATCATCCTAGCCTTATTCCCGATTGTCTCAGGGTCGGCTTCACAAACTGAGAGATTTGGCGAGGGCTAAGCTTTTACACAGAGCGACTGCCATCAGACCTCCGCAACACTTAGGGTAAGCTATACCCATTCCCAGTTTAGGCGTCAGAGTTATCATCATCTCTGATATGATGTAACGACTGCTATCTGAGTTGGTAAAGATAGCACCCGGGACCAACAGCTTAATGTGCCTTCCGAAGCACGGAGGAAATCGGTGTCAAATTTTGGTCACCCATCATCGGATTGACCGCGCCAATGGTTGCACAACGTTGCGATCATTGTTAAGCGAACAAGACCGCGGCGCCACCGAGCTCCTCGGAAGAGTATAATTATACTCTTTTCTAGTTAAATTTGTAATGTATTTTCCTGTAATGTTTGTGTTTTGTGCAATAAAAAATTTCAATATAAAGAATAAGAGCAAACAATATTTACCACATCACCCGTTTCATTGATCCTAGTATCGGAATAAAAGTTTTTGCTCTAGAATGCAATAGTAATGCTCTTTATGACAAAGTTCCTCATTCTTACTTGTTTAAGATTGGCAAGACGCTTGAAACATTTCGAACAACTTAACTAGCTAGGTATTAACGTTTGTTGAAGACTAAAATGTTACCTGCTTGAATAAGCACCTACCGATGATACCTACCTACTCTTCTGTGGCCGAAACCGCAGCCAATCTTGAAGGAGACTAACCAAATAATATGAAGGAGATATTCTACAACTACTTATCGTAGAATGTCACTTTTGCCTGTCTATCCCTATGTAAGCTTAGATCTTTAGAACTATGGAACGGATTTTGATCCAGTTTTGTTTAATAGAAAGTGATTCAATGCGAAGGTTTATACTTAGGTACGAGTATAATAAATAAGAGATAATTTTATCTAGGGGCAAGATCCCCGCCAAGACGAGCCAAGCGTAAGGGCACTACCTACCTCTGCTTGAAAGGTTTCGTCGTTTTTTTTGAACTTTGGTTCTTAACCCTAAGCGAAGGGAGGACGGGTCGCTAGTCTGTCATAAAATCGATTCTCTTTGAGTATTACGCTAGGCGCGCACTGGTAACTTTTTGGCACCGTGACAGTCGTTCTTTTGCACTTTATGAGAAGAAGAGAATCTGTCACGATGACAAAAAGTCACCAGTGCGCGCCTAGCTTTAAAATGAGAAGAAGAGAATCTGTCATGGTGACAAAAAGTCACCAGTGCGCGCCTAGCTTTAAAATGAGAAGAAGAGAATCTGTCATGGTGACAAAAAGTCACCAGTGCGCGCCTAGGCTTAGAGATCAGAAATCTCTGATTAGGAACACACATCAGCCGTCAGACGCGTTGCATCGCGAATATCCCCGATGCATCCGTGGTGCAGCTAATTATCTAGATTGGTGCACTGTATCTGGGTCGCTTCTCGCTAATTACTTTTTAGTTCTATCTACATAACACAGTTACGGAATGAGATCATAATTGGATTGGAGTTTTTGATGGATATGTACGAATTAGTACCGCAAAACTTTTATTAGGTTGGCCTATGAACTACGTAATGGAATCTTAGGTAAACTACTTTAACCATCTTCAAAGGATCGTAGCGACAAGAAAATTGACAGTGTGTACTGTGACAATACAATAATATGATTAAGTGGTAGGTACTGTTGAACTGATCTGATGGTAGTCAAGCCAAAATTATCTTTATTTGTATAGTTTTAAACAAAACACTTACAAATCATCAAAGCTACCACCACGAAACTTCATGATGGAACGGGAAAATATTAAAACCTGTATCTATTCATATCTTTGCTAACTTATTCGTAATTGCTTTTTACAGCTTAATTGCCGCCTGTTGCCGCCTCATTCCTAGGAAACAAGCTCAAGTGCAGATTAAGTGCAACGCTTGTCGCAATATCCCCGCCTATAAAGCCGAGATTGCCTCTCAAATTGCCGTCGGGGACAAAACATCAGCTTCACCTTCAATGAAAACTTGTTCGCTTGACATTTTTATTACATCTTGGACGAAAAATTTTTCAGCGGAATTGAAATTTTCCATCAGTGCCCAATTTTCTATTCTGAGGGTCGTAAAATTGGTAGATGCCTTTATATTTTCGATACAGACGTCTGCTATTTCCAGTCTAGATTCGTGAAAATACTAAGTTGTAAGCGCAATGGACATAAATGTACATTATAAATAGCCCAAGACATGCCACGCTGGGCCACACATCTCCATCTAGCCCCAAGCTAAGCCGAAGCTTGTACTATAGGTACTAGACAACTTACTTAGATACTTTTTTTGTAAATAAATAAATAACCCAAGACATGCCACGCTGGGCCACACAGCGCCATCTAGCCCCAAACTAAGCCGAAACTTGTACTATGGGTACTAGACAACTAATAAACTTACTTAGATACATTTTTTTTTGTAAATAAATACATATTATAAATAGAAAACACCCAAACAAACAGACATGTTCATGCACACAAATGTTTGTAATGTGTGGGGATCGAACCCACGACCCTTGGCTCAGAAGGCAGAGGTCACTACCAATTGAGCCACCGAGCCAGTCAAATAAATACATATTATACATATTAAATTAACACCCGGACCAATACAAACAGACTTGTTCATGAACACAAATGTTTGTAGGTACTGTGCGGAAATCGAAACCACGACCCTTGGCTCAGAGGGCATAGGTCACTACCAAATGAGCCATCGAGCCAGTCAAAGTGAAGGCCAAAGATTAAATAATAAAAAAATATGTTAATAATAAGTAAAATTTGCTCCAACTTTTAGAGTACAGACTGACCCGATGGCCCAATTGGTAGTGACCTCTGCCTTCTGAACCAAGGGATGACCTTGGGTTCAGAAGGCAGGGGGTCGACCCCCACCTGGGACAAACATTCGTGTTATAAACATTTGTGTTTGTCCCGTGTCTGGGCGTTCATGTTTATACTTAAAAAGGTATAATATATTTGTGGTACCTTCGTTGTTCTGACTCTGATAACACAAATGCAAACACGCAAAGTCATGGTTAGATTCATTACGGAGGTACAAATGAAACTTTCACAAAAGCATGTTAACAAAACGTTGAAATGGGCCCTTCCACACCAAAAGTTTCCATCAAAATCAGTCCTTATTCAAGTTAGACAAAGGCGCACAAAAATCTCTCAATCAGAATGGTTTGCATAATCTTTATTAACTTTATTAAAGGCGTCATCAAAGGGATTGTCTTTTTACGCTGTTCTCTGCTTTGAGCGAGGAATATGAAATATGTTTATTGACCTAAAATGTTAATCTCGCTTGGGAAAGCTTTGAAGGCGAGTTTTCGTATAAATATTGTTGTTTTGACTGGACAATTTCGATGGTAAGTGACCGCGTTTGATAAGGAAATTGAACAATTATTTAAATGAGACCTTTAAATGAACTTGGATAAGATCCTTCTTTCTTATTTCGCTCTTTACCGGAGTCCGTATCCCTCAAAAGATATAATCTTCAGATTTTCAATGCGAAAGTGAATCGGTTTTTGTTGGGTAAGTTGGTTTGTCTCCATCGCAGGCTCTATCGTCGCTTCAAGCGAAAAACAACGTCTATGCAAAAAACTACCTCATCATCATCATTAGCCTATTGCAGTCCACTGCTGGACATAGGCCACTCTAGGTGTTCGCCACTAAAGGATCTGGAGGATATATGGCGATCGCAGGGCGTAGTTTCTGGCTCCGGTGACGCTGCTGCCCGTCATCGGTCTGTGCTATTTAGCTACGCCTTTAATTGTGTTGGTTATACCGCCACCAGTCGGTTGCCAGCGCCTCGTTTGTTATTCGGCAGGATGCACCACGGGCAGGTGACGTTGGCTTGGAGCGAAAAGATGATAATAAAATATTTTAAATTCACAACACGGCAACGCTGCGCCGCTGTGCACAATGCTACTGATAGATTTGGTTGCTCGTCCTTTGCCACAGCTACTTGGGCCAAAACTAAGGGGATATTAGGAAATGGGCAGCATTGTTTCGGGCTTGACCAATAAACCTTACTGCGGTCACCAACACTCCAGCTAAGCAAGGTACTAAGGTAGGGGGAGGCTGGAAGACTTTATGTTCATGTGGGACAGATGAACCACCTTTCATAAATCAACTTAAATTTTGCTCTAACGATACAATCATTGGAGGAACGTTAAAGGACAATTTAAGTTAATTTTTGTAAGGTGGTCTCTCCTACCTGAAAAATCTCGAATCCCCTTAAATACCCCAAATGACAACTTCGAGCAGTGGCAGTGAAATAAACAATATTTTCATTTCTGCCATAAATAAACTACTTAAATAAAGATGGACTTATCGAGTGCCCATAACGGGTACGGGATCTCGTTACATTTGCCCAAACGCTTTCCCGTCACGAAGGGAGCCGGGGAAAATCCAAAGAGATTGGCGCACCTTATATTTTGTCGCTTTCACGCCCTGCCAATATTTTTATCAGGGAATAAATACAACATAAAAATATCCAATGCACAGACAGGCGCTCGGGGAGGCTGAATATTTCATTGTGCAATACATTTTCACTTTACAGAAAGCTATTTCGAATATTAGCATGCGGTAGGGCTGTCAATCGGATCCGGGTTCGGTTAGTACGGGACAAGGAAATGTATTTACGGACCAAATCCTTTGAGGGTTGCAGTGGAGTTCGATACTATGATTACCTACATCGTTTTGATGGAATTGGTAACTTATAACTTTTTTCGTATTTCGTGTGTAGAACAAGGATTTTTTATCTATATCGCGGGGAAATCGAAGGTTTTATAATAATTTATAAATTTTTGGTGTCTTATCAACAATAGCTTCTGTAATGTCTAGCTTTAGTAACTTTATTTACTAAAGTGTGATTTCTTACTTATAAGCTATGTGTAAAATTTGTTTCCAAATAAAGAAACAAATAATGGAACTTTTGACTATGACAACCAACTACTAACTTGTAGCGCGATGTCTAAGCGCTCCCGCCAATAGCGCTAAAATCTGAAGTTGCTGGATTCGATTCCCGGTCGGGCCACTTTCGTAAATGGACTTTTCTCTTAGAAGACCCAGACATCTCTTGGAGGTTGGTGTGAATTGTCTGTACTGTATTTGTTCTCCGAGACGACATATTTTATGTACTTTATGTAACACTAGCTGCTGCCCGCGGCTCTGCCCGCGTGAATATTCGTATAAAACATAGCCTATGTGTTAATCCAACGTATAAGCTACATTACTGTAAAGTTTCATTAAATCCGTTCAGTAATTAATGCGTAAAAGAGAAACAAACATCCATCCATGCAAACAAACTTTCGCATTTATATTATTAGTAGGAAGTAGGTTTTCCTAATAGGTTCTCCAGCATTGTACCTACGTCATGCCGATATTTAGCGAATTAGCATTTAAATTATTGCGGCAAATAGAGTACTTACTATACACCAATATTGGTTAAATTAAACAGGGAAGCAACAAACATCCTTGGTTAACTTCCCGAAATTTACTACCTGACACCGCGGGTGATAAATAATATATCTAACACCTGCGCGCCACGTTATCTAACTCCGTAATGACTCAATTTAAATTCAATTCTGATAGATAATGCACTGTATAGGGCCGTGAATAGACTTGCCTTAACTCATAACGGCTTAATAAACAATACAACAGAATACTTAATGGCGTTAGGCCTAGAAGATGTAAAGAGCGACCTATGATATTTTCCCATGGCTTATATTATGTCGCAAGAATACTAGGACACGAAACAAAAGATATTAATAATTTATATTCTTCTAACTATACTTATATTAAATCTGTAGAGAGGTCAATTCTGTACATGAAGTCATGAAGTATATTTTCAAAATAACTATCAGGGGGTGATTTAGGGTGTTACCAGACCAATCGATCGATCGGTGATCGATAACATTGATCGATGGAAGAATATATTGGTCGACGTGGATCGATAATGACCAGTATGGAAGAAACTACTGATCAACGTCGACAAATCGATTATTCCATCGATCGATGTCATCGGTCGACGATCGATCGATTGGTCTGGTAACACCCTAATGAACGATACTGATGCCAAAAATGCTATCAGTAGATTTTTTGTCTGTCTACTATTTTTTTTTTTTTTTTTTTTTATTTACGGTTCACAAACGGAATGTAACATTTAGACATATCTTCATACATTTTAAAAAGAAAAGAAATATGTTCATTCTAAAAAACAGTGAACACAGCATGCATTGTGTGGACATTTTTTTTTATATATTAAATTATACGTAATTTTAAGCCAGCTTAAGGCTGGCCTTAACTGAGGCCAAAGAACTATGGAATATATCAAATGATGTACTGATATTATTGCAAGTCGTGGTCATCCGGTATAGGGGCGAATGCTGACCCCCCACCGTTCTGCACAGTGGTGCCACGAATGTTTTCCTGTTACACAGGCGACTACTAGACCTAGGTACTTCAAACCTGATATCTGCCAAGAAATCGGGACAGATGACCAATCCATGGACAATCTTGTACAGGAAGAGAATGTCCGACCCCATACGACGCCTACTCAAGAGCTCCACTTTATACTCCGACAGACGACTTTCGTAAGACCGAAGATTTCTGCACTGATTATTCGCATAAGAAAGTTGGTAAAGAAACCTCTTTTGGATTTTCTCAATTCTATTTGAATGAACTTTGTATCCGGGGTTCCATATTGAACTTGCATATTCCACTATGCTGCGCACAATGCAGTTATATATCGGAAGGATGACATCCGGATCCTTAAACGATTTCAACTGTCTGGAAATGAACCCCGAAACCTTTGACGCTTTTCTCGTTACAACGTCGATATGGTCCCTAAAACTCAATGAGTTGTCCACTAGAACTCCCAGATCCCGAATTTTGGGCACTTCTTTGATAACATGATTTCTTAATGTATATGTAGCTACAGTTTTCTGTTTTTTTCTAGATAGGTTTAAGTGGAAACATTTACTAATATTGAGAATCATGAAGTTCTGAGAGCACCATCTGTCCACCTTATCTAGTTCATTTTGTAATGATAAGATATCATAGTCTGTGTGAATTGCTTTGTATAATTTTAAGTCATCAGCGTACATTTTAAAATTACAATTGATTTGATTAGCGAGATTATTTATGAAAATTAAAAAGAATAATGGCCCGAC
Source organism: Conogethes punctiferalis (assembly GCA_031163375.1). Classification (NCBI taxonomy): domain Eukaryota; kingdom Metazoa; phylum Arthropoda; class Insecta; order Lepidoptera; family Crambidae; genus Conogethes; species Conogethes punctiferalis. The sequence goes on along the minus strand of CM062077.1, from coordinate 23,987,645 downwards.
ATGGGAACCTTGAGGAACACCTGAAGGAATCTCACTAGCTCTGGATGTGTACCCGTGCATCTGAACAAGTTGAGAGCGATTTCTGAGGTAAGACTCACACCAGCGCAGCAACGATCCGTGAATACCCATTTGCATAATCCTTTTAATGAGAATATCGTGGTCTATGAGGTCAAAAGCCTTGCTAAAGTCCGTATAGATAGTGTGGACTTCACCCCCTTTGTCAAGCTCTTTTGACACATCATTGACAAAGCCTATCATATTGGAGACTGTAGATTTTCTTGGCTGAAAACCATCTTGTTCGGGATGCAAGCGCTCTTTTACATGCCAATAAATTTTCTTTTGAACCAGTGATTCCAATACCTTGCCCGGAGCAGGCAGAATCGATACCGGTCTATAGTTTGATATGTCACTTAAGTCACCTTTTTTATGAATGGGGGTTATACGTGCCCTTTTCCACATCTTTGGGAAGACACCTTCGTTAAGAGACAGATTAAAGATATGTGTTAGTGGTTCAGTAATCATTTCAGCGCATCTCTTTAGGACAATTGAAGGAAGATCGTCTAGTCCCTGTCCTTTTCTGCTGTCCAATTTTTGTAGAGCTTGTAGGACCTCGGCCTCCGTAACCACACAAGAGGCGATTGTCAGATTATCATACACGGATGGATTTTCCCCGTCGTTAGCAACCGAAGTGGTTGCCAACTTATTGTTAAGGTATGCTGATTGAAAATGCTCTAGAAATAAATCACATATCTCTTGCCCACCATTTGCTCTTTTAGAACCTAGTGACATTTGCGCCGGTATGGTATTACTGTTTCTTTTTATACTCTTCACATAAGACCACAAATATTTGGGATTCGCCCGCATGTTGTCAGCTGCATTTTTCTTAAAGCTAGCAAAGCAGCTTTTAATCATGCAGCCACATCGATCTCTTAAAAGTTCATATGAGAGTCTGTCCAGTGGGTTGCCGTATGTTTTATGTTTCTTAAAAAACTTGTTTTTTTCCTTTAGACATTTTATTAACGGCTTAGTGAACCAAATTGGGTATTTGTCATTATGAGGTTTACGAAGTGGAGTATTGTCTCTAATTATTGGCAGCACAATATCATAAAACTTCCCCACCTTAGAATCAACCCCAATAAGGTCAGACCAAACCTCAGACCATACGACTCGAGACAGTTCCTTGTTAACAGCGTCAAAATCGCATTTTGAGTAATTAAGAGTGGGTAAGTATTTGGCCTTAATTTGCTGAAAGTTATTTTGTGTAGTTAGGCAAATATCGAGAGCCGGGTGATGAGGATCAGGTCTGATCATGGGCAGTGCCTCGGTTACGAGTATGTTACCCACATTATCTGTCAAAACTAAATCCAAGATACGATTGTTTGTATTGGTCACGTTATTAAATTGCTTAAAATTATTGAATGTTATTTCATCTACGAACATATTTTCTAGTGTCCCACTGCATGCCTCCAAAGTACAGATGTTTTGGCTGTCTACACAGTTCCAGTTAAGGGCTGGTAAATTAAAGTCTCCTGCCACCAGAGTAATAGTTTCCCGGGGTACCTTGTTATTTACAACGTCTGTTAAATTATTTAGATATGTGGTTAGATAATCTTTATTAACGGGAGGCGGGATATATACCGCACTGATATTAATGCCGGGTAGCTTGTGACCAAAACCTATTGATACCCATAGTTCCTCACAGGCTGATTCCCACCCTGTCTGCCTAACTGCGTTAAATTTTTTCAGTACTGCCATACATACACCCCCTCCCTCCTTCTTGGTCTGGAATGACAAAGTGGAACTACGATCCCGTCGGAAAACATCATACCTGTCATCAAAAATCTCTCGATCGAAAACGGATTCATTTAGCCACGACTCTGTAATAATAATGATATCATAGCTGTCTTGCAATAAATTTAAAAACAATTCCTCACATTTTGTTCTTAAGCCTCTTACATTCTGGTAATAAATTTTTAAATCGCCAATGATGGTTTTGGGATAATACAGAACCTGCTTTATAGGTAAAAAAAATAAAAAAACAATATAAAATAATGAACAGTTTAGAGAGACGCAACCATGTCCATATTCTTAACGACCCTCGAAGGCGAAGTAATGTCCTTTCTCACAAAGATACGTCCATTTCGCACCCAAACAAATTGATACCCGAGTTCCCTGGCTCTCGTTCTAGTTGCCGCATGTAGTGCCTTATTGTCCGGTGACAAGTTTTCCACGACGTATATTGCCGACTCATCTTCGTCAGATATGCCCAAATGACTCGAGTTTAATCTGTTTTTAGGATTACTCTTATTGTATTTTATAGTTGCGGCGAGTAACGAATCTCTCAGGCGTGGATGAGCCAGTTTCACGAGGATATTGCGTGGTCTTGGACTTTTTGGGTTCATTTTGGCTACCCTACTACATTGAGAGATGTCGCTTTCATTAACAGGGCAGTTAACTGTCCGGCCCAACTGTTGAACGATTTTAATGATATTCTCATTTTTGTATTCTGGGACGCATTGCAGTTCCAAGTTTGCCGTGCGTGTCAGCTGATCGATTTGATTCAAACGAGTCGATAAAACGGTGACTTCCGAACGAAGTAATTTATTTTCGTCTTCAATGGATTGCAACATTACTTTCTGGACCTTTACCTCATTGTTTAATTGCTCATATTGTTCATTAAAAAACGACAACGACTGTTTAAAATCCATCACTTCATCTCGCAACTCCCGCAACTGTTTTGCAATATCTCGCGACCATTCCTTCATTGCCTCATTGACTATGGCGCGTATCTCGGAGCCCGAGACCGCCTCACCATCACGAGTACCCTGTGAGGACATAAATTCCCCGACCTGCTTACGCGTCATTACGCTGCTGGTCCCCGTTGATGTCATCTGTCTGACCGGCGTGTTGGAATTATCTCCCTTAGGTTGTTTACTTATACAATCAGTGCATAGCCATTTACTCCTTACTGCCTCAGACATTTGTGATAGTTTCTTGTTCGAAATACTGACGCATAGATTGTGGTAACATTGTTTACAACGCCCGCACTCAATAAAACCGTTATCGCGTATTTCGGTCAGACAGCCGGTGCATTTACGCATCTTGATATAATTGTAATCCGTCAGCAATGACAATTTTAAGCGTCAGAGAGGTAAACTGGGGATGGAAATTATTTTATCCGTTGTTGTCTTCTTCACTAGGTATGTATGACTAATTAAGATGGTCCACTTCGCATGCGAACGACGGCTGTTCCTCAAACGCCTGTCGTTTTGGTCGCGGCAAAGGTGCATGTACCAACTAGTGAGCAATTTCGCGCGGGCGCAAGTATGTTTCCTGGCTCAGTGGCACAGAGCGCGCGGCACGAACGCAGGCGGCGCCGGTTCTAGTCCCGATGGCTGCCAAAAAAACAAATTGACTCACGGCTCCTCCGCGAACTGCCAGGGCTCCACAGCCGGCTCCCGAGCTCCACAACGTCAAGCAGATCGGCGTCCGACCCCAAGCAAAAATATCTCCAGAACAGCGCAACCAAACACGTCCGATGTCCACGATGTCTCAACGCCGAAAAAAAAAGTATACTAAAAAGTAAACTATTCACTAAACCACACTGTGTCGCCAGTGGGCGGCAGCTTGCAGGGACTTTGCTGCCTGCCCTGATGGTAAGCGGCCAGCACTCCTAGTCTGGGTAGGGCAAATACCCCTACCCGAGGCTCTGGGGAGCAATGGAGTGCTCCTCAGGCGGATCTCGTGCAACCACCACACCGTCGCGCCCCATTGAGTAAATCGCGCCCCCGCACCAACCACTCGGGGCACTAAGGAGACGCTCAGAGGCATACGATGCGTTGTATGCTCCATCCTTCCAGCGATCATCATCATCATCAGCTTATTGCAGTCCACTGCTGGACATAGGCCTCTCCAGTTGTACGCCACTTAGGGCAAACATCTGGAGGATATACCCATAATCGCCACGCTGGGCAGGCGGGTTGGCGATCGCAGGGCGTAGCTTCTCGCTCCGGTGACGCTGCTGCCCGTCATCGGCCTGTGGTATTTAGCTACACATTCAATTGTGATAGTTATACCGCCACCAGTCGGTTGCCAGCGCCTCATTTGTTATTCGGCAGGATGCACCACGGGCAGGTGAGGTCGGCTTGGAGCGAAATGATGATAGGCCGCTCCCTTACATCCCTTACACCCTTACAGCGATACCCTAGCTCATCACTCTGGGCGTCAGTCAACTGGGCCGCCCTGGTACGTCTTTTAATCGAGACGACCCTTCTCCATATTTTCTAGGTAACTATATAGATAAATATACTTTCTAGATAAAAACAATGTTAGTTACCGTTTCAAGGAGATAATTACTGACGTGCATGTCATGCTAAAATAAAGACAACTTGTGTAGCAAAAAAAATATTGTACGTGAAAGTTTAAGCCTTATGTTGGTTTGGTGAAACGACTAAGCTATGGCTGCGATGCTAATGCGGAACCGTTGACACGTAAAGGCAGATCCCCTGGGCACAGGCGATGTGATTGATTTGCTCTGATGGAAATCGTTATGCCTGGTTTGCGGCTTGATTTTATATCTAATTATTTAGAGAGGTAGGGGCAGCCTCCACCCTATAGAATACCGAAGCAAAATGACCTAAGGGTCGTGTTTCTGCCGGTGAGTAGGGTTTCCGGAGCTCGTGGGGAGTTAGGGTTGTGCCGGCATCGAGATAGCTGGTTTCATATGTTTGGATTTGAATGAATTTTATAATCTAAGGTCAGCTGCTATTTCATCATTGTGCCAATTCAAGATTTCATAATTATCATCATGATAGTTGGAATCACATCATCTTGATTTTCTGTCTTGTGCAACGGTTCTTTAGAATCAAGTTCCAGTTGCGACTTCTCTTGCGAACAACTTAGGGGCCCTCAAAAAGCGTCTCAATTCTTTCTAACGCACTTGTGATCTCCCTGCTATTGCAATACACTGAAGTGATTACCTGCTTGCCCTCTCTGTCATATGAGAGGCTTTCTTTTTTTTATCAAATTCCATCTGTTCATTGTATTAGCTCAATATCTAGCTTTGCATTGTGTAACAACTATGAATTAATTTAATTAATTAGAAACATTGTTATACAAAATCAAGATGGCTGGCAAGTGCAGGATGCAAGAGGTCCAAGATCGATGAAAGTGGCAAAGTATCGGAGAGGTCTATGTCCAACAGAGACTGCGAAAGCATGATGATGATAATATTGTTGTTATATGTACAAACATTGCGGAGTTCGTTTGCAGTAGTAACGATGTATTATATATGCACGCTCGTGAAATATGAAACTGAACGACATCTGTTGCCGGGGGCCGTAGAGACACGGGTCGAGATTGATTCGGTCCGCGGGGCCGTAGCGATGCGCGGCTCCAGGTGCCGTCGAAGTTTGTCCCCTGGTGTGTCGTGTAGCCAGAAATTGTATTTGGAGTAGTGTAAATCTGTTTATGTACATAATAATATACAGTTAAATTCATTCATCTCAGAATGTATTGGTGTATTAGGAGCGATAGTAATGTTGTAAGATGGTTAGCAGAGTATGTTTACGCACAATAGAAAAACGCCAGCACTTCGTGGTTTCACAAATATATTCACAGTGACAGACAGTAAAATAACAAGAGCACAACACATCAAATAGAACTGTCTAAATTTCATATATTAAAGTAGCCAGTATTAATTGCACAGCGCATGCATCCTCCAATACGCCCTCTCAATTTAAGCTGGGCTACTTCCTATACGCCCTTACTCGTGTCAAGTGCACGCATACATAACCCTCAAAAATATTAACACTCGGCACATGAAACAAACATAAATTTTTGCGGCTTACTGTACATAAAAACAATACCTGAATAAAAACATGCATAACAAAAACAATTAATATTCTACCTAGGCAAATTATTCCATTACCTATTCAATATTCTAATAACAAAACATACATAAAACAATAAACACTAAATATCTAACTAATCCGCCCTCTTAATTGAATAATTTGACAAAGATAAATTACTCAAAAAACTTTTTAATCTCGGGCCAGGAATACATTTCGTTAAGATATCCGCTACCATTTTATCCGATGACATATACCTAACCTCTACTTTATTGTTAAGTACACACTCGCGTATAAAATGGTATTTTATGTCAATATGTTTTGTCCTATTATGCATCATTTTGTTAGCTGCAATTCTATGCGCCGACTGGTTGTCATTGAAAATGACGACTGGTTTACTCTCAACAGTTACTAAACTTTCAGTAAACTACGTAAGTAAAGTGCCTCCTTTGAAGCCTGGCTTAACCCTACGTATTCGCTCTCTGTAGAGCTCAACGAGACCGTCGCTTGTTTCCGGCTCTCCCAGCAAACAGTGTTTGCCCAATTTTAAAAATTAAGCCCGTGAAAGATTTCCGATCTAGCGCACCACCCCAATCTGCATCGACATAGCCGCGTAATTCTAAATCACCTGTTTTTCTAAAAGTAAGACACAAATTACTCGTACCTTTTAAATACCTTAAGACCCGTTTCGCGCACTTAAAGTGCAATTCATCATAACATGAATTAAACTGTGAAAGAACACTTACTGCGTGAGCTATATCTGGTCGCGTATTACAGGATAAATAATTTAAACACCCTATCAAACTTTGATATGGTAGGTGACACTGAGAATTAGTCGACCTCTCCAATTTCAATCCTACTTCTAATGGAGTAGTCACCGGCTTAGCATCGGTCATGTTGAATTCATTCAAACATTCCGAAATAAACTGCTCCTGATCAAGATGTATAACACCATTATCTCGTCTCAGTCTCATGCCTAAAACATGTCTAGCTGCGCCTAAATCCTTTACCTTAAACTTGTCAAGCAAACCTGATTTTAACTTTTGCTTCTCAACGTTACAATTTCCAAATATAAATAAATCGTCAACGTAAATAACTACAATTAACTTCTTATTACCTTTAAGCTGTTTTTGATACAAACACGGTTCTATTTTAGATTGTATAAAGCCTAAATTTAACATTTCACTGTCCAACTCTTTGAACCAAGCATTAGAGGCTTGTTTTAAACCATAAAGAGATCGCTGCAGCTTACATACTTTGGTTTCTTGACCTTTGGAGATCGCTCCTTTCGGTTGAAGCATGTAAATGTCCTCTTTTATTTTACCGTACAAGAACGCGGTCGTGACATCCCATTGGTCAATACTGCCGTCCTATCACTAAAAAGCCGTTAAGCCTCAAAAGTTAGTTTTGAGTAATCTGCAAAAAACGGGAAAAATGTCATCTCTCTGAAAGTATCGTAGCTAGGATTAATATTTTTATACACATCTGTACTTTACATTTTCGTGTATCTTAGTACATATTTATTTTTTGGATTAGTACTTTACATTTTTTGGAAATCCTATATACGTCCTTATAGTGAAGTATTATTTTTTATTTTTCATTATCATACTGCACTAAAAGGCCGTTAAGTACACCCTAACGGCTTTTTAGTCTAGGAATTTGTTGTGATTTACCCATTCTGTAATTTTTGAAAATAGTTATTAGATATACTTATCAAAAAGGCCGTTATGGGATTTAACGGTTTTCTAGATAAGTAACCGACTCATATAAAATTAAGCACTTCATGTCTTAAAAGTAGTTATTAGCCCATAACGGCCTATTAGGTAAGGAATAACATGTGCCCATTCTTATTTAAGGATTATTACTTAGCTTAAAAGCAGTTACAATCACATCACTTGTAATTAGCCACCTTTTAGATAAGTATTTTTGGGAAATATATTTTAAAGTAAATACATTTATAAGCAATAATTTTAAAGAAAATCTTATTTTTTAAAGAAATTATCAATTATGTCTCAGGTAGAACAATGATTAATCAAATACAACGTGAGAACACAATTGTTACTAGGTGCATACAACTTTAAACGTAATAAAATTATTTTTATATGTGAATTATGATCAGAGTTCTTAAGTAGCTTTGTTCATCGGTTCTAAACTTTCTTAACTGTCTCTCAAATGCTGTCTAGATGAATATCTTTAACTCGCGCGCGCGCTCGCGACTTCGTCCGCGTGGAATAGTTATTTTTTCCCCGTTTTTTTTTACATTTTCCATTATTTCTTCGCTCCTAATAGTTGCAACGTGATGTTATATAGCCTAAAGCCTTCCTCGATAAATGGTCTATTTAACACAATAAGAATTTTTCAATTCAGACCAGTAGTTCCTGAGATTAGCGCGTTCAAACAAACAAACAAACTCTTCAGCTTTATAATATTAGTTAAGATTTGAACACTTTGAGGTTGGAAATTTATATCGAGTTTTTCTATTCAATTCCCATGCGTATTTAAACATTATAGATAATGTATTAAAAACAATTAGGATCACACTTTTAGATATTTTTATTAAATTTCGCTGAAACGATAAGATCCAAAAACCATCAGTAATTGCCATACATTTAACAGACATCGATTCCGTATACATTTTGGTCACTAGCGAATAGAAAAAGGTTTCCTACCACTGCTGCTGAAACGGAGTAGGTATAGATTTATCCAACAAAGATTGGCTGGATCTAGTTTAAGCCCGTTCAAACATTTGCACCTAGTTTTTTCCAACAGGGATTGACTGGTCCTAGTTTTAGCCTGAATAATTCTGGTCTGACCCAGTTTTACCCCAAAACGATCACCTATTATTAGGCTTTAACCAAGAGTAAGTGGCACCTAGTTCTAACCGGCTAAAACTAGACGTAGCCTCACTTTGGGTTCTAGCTGTAACATATCTACACTATAAAGGAGGCACAGCAGTGTGACTCGAACTCACGAATGGAAATGGACCGATTTCCGTCACGCTGGTCCAGTGCGCGTTGGCGGGTTTTTATCAGATCCTCGTTTATTATACAGCAGGGTGTACCATGTACAGACGAGGTTGACTTGATTGCCTAGTTGTTTTTTGATCTCTTTACACTCCAACTTGGCTTTCGGGGATCGGTTCTCCACGATGGGATCCCATTTACATGATAAAGAAACTAATGGAGAAATATTGCGAGTTTAACCGGCCCCTGTGTTGCGCTTTCGTTTATTACGAAAAAGCATTCGACAGTGTCGAGCACTTGGCCGTGCACTCGCTTCATCGGTATAATATCGATACGAGAAAAGTCGACGATGCATGAGCATGCATGCATGAGCTTATCAGTCCCATATAAACCAAACGAGGAGTTCGGCAGGGAGACACTGTCTCACCAAATGTTCTCAAAGATTTAATATAGACTTTAGATTGGAATGAGATAAGTGTTAATATATATAAAAACCACCTGTCCCACCTGCGTTTTGCCAATGACATCATCGTTTTGGCTGAAACTCCTGTTGAACTTCATATAATGCTCTCTGAATTACACAGCGCTTCCCTTAAAGTAGACCTTAGGATGAATATGTCCAAGACAAAAGTAATATCTAATCTTCCTACACCGAATGTGATCGTCGGCGACGACCCTCTAGATGTGGTCGATGAATACATTTACTTTAGACATAGACTATTCTTTGGTGTAGAGAATCAAGCGGCAAAGATTGCGAGAAGAGTTCTGCCGCCGCAGTACAGGGGCCGCACTCAGCAAGCTGCAGTCGTCTTCTAGTCCAAAATTCCACAATGCCTATAGACCAGGGCATTTAACCAATGTGTCATACCTACCCTTACGTATATTGTTATTATTTGTTGATGAATGTTATTTTTAAAAAATTCTCAAAGCGGTTAGGTTTGTTATACAAGGGCTAGTTTACGCAACTCGACGATTGAGCGCCTGTTCTGAGAGCTTAGAACTCGGCATGATCATACTGTCAACTTGATTTAGATAACTCTTGACAGTTTTTAATTACGTAAATACTATAGCCACGCACCACACGTCCACCCCCTGCGACTAGTTGCGCCAAAAGGCCATACAACGAGTTGACACAGGGTTCCACGCCTCGCGTTGTTAACGGCTTTTTAGCAAAGTAATGTGGTTTAAACGCTTTTTAATTTTGTACCAATGAAAAATAATTGAATATCGATACTTACCTTAAAGGAGGTTAATGGCGCTTTACTGCCTTTTAGATAAGTATTTAATGTTAACTTCCTTTTAGTCAAGTTTATAATACACTAGCTGCTGCTCGCGGCTCTGCCCGCGTGAATGTTCGTATAAAACATAGCCTATATGTTAATCTGATGTACAAACTATATTCCTGTAAAGTTTCATTAAAATCCGTTCAGTAGTTTTTGCGTGAAAGTGGAACAAACATCCATCCATCTATCCAAACAAACTTTCGCGTTTATAATATTAGTAGGATTGTTCTTGATCATAATACAGAGTTAAAAGGCAGTTAAAATACTTTAACGACTTTATAGCTTAGTCGCATAACATAACTACCTTATAGTCAAGTATAAGCATAGTATTTTATTTCGTTTTCCGGCAGTTTAGAGTCCTTAACTACTTTTAAGTTAAGGAATGTGGTCTAGCTGCTTTTAAGTTAAGGAATTTACAAAAAAGGTGTCACTTAGCGGCATACGTCCATCTCGTATCTTCTAAACTATCAATTATGGAAATATGTTTCTTATACAGAAAGATAGAGAATTTAAAATTATGAACTGCTAACTTAAAAAGTCAAAATTGACCTCTTGTGGCTTAACGGCTTTTTAGTGATAGGACGGCAGAATAAACCAATCGTATTCAGCAGCTAGTGAAAACAACAATCGTAGAGTAGAACTTCTGACTACCGGAGAGTAGGTCTCCGTATAATCTACACCACATACCTGTGTAAAACCCTTAGCTACGAGTCTGGCTTTGTATTTTGTTACCTTGCCGTCGCAATCTTTCTTTATCTTAAATACCCACTTGCATTGGATTGGCTTTTTATCAGCTGGTAGATCCACTAACGTCCATGTCTGATTCTGCTTCAACGACGCAAGCTCATCATCTATAGCTTTCTGCCATAATGCACTGTCAGGTCTTGATAATGCTTCTTCGATAGTAACAGGATCTCCGTCAAAATTGCTCTCCTTCGCACTCGTAACATTGCAACCGTACCGATCAACTTGTCTGCGTTCTCTCTGAGGATACCTCCTTTCTGGCAGGCCAGGTATTATCACTTCTTCATCAGTGACCACCTCATCAGGTACGTGCACATTCCCAGGTACTTCCGATTCAGGTATATTCTCAATACTCTCTTGTTCATCGTCACGGCACACATCATCGCGCACCTCCAATACATCAGCAATGTTCATCGTGGATACATTTGGTAAGCAGTTCTCCTCACTCTCAGACGTATTCAAGTTAATTATAACTTCCGACGACTGCTTAACGTTATCTCTTTGGAGAAAAACATTTTCTAAAAATTTAACTTCTCTGGCAGTTGTCACTTCACCCGTCTTTGGATTCATGAGTCGATAACCTTTCTGGTTATCTGGATATCCGACAAAGATCATCGGTTCCGCCTTCTTATCCAATTTACGTCTCTTTTGCTTATGTATCAGTCGATAGGCCAAACAACCAAATATTCGAAGATGACTTACATCCACATCTCTTCCAGTCCAAAGCTTTTCGGGTACTGTCTCTTTCAAAGCTTTCGTGGGACTTCGGTTCTTCAAGTATACAACAGTATTGACAGCCTCCGCCCAATACTTCTTACTCAGATTCGCATCCGATAATAAAGTTCTCGCTTTTTCCATAATCGTACGATTAGCCCGTTCGGCCACCGAGTTTTGCTCCGGTGTGTATGGTACAGTAGTCTGGTGTTTTATACCAGCAGACTTCAAGAAAGCATCAAATTTTGCATTGCAGTACTCTCCACCTCCATCTGTTCGTAAAATTTTTATCGCTCTGTTTTTCTCGTTTTCAACTTCGGCCTTGTATTGACGAAATTTATCAAACGCTTGACTTTTATTTCTCAAAAAGTAAACATGGGTCTTGCGAGAGTAGTCGTCGATAAAAACTAGAACGTACCTCGAACCAGCAAATGATGTTTCTTCCATTGGACCACAAATGTCGCTATGTACAATTTCTAGAAAGTCTTTAGCTCTGGTTCCTTTGTTTTTGAAAGGACTTTTACTCATCTTTCCTTCGATGCATGGAATACATGGTTCGCTTAAGTCTGTGCATTGAAATTCCATGCCGCTCACCATACTTTTCATCATGATCATATATTTACGATTTAAATGCGATACGCGTTTATGCCAAATATTAGAAATTTTGTCACTTTCTTTTGACATTGTCAAATTGACGAAGTTATGTTTCTTCTCCGACAACTCGTATATGCCATCGACTTCATTACATTTTGCAAGAACTCCGTTCTTATTTTGAATTATGCAACCTTTTTCGTCGAAAATAACAGTACATTTCTTTTTGGTTAAATCGCTCACCGAAATTAAATTCATGGCTAATTTGGGAACATACGAAACATTTTCTAATATTAGTTTCTCACTTTCGCTGACTTGGGGCTCAGCGTTCCCTCGCCCTATTACTGACATCTTCTCGCCATTAGCCACCGATATCTTGATGTTACCCGTTTCTGGTTTATAGGACACCAACTTATTTTTATCGTGGGTGAGATGGCTGGAGCATCCGCTGTCAAGATACCACTTATCTTTGTCTATCGCCTTCGTATTCAAGCAAATATTCGCGTTCTTCACTCGCTCCTTACACTCAGATGCCTTATGTCCGTGTTTATGGCACTTAAAACATTTGTACACGAACTTACGATCGCCGTTTTTAGGTGCAGATCTAGGATCGTTTCTCGTTTTTCGTGTCATCATGGCTTGCTCGTAGTCAATGTTACTCTTACTTTGGCGATCTCCTTCTTGCAACAATTTCGTTTTTATTTCTTCTAACGTGATCTCTTTGCCACTGTTATCGACAGCCATTATGAGGGGGCTGTACTCGGGCGTCAATCCACCAAGCAAAATCGATATTAACCAATCTTCTGGTATTTTTGCATCAATATCATACAATTGCTGTGCAAGAAATGTCACTTTCGAAATGTAGCTCGCCATGGAATCAAAATTATTTAATTTACAATTAAATAGCTCCCGCTGTATATGGATTCGTCGTCCCCAGCCTTTGTCTTCATAGGCTTTTTGCAAATTGTACCAGGTTTCTTTGGCAGTTCCGGCATTGTACACTTGCGTGAAGCAATCGGGCTCCAACAACAAACAAATTGTAGTCCTGGCCTTCCTGTCAGCTTCTGCATTCTCAATATCCGTTGTAATCACGTTCCACCAATTCTTATTTTCTAAATAATTTCTTACTTGGAACTTCCAATTTGCATAATCAGACGATCCTCTGAGTTTTTTAATTCCACCTATGCCGTTGCTGTCGTCCGACATAATTTTCGTTAATTTGACTACTTACGATATATTTTTACCACCTTTTCTAAAAACTGGCTCTATTTACGCGGTAAAAGGGCCCATAACCTGTTGTAAGATGGTTAGCAGAGTATGTTTACGCACAATAGAAAAACGCCAGCACTTCGTGGTTTCACAAATATATTCACAGTGACAGACAGTAAAATAACAAGAGCACAACACATCAAATAGAACTGTCTAAATTTCATATATTAAAGTAGCCAGTATTAATTGCACAGCGCATGCATCCTCCAATAAGTAATTACTAGGAATTGGTAGCTACATTGACCCTGAGTACCTACCATAAGTTATATTTATAGCTAGAAAAGATTAGGGATCCTTACTCAATCGCCAAGAATGTATCTGTTACGCTCAAAGATCGAAAACGCTCATTAAGCAGAAAAATAGCTCCACAAAACCGAGGCAAGAAGTTCTTCCTATAGCGTACAGTCGAGGATCGCCAACCATCGAAATGATGAGAATGGAATTGCAATCGGTTACGTGTGGTGCGGTGAAGAAACTCAACTGCAAGCAGTAAACCAAACAATTCTACAGAACATTCCCCATGATAGATGCGGTAGAGAACGCACATAGATGCAACGTAGTAATAGTTTACAATAACGATATATGACTCAACAATCTTAGTGGCGCAATGTGTAAGGCATTGGGTATAAGTAAAAGGGATTAGGTTCTAATCCTGTCTAGCTTCTAGCTATTGCGGTTCTTGAGATACCGGCTAAAGACAGACGGACGGACGGACAGACAGCGAAGTCTCAGTAATAGGGGCCGTTCTTACCCTTTGAATAGGATATTATAAAATAGAAAAACGTTTATTTGAATGTTTGTATCACAATATACTAATTACACGAACAAAAAAGAGAGAAGAAAACAAAATTACATCGTGACACTAAGCTTTCTCAGGATAAACCGAGCATTTTGGGTACGAGACCCTAAAATATATACACACACTCGAAAAACATTACCCTCCTCCTTTGGCAGTCGGGTAAAAACCACATAATAGTGGTCATTACTAACCAATAGCCTGACTATCAATTAAAACCTTTGCAGCGCAGCTCCCAGGTCCCTGCGGCGATGCGGTGATGCCAAGGAACTTTTTCACTTTTTAATTTGGACCTGAAACTTGGACCTGTCAAGTTTTCAGTTCAATCAAAGTTTTCGACGTTAGTGAATGGCTAACTTGCCGAGTTAGAAATTTAAAAAGTTTAAAGTGTAATAGATTTCTGGAATTCATTTTCGCTGAAGTGAGTTTTTGGATTGGAAATTGGCAATAAGAAATTATGGTGGTTTAATATTTTTTATAGTTTTTGGAAAGCTTTCATCAACAGCTCATTTGTATTCGCAAGGGATTTATTGGAAGCTTTTGAAACTAAGAATAAGGCGGAGTTAACCAGAGGAGCGGTCAGTGGGCGAAGGAAGAATCACTACATAGTAGGTATAAAATAAAATTGCTAACCTGTCTGACTGTTCCTATGTATACAAAGATCTTTAAAACCACTCAACGAATTCTGATGCGGTTTTTTAACACTAGAAAGATAATCTTATTTTAACCTACAGAAAAGGTAATCTTACGTCTTTGAGACGTATTAAAGTTTACAAGTGCATATTGGAAAAGTTTCCATAAATAAACTTTTAAAATGTAATTGGATAACTACAATAAGGGCTTCTACTACAAACAAAATTATGATCAGAAATGAAATATGAATAAAAAAATAACGAAATTCTGTAAACCTCTTATAATTAAATAGATAGAGTGATTCAAGAGGAAAGTTTATGTGTTTCCATGCACAATATATTAGAGAAATACAGATTATTTTAGAGAAGTTGGGTCGTTAATAAATAAATAACATGCCACGCCGGGCCATTACCAGCACCATCTAGTCCCAAACAAATAATTAGGTAAAAGTATAAGTTGCCACTAGGCAACTTTTACTTTTACTTAGATACCTTTTTTGTAAACAAATTATTATAGGTACATAGCAAACATCCAGACCAATACAAACTGACATATTTATGCACAAAAATGTTTGTACTGTGTCAGAGGCAGTGTTTACTACCGCTTAACCAAACTGGTGGTATATTCTGAACGAAAATATTTTGAGTCTGAGTTTTTGACCAATTTTAGGTAAGTATATGGTTTTATAACAAAGATTTTAAATGAGCTATACAATCAAAGCTACAACATCAAAGAGAACTCTATAACCCGTTCTCATTTTGTTAACGAGTAACGCCCCTATACTTTCAAAATTGCCTCAAGTTATTTATAAAGTTATAGAGGGGGATTATATTTAGCAGTCGCGACCGCTAAGCCTTATGAGAGGGTAAACCCTTACGAGTGTCGGAGGGCAGACCTTGTGACCTCTTAAAACCTCGTAGAGCAATAGTTTAATGGGGTAGAAACTAATGATCTTTCAAATCAGATCTGTCAGAAGTCAAAACTTATTGTACTCTACGATAGGTATTTTTTTAACTTGATAAAGAGAAACCGAACCCCCTAATAATGTTTAAACAATAAAGAAACTTTGAATTTTTAAATAAGGCTGTTAAATAAGTATAATTTTCTTTCAAACATTAACATTTTTTTATATAATAGCACGTCAAAATGACTGCTTTCTGCCTGATGTTAAGCAAACGACGAAGTCCAAAAAGTGTAAGCGATCATCATCACACTTGGATAGTGCAACGCGGATCGATCGGATTCACACCCCGTTTAAAAGACTCAAGACTATAAAGAAGAAGGGAACACGTGTGCTGGAAGAGAGTTCCACAGCCTAATAGTACGGCAAAAGGTCTTTAAACAGACTCCGAACTCAGGTCGGCCGAAGTAAGGAGAACAGGTGCAGATGTGGAATTTACGGACGAGTCTGACCTGGCCTGTGTTTGTGGTGGCTTGGACCAAACCATGGCTCACATTACATCCTGCCCGTCATTCCCTTTCTCCTGCACACGCGATGAGCTCATGTTGGTCAGAGGAGACGCGGTTCGTGTGGCTGAATACTGGTTAGAAATTATCTAGATTGCCATCGACACGCTAAGAAGAAGAAGATCATCATCTGTCTGCAAACGTCTACTGTATAATATTAAATGTCATTTGGTTGATTTGCCTTAGTCTCCACGCTTGGCAGGCGGGTTGCTGACCGCAGTAGGTTTTATTTGTACTCAGGTAAACGCCACCCACAGGATGAGATGGGGTGGTGCTATTCCAAATCCGGAAAGCATACGGACAGTACTTCGAATATCAATTAGTGAGATTTCCCAAGCGCAAACACCTTACGTTTCAATAAGAAGTGAAGCCAAGTTGCGACTGTTACTGCGCTAGCGACGTATTTGTGGATTAAGTTAAGCTGCAAACTAGATATCTACCTGTAACTTGTGATCTAGTTCCATTAATGGACTGTCTCCGCCACGTTATAGGTACACGACGACTGCTTCGCTGGTTAGGAGCTGGCACTTACGATAATTAGACTTCTAGCTAATTAGATGAATGTGAACCATTTAATATTAGATTAGTGTATCCGCGTTGTGACGGATTATTAATACAAATAATTGAAATATCTTCCCGTGGGTGTCGTGGACTTGCCCAGCTGTTTTTTTCCGACTGATCTGCATAGAAGACACAGTCCAATACATAGAAAATGCCTCCACGCGAATCCATGCAGATCACGCGCCTACAAGCGAATAAACAATCACTAATAGAGGTAGGGCATAGCGAATCTTCGCTCGAAGGACCTCCACCCTATAGAATGGAATACCGCAGCCAAATGACCTCCGGATCGTGTTTTTGCAGGTGAGTAGGGTTTCCAGAGCTCGTGGGGGTTAGAGTTGGGCCGGCATGGCGGTGGCAACTGACAGGTAACTGACCAGTTACTTGCCCGTTGTCACAGCGACTGGGGCGTTTCTTTCGCTTTGCATCAG
>CM062077.1:23647604-23969844 GCA_031163375.1 Conogethes punctiferalis | reverse complement strand
TTTCGCTTTGCATCAGACTTAGGGAAGCCATTATATCGTGCTGCTAATAAAAAAAGGTACCGCGCGCGGGTGCGAGATCCGAGAACACCAAGTCCCGCAGTGCCGTGCGTGATTTTGGCCCTAACGAATGCTGCTGAAGCTCTTTGAATGAAATTAGTCCGATCGCGTCGTGTATCCACAAAACGCAACGACCCGCGTCTATCTGTAAAAAAAAAATCGTACAATGATGTAGATCTGCACTCTCTCAAGTAGGTACGCACAGAGGTACATCGACATGCAATATGCACCGTGGAGTGTATCTAACTTTACTTCGTTATTGCCAGAATTTGACGCTGGATCAGTAGCGAATGTTACGTAGCTTTGAAGGCATTGTTATTCTTACAAAGTCTTGAAGTAAGGCATAAAGCATACCTACCTTTCTTCCCGGAAAGAGTACCTACTCTTACCACGAAATTTTAGCGCGGACGCAAAACTAGTCAATTTCAAACATACTATCACTTCATAGTATAAAACAAAGTCGCTTTTTCTGTCTCTATATCTCTAAATCCCTATGTGCGCTTAAATCTTTAAAACTACGCAACGGATTTTGATGCGGTTTTTTTAATAGATAGAGTGATTCAAGAGGAAGGTTTATGTATATTGAAATACCCGAAGCGTAGTGAGGGCGGGTCGCTAGTATATAATTTGACCCTTACCAAGTAAATTCCCATCCATTCCTGTTTACAAGTTTCCCGACAGGCGAAACTAACAAAAACAAGTCATGTTATTCCTCAAAATGAAAGTAAACAGGGGCCTTTATTTCCTCAGAATTTCCTGAGCGCTTGGCCGTTATTGAATTTATTTTCGTCCTAGTATACTTTCAGTCCGCGGTTTAGGAACAATTCTGAACTAATGCTATAAACATGTTGGTTTGTTTGTTTCTTTATTTGTAACTCGCTGCAGCCAGTGACTTTTCTCGTCTTGTCCGTGTGGTTCTTGGATTTAAAATAGGACCACCCCATCTCATCCCGTGGGCACCGTCTGATATTATTTATCTAATGATATAAATGTTTATCAGAAATACCCGAAGCGAAGCGAGAGCGGGCCTATTACTTAGTTCGTTTAGATTATACAAACCGATCCACTTTGATAATCTGGAGATTAAATCTATCGAGGAACATAGACAAACAAAGAGTTAGTTTTGCTGTACATATTTAAAGCTTGCATGGTTTACTAAAGCACAGCCTGACTACCTTACCAAACTGTCAGGCATGACGTTCGCACCACCAGAGCCCAATATGTCAATTTGCTGCATCGGCCTCCGTGTCATGCTGCTATATACTGGAGAAATGGCTACAATATGAGTATAGTGCTTTTTAATAAACTGCCCGAGTGCATTAAAGTTCTCCAGGGTAGACAATTTAAAATACAACTGAAGGAATGGCTAATGTCAAATTGTTTTTATTCTGTAAAGGAATTTATGGAGTGGGAACAAAATGTTTAATTTAGTTTTAAGTTTATACTGTTTCTATATTATGTGTTTCAATATGTACCTACATTTGCATACCAATAGTAATAGGTAAATGTGTGTTCCGATATACCTATGTACGTAAATTAAGACCATTTGTACCACATTTAGCAAATAAATGATTCTTGATTCTTGTTCGCACATATTCGTTTACCTTCATATTAACTTTTTACAATACGAAATCGCAACACGAAACAAAAATCCGTATTGAATTCGAACACATGCCGAGTGGCGCTTTAATTATCGAGTGCATCTTACAATTGAAAATGGCGCCCGCGGCACCTTTGACGGCGTAACCCAATCTGCGAAGCGGACTGAGCCTTGATTGGCTGCAAATTGAAAACCGATGCGTTTGCGAAGCACAAGCCGATCGCGCTTAGAACGTTTTGCCGGTCAAACTTGTATCCGATATTCGAGACTATCGTTTGCGGAGTCGGTAATGTGATAAATGTGTGAAAACAGATGTGGTGCGAGATGTAAGGATATAAGGGGACCCTTATAGATTCGTCATGTCTGTCTGTCTGTCTGTCTGTCCGTCCGTATGTCACAGCCAGTTTATTCCGAAACTATAAGAGCTACATTATTAAAATTTGGTACGTCGATGTATTCTGTTAACCGCATTAAGATTTTAAAGTAAAATCAGAAAAAAATCCAAAATTTTTGGGGTTCCCCATACATGGAACTGAAACTCAAAAATTTTTTTTTCATCAAACCCATACGTGTGGGATATCTATGGATAGGTATTTGAAAATGATGTTGAGGTTTCTAATATCATTTTTTCTCAGATGAATAGTTTGCGCGAGAGACTCTTCCAAAGTGGTAAAATGTGTGCCCCACCCCCCCCCCCCCCCGTAACTTCTAACATATGGGCACTATAAAACTGAAAAAAATATATGATGTGTATTACTATGTAAACTACTAACGAAATTAGTTTTAATGAAATCTAGACAGTAGTTTTTTTTGAACATCATAAATCAAATTACCTAATTTTTTTCATTCAATCAGTGGTACGGAACCCTACGTGCGCGAGTCCGACTCGCACTTGGCCGGTTTTTTAATGCAAGAGGCGGCAGACGAGCAAATGTGATGCCTGATCCTTTTGTGCTTTCCATCAGGACAGGGGTTGGCAGCTTCCAAGCAAGGTGATTTTACTGTGAGAGTGACACATCATCATCATCATCAACTTGTAAATCAATTTGGTTGCTGACCGCAGTAGGTTTTATTTGTACCCAGGTAACGCTGCTGCTCGTTACCTGATATTACCATAGTCGTATTCTACGACACGGGATGAGATGGGGTGGTCCTATTCTAAATCCGGAAACTATACGGACAACACATCATCATCATCAGCCTATTACTGTCCACTGCTGGATATAAGCCTCTCCATCCGGTCGCCTCTAAGGGCAAACATCTGGAGGATATACCCATAATCGCCACGCTGGTTCGTATAGTAGTACGTGATCGCAGGGCGTAGCTTCTCGCTCCAGTGACGCTGCTGCCCGTCATCGGCCTGTGGCATTTTGCTACACCTTCAATTGTGATGGTTATACCGCCACCAGTCGGTTGCCAGCGCCTCGTTTGTTATTCAGCAGGATGCACCACGGGCAGGTGAGGTTGACTTGGAGCAAAAAGATGATAGGCCGCTCCCTTAGGTACACCCCATGACAACATGGAGGTATGTAATCTGGCATGTCTGTAATATCTGAACGTCAACAACTCCTGTTTAAATAAATGAAATTAATGAAATGGAATGTTAAAAGCACGGAATACTCACTTACACGTGAATCGGTCAACATTTCAACCAACCATTCGACTGTCCCTTTTTATCGCTGAACGCTCCCATTGAATGCATCATGGAAAACTGAATTCCAGCAGTTCTTTCACAGGAACCGAAATGGATTAAAAGTTAAACGTACCTATTGGTGACGCGTGTTGTTTATACTTATGGGAAATACCAGAGAACTGTATTAATAATGGAACTGCCGTCACATTCTTTTTTAACCGACTGCCGAAGAAAGGATGCTAATGTTTTTCGAGAGTATGTATGTATCATCATCATCATCATCAGCCTAATGCAGTCCACCGTTGGACGTAGGCCTCCAGTTGTTCGTCACTTAGGGCAAACATCTAGAGGATATACCCATAATCACCACGCTGGGGATGTAAGGGAGCGACCTATCACCTTTTTGCTCCAAGCCATCCTCACCTGCCCGTGGTGCATCCTGCCGAACAACAAACGAGGCTCTGGCAAACCGACTGGTGGCGGTAAAACCACCACGATAGAAAGCGTAACTAAATATCACAGCCCGATGACGGGCAGCAGCGTCACCGGAGCAAATAAGCTACGCCCTGCGATCGCCAACCCGCCTGCCCAGCGTGGCGATTATGGGTATATCTTCCAGATGTTTGCCCTAAGTGGCGAACAACTGGAGAGGCCTATGTCCAGCAGTGGACTGCAAAAGGCTGATGATGATGATGATGATGCCACGCTGGGCAGGCGGGATGGCGATCGCAGGGCGTAGCTTCTCGCTCCGGTGACGCTGCTGCCCGTCATCGGTCTGTGGCATTTAGCTACGCCTTCAAATGTGATGGTTATACCGCCACCGGTCGGTTGCCAGCGCCTCGTTTGTTATTCGGCAGGATGTACCACGGGCAGGTGAGGTTGGCTTGGAGCGAAAAGATGATAGGCAGCTCCCTTACATCCCTATATGTACGAATGCATTTTTGGTTTATGTGGCACTCATTTCTATACTAATGTCCATTAAACTTGACAGTGATCCGCTACGAGCGCTCACTTGAGGATAGATAGGGCTACTCTATGGGATACGACGTAACCCCTCCTCAGCCAGGTTAGGTCTGGTACGACGTCACTGACCACGTGTGTAAGAAGACTCGTGACGTCGTCTACCTCGTGGTCGCTGACCGGAGCGCAAAGAAGCCCAGGCTTGCCACGATCGCAAAGGCCCTTTAAAGCAAGCCCTTTTTTTTTCCTTGTCCCTCCTTCCCTCTTCCGCTACAGAACCACACGTGCTGGCCTACGTTGTCACTGCTTCACCGTTGAAAACATTCCTTTGCGTACAAAAAAGTTCGGCAATTCCTATCTTCGCCGCGTTGTTAAAATGTGGAATTAATTGCCAGTACACGTGTTTTCCCTTTACTTCGATATTGGATCCTTTAACGGGGGCGTGAAGAAGCATCTTATGGGCCGGCATGGCGGTGGCAACTGACAGGTGACTGGTTTGGTTACCTGCCCGTTGTCGCAGTGACTTGGGCTTCTCTCTCGCTTTCCATCAGGCGTAGAGTGGCCATTATGCCGTGCTACTATAAAAAAAAAAGCGGTTCTTACTGCAGAAATACCTCGGTAGTAGAATAGAATAGAAAAATTTTTATTTACATGAACTGACACAACTAGTATTAATACAAATAGTATTCTTTCACCGCAAACCACACGGCGTATGACCTGGCATACCTAATCTACCTTCTTTTTCACTGGGGAAAATGCATTCACGCATTCCTGGGAAACGACAGGATGTATGGGAATCACGCCGCTCAGAAAACGGATAGCGGCAACCTGCCACCACCATCTGGCTGAAGGCGGGGAATAAGTCGTCAAGGTGGTGTTCAGGTTCGCAACACCACCAGCTCTGCCCATGTAACGCAAGGCCCGATAGGTTCTCCTCTTGAGGAAGTGACGGGTAGCAGTTCGGAGGGCCTCGACTTGTGCGTGGCAGGCTCCATAAGGAGATGCCTTTTTTTTTTTAGAGGGGAATCATTAGGCACCGTCATGCCACCTCCGGGGGGAGGTGACATGGTGTGTGGGACTCACACCTCCCGAAATGGGAGGGTATACCCACTAAACCACTGGACCTGTGTCGCCAGTGGGCAGCAAGTTGCAGGGACACGGGTAACGCCGAAGCATACGGCCTCATCCCTGCATGCCCTGGCCAGCCGCAGATGACAAGCGGCCGGCACTCCTGGTCCGGGGAGGGCAAAAATACCCCTACTCCCGGCTTCCGGGGAGCAATAGTGTGCTCCCCGGGCGAACCTCGTGCCGCGGTGTGGCTGCACCCACCACACCGTTACGCCCCTATGAGTGGATCGCGTCCCCGCACTCACCACTCGGGGCACGAAGGACATAAGGAGATGCCTAGTCTAACTAGGCTCACACAAACCAAAGTTATGGTGCTGACTATACTCGAAATGAAAATTATTTTTAAAAAAATAATTAAACCGACTTCAAAAAAAACACAAACGACCAAAACTAAAAAGCGATAAATAACGTAAGTAATTCTATCCTTAATACATAATTATTTAAATATTACAATTATCACTTATTTTTGAAGTCGGTGCCAGCCTCTAGGTACCTAACGAAGACTGTTGTTGTATGACGCGCGCGGCCGGCAAATCCACACGACAATATATATTTATTTGTTTATCTGGCACCGACTTCAAAAATAAGTGATAATTGTAATATTTAAATAATTATGTATTAAGGATAGAATTACTTACGTTATTTATCGCTTTTTAGTTTTGGTCGTTTGTGCTTTTTTTGAAGTCGGTTTAATTTTTTTTTTAAAATAATTTTATTTCTCTCTTTTTAGTTGCGTTGATGTGCTGTGACCTTGAATAAAGGCTAATTAATGTCCTTAAGAGTTTTACTTGGGAATGAAAAATTTTGCTTTAAGTCAAGTGAAGACTTTGCGATCTAGAATCAAGCATATCACTTACCAAATCACCTGCCCTATTAGCCCTGCATAAGTACATACTACTACCTAGTTTAATATCGACTAATGTCAGTACTGTCCCCTAACTCCTAACCGTTAAGGAGTTCTGTAGCTTCATCATCATCACCAGATGTTGACGCCCGAAAGCATATACCTGAGTAAAATATGATTACGTAACAAAAACACCATATGAGCATACAATTTTCGGTTGTTGCCCTCAATTTCTCCAGGATCCCATCATCAGATCCTGACTTGGTGATAATGGGACCACCTCGGAAGTGTCCTCTGTCGAACTGTCGAAAAATTTTTGAAATCCAACCATAATTGACGGAAATATCGGTGAACATACATAAAAAAAAAAAAAAATATATATATATTATACATACAGACGAATTGAGAACCTCCTCCTTTTTTCGAAGTCGGTTAAAAACAGCGTATTTTCTTTACATCACGCGAAGGGAAACGGCCTAGGAAAATAAGCTTTGTAGCTAAATGTTATTTCCTAACGGGCCGAGCAAGAAATTGGGTTTTAGTGTTCTATAAAGGGCTGTGGGGGTAATACATTTGCGGAATACCGTTTTTGCTCCAACGAATTAGCAGCTGAAGCTGAGGATATCGCTTGAATTGTATAGGTAATGACTTTTTTGTATAAAAATACATATTATTATACACGAAGACACAGTCTGTAATGGCACATTTCGCCTCTTACATCAGGGCGTAGATTTTAAGCCTCTGCGCCAATCGCAACGAATATAATCTATGAATAAATTATGAAATTCTATTCTAATCAAGAAGTGACAATTCGAAAGTCCTTCCAGTATCATCAGTATCAGTATACAGTCGATACCTCAAGCTGTTAATGGACTAATGTCGCGTGTGATTCCCGTTAATTAATCCAATAATTAGTTATTAATTATATTATTAGTAACGAATCACTACACTCACACCCTTTTCCAGCAATATGAGGCAATTGTAAAATCCCATTGTGAATAATATAATTTGAACACACTGACCAGTCGACACAAATGATACTCTGAAACTACTGTTAATTAGTCCAATGAAGGTCTGAAACTAACTCATCTCGTATTCTGTCTGTATGAAATAACTTAGTTTTGCTTGTTGCGTATTTTGGGAATTTACCTTCTAGTCTGAACATTACTAGTGGAGTAATTAGCTACGCTTTGCAAAATAATAATAGTAATACGGTTATTTGCACACAAAAGTTACATAACTAACAATTGTAATCTATCTTCTATACTTATAATAAATCTATAGAGAGGTCAATTCTGTACATTGAATATATTTTCAAAATAACTATCAGGGGATGATTAGTGATCGATACTGATGCCAAAAATGCAATCAGTAAAATTTTTGTCTGTCTGTCTGTATGTTCGTTATAGAAAAAATTAAACCGACTTCAAAAAAAAACACAAACGACCAAAACTAAAAAGCGATAAATAACGTAAGTAATTCTATCCTTAATACATAATTATTTAAATATTACAATTATCACTTATTTTTGAAGTCGGTGCCAGCCTCTCGGTACCTAACGTAGACTGTTGTTGTATGACGCGCGCGGCCGGCAAATCCACATGACAATATACATTTATTTGACTGGCACCGACTTCAAAAATAAGTGATAATTGTAATATTTAAATAATTATGTATTAAGGATAGAATTACTTACGTTATTTATCGCTTTTTAGTTTTGGTCGTTTGTGTTTTTTTTTGAAGTCGGTTTAATTTTTTGTTTAAAAATAATTTTATTTCACTATTTTTAGTTGCGTTTATGTGCTGTGACCTTGAATAAAGGCTAATTAATGTCCTTAAGAGTTTTACTTAGGAATGAAAAAATTTGCTTTCTAGAATCAAGCATATCACTTACCTAATCACCTGCCCTATTATTAGCCCTGCATAAGTACATACTACTATCTAGTTTAATATCGACCAATTTCAGTACTGTCCCCTAACTCCTAACCGTTAAGGAGTTCTGTGGCATCATCATCAGCACCAGATGTTGACGCCCGGAAGCATATACCTGAGTAAAATATGATTACGTAACAAAAACACCATATGGGCATACAATTTTCGCTTGTTGCCCTCAATTTCTCCAGGATCCCATCATCAGATCCTGACTTGGTGATAATGGGACCACCTCGGAAGTGTCCTCTGTCGAACTGTCGAAAAATTTTTGAAATCCATTCATAATTGACGGAAATATCGGTGAACAAACATAAAAAAAAAAAAAAAATATTATACATACAGACGAATTGAGAACCTCCTCCTTTTTTCGAAGTCGGTTAACAAAAACTACAGAACGGATCTTAACGAAACTTGGCACAATTATTTTTTATACTCCTGCGCAGGTTATAGTATACTTTTCATTACGCTACGATCAATAGGAGCAGAGCAGTGATGGAAAGTGTTGGGAAAACGGGAGAAATTTTTATCTGTATGTTTGATCGCGCATCATGCGAAAACTACTACATGGAATTGAATGCGGTTTTCACCAATGTATTTCTAGAGGTCTAACTTAAAACTTAGGCACTAGGTATAGGTATAGATAGGTATTTTATGGAAGTCCGTTATTTTTGAAACCCGATATCCACGCGTGCGACGCCGCCGGCACAGCTAGTATACAATATTAATTTGAATTACAATAGGTATAATTTGACTGGCTCAATGGCTTCAGTTTGATCGACGAAAGATTGACGCCCTGAAAATGTGGTGTTGGAGACGTATGCTCAGAATCATCTAGACAGCTCATAGGACTAACGTGTCCATACTGAAAGAAATAAATATAAAGCAAAGACTTTCGTCGCTTGTGCAATTACGAATACTCAGATTCTTTGGACACGTTCGTTCTCTACCGCATCTATCACGGGGAATGTTCTGAAGAGTTGTTTGGTTTATTGCCTGCAGCTGAGTTTCTTCACCGCACCTCAACCGTGTGTAACCGATTGCAATTCCATCCTCATCATGTCGATGGCTAGCGACCCTCCACTGTACGCTTTATGAGGAACTTCTTGCCTCGCGCATCGGTTTTGTGGAACAAACTCTTTCCGCACAGCTACGACTTGTGAGCCTTCAAGAAACGAGCGTACTCCTATTTAAAAGGCCGGCAGCGACCCCAGAACTCGATTTGAGTTGCGGGTGTCCATAGGCGGTGTCGACTGCTTACCATCGGGCATCACATTTGCTCGTCTGCCGCCTCTTGTATAAAAAAAACACGTTACACGTAACTCGATGGAGCGGTTGGTGATTCAGGGCAGAGTCGAAGGTAACAGACCACGTGGTCGAACACCGACCCGCTGGGCGTCTGCCCAGTCTAACTACACCATCAAGTCCGGTGGAGACGGATCGCATCGGCAACCACACTAGCAGACGACTCCTCATGAACACGACCACTCTGTCAAGAGTGAACGACTGAGAAGAAGAATGTTAGGGACCTGGTGGTTGGTATAATTCTGACACATCGAATTATTACCAGGTAACCCGGCGTACATAATATCGCCATGTTTTTAACAAAGTGATTTTTTAACAGTAACGAATACATAAAACCAAGAATCATCCAATTTGTTGCAGTTGTTTGAAAGTTCAATTTTTATCATCTTTTCGCTTGAAGCCAACCTTACCTGCCCGTGGTGCGTCCTGCCGAATAACAAATGAGGCGATAACCATCACAATTGAAGGCGTAGCTAAACACCACAGACCGTCGATGAGCTGCAGCGTCGCCGGAGCGAGAAGCCAACCCGCCTGCCCAGCGTGGCGTTTATGGGTAAAGCCTCCAGATGTTTGCCCAAAAAGGCGAACAACTGGAGAGGCCTATGTCCAGCAGAGGACTGCGATCGGCTGATAATGATGATGATGCCCATAGTCAATTCACAAACAGTTACAGCCGAATGACATCCATCCATCCCTGCTATCATTAGAAACCTTTTTATGTTCCCATTTCGCCATGAATAAAATCACCGCAAATATTAGCGGCAGGTAACCGCGTGAGCCGGGAGCCGCGCTGTGTAATTGAGTCATAATCGTACATTAGACGCGTGACTCGCATTTGGCCAATTCGGCCCCGAGAAATGCGGGAGACGATTGTTCCTTCTGGGAAAGAACAATCGTCTCCCTCGGGAATGCCTTTACGCCTACACAAGGGGTCCGGGTACGGGACACCTGGGTGTTTCTTTTTTTTATAGTACCACTATATAATGGCTTCCCTTCGCCTGATGGAAAGCGAAAGAGAAGCCCAAGTCGCTGTGACAACAAGCAAGTAACTGATCAGCTAGCTGTCAGTTGCCACCACTATGCCGGCCCAACCCTAACCCCCGGCTGCCGATGCAGCACTCACCCCACGAGCTCCGGAGACTTTAGTCACCGGCAGAAACACAAGCCGGAGGTCATTTGGCTGCGGTATTCTATAGGGTGGAGGTCCTTCCCTGGACGGAGGGCTCGATTCGAGCGAAGATTGCCCTACCTCTCAGCTCGGACCTCACTCCTATCCAGAATACCCACTAAACCAGACGGTGGTCCGCTACGAGCCCTCTGTCTTAGAGGGTCTGGGAGCAGAGGGACTCTTGGAGGCTGGTGTGGTGGTCTTCCCTACACCTTGCGG
Source organism: Conogethes punctiferalis (assembly GCA_031163375.1). NCBI lineage: Eukaryota > Metazoa > Arthropoda > Insecta > Lepidoptera > Crambidae > Conogethes > Conogethes punctiferalis. Next base: position 23,959,001 of record CM062077.1, on the reverse strand, counting down.
TGCCACTGTGCCCGAAGGTACGTGTCCTCAGGGCCGAACCGGAGGCCAGGAGGGCCAGACCACCCAAAGGCCCTTTTAGTACGACAGACAGGTATAACTCGGAGGTATTCTAAGCCTTAACCGCAGGAAAGCCTTATGGAAGCTGACTATCTTCTTCTTCGTCCGTAACTCTTGACAGAGTGGTCGTGGTCGTCATTTCAGGCGTTGGTGGCAAGCTTCACAACGCACCACCATACTTCTCTCACAGTCGCCTTCCTCGTACATTCGAGTAGCAATAAATCTTGGTCCACTGAAGTGGGATAAGAGGAAAAGGAAAAAGAGGGCAGAAAAATGGGCTCAAAGTAAATGAAAAAAATTAAATAAAAAGTAAAAATAAAACACACAAAGTTTCAGTAATCAAAAGATAATATGAATAAAGAATATGAATATGATAATCGAAAATATGGAATAGAAAAACTAATATAAAAGGAGGTTGGCCGCCATGCGGCCAGTCTGTCTGTAACAGGGATGGAGGTGGAGATGACATGTGTAATTTGAGCAATATCATTGCTAAATTTTTGTTAAGCAGTCTTAGCTTAAATCCCTGCAGTCACGATTCTGTGGAAACGTATCCTAAGTAGGTATCTACGAGTACAATGTTACAAAGATAAAACCTCGTTTCTTCAAAATTATTTAAAGCTTACTTTAGCCAGTAAAAAAGGTAAATCTTAATATTAAGCATCTCATTCATTCGCATACGCGGAGATAAGGACAGCACAGTTCTTTCGTATAACTCGCTTCGTCTGTTTTAAAAAGAGGTGGAAATCTTACTTTTTATACAAACCACTTCAGAACTCTTTTCACGAGCTCAAAGGGACTTTAACCAGATGAAAAATACGTGAAACTGTACGTCGGTACAGTCGCCCAAGTAAACACGATCGGAATTATTTTTCCTTTTCAACGAAGTGATTTTATTTTTCATTTATGCTCTCGACGTATCTCCTCGAAATACAGAATATCTTAGTTGGAGTATTTATTGCACACTAAAGAAATCGACATATAGCTTAGAATAACAACGTTCTGTTGAACAAAATGTACACTGACGTAATTTTTGAAGAGAGTAGACGACTAGACGTGTTCGAAATGTGATACTGGAGGCGAATGTTCAGGATTCCATTGACGGCCAAATGCAAGAACTGTGTCTTTTCTTTTTCAACTAAGCAAGGGCAACGGCTCAGTACAAGGTTAGTTTAGGTACTGTATGGCCCAGCGTGGCATGTCCTGGTTATAGACCTCTCCAGTTATTCGCCACTTTGGGCAAACATCTGGAAGCTTTACCCATAAGGCGCTTTGCAGACGGCGGGGCGGGGCGGGCCGGTCAATTTCGCCGCGAACGATAGCACGAAGTGAATCCTATACTACAAACGCACACAGAGGGCAAAAAGACCGCGCCGTAGGTGGCCGGTGGGCACTGGCGGCGCGGCATGACCGCGGCTACCCGCCGTGGATCAAACAAACCTGTTTATATGCAGTAACGCAGACGGCGGCGCGGGGCGGCTAGCTCTGTCCGCGCCACGCTCCTAGAACATTCACTAGAACGAACGTCCTGAACTGACCGCCTCTGCCCGTCGTGTGCTTTGTGTACGCGGCGAGGGCAGCCGCAGACATCGACGGGCAGACGCGGTCTTTATTGCTTCGCGGACAAAAAGCCCGCCCCGCCCCGCCGTCTGCAAAGCGCCTAATCGTCACGCGAGTACCTCGTTCAATTCACAAATGGCATCAACTGTACCCACTTTATACGGCTATGACGTCTAAATAGCTGCTAGGGCCGTGTGCGGATGTAGTGAGAAATTGGACTATTTCTCAGCGGCGCGCGACGTTGCGGCAAACAAATTGCGTAAGAAGAACAAATAACAGCTTCAGAATTGGATGTGTACGTCAGAAATAGGTTATTTTTTATTGTGGCACAGCATAGTGGTGAATACGGACGTAAAGAAGCGACCTATCATCTTTTCGCTCCAAGCCAACCTCAGCTGACCGTGGTGCATCCTGCTGAATAACAAACGAGGCGCTGGTAACCGACTGGTGGCGGTATAACCATCACAGTTGAAGGCGTAGCTAAATACCACAGGCCGATGACGGGCAGCAGCGTCACCGGAGCGAGAAGCTACGCCCTGCGATCACCAACCCGCAAGCCCAGCATGGCGATCATGAGTCTATCCTCCAGATGTTTGCCCCAAGTGGCGAACAACTGGAGAGGCCTATGTCCAGCAGTGGACTGCAATAGACTGTTGATAATATCATTATTAGTTTAAAAGATTTCACTAATATACCTACCCAAATAGATAATTCTTTGACACAAAAGTTACATACAGATAATTTACATATAATATATAAAAAATAAACAAATAAAAGCTAAACCTAAACTAAACTAATATGTACAAACATTAAAAATCTTCTAAAACGGGACCCTGTGGCAGTCACCCCAGGACGCTGGCTGCGTTACCTCGCTGAATTGCTAGCGAGATGCGCTGAGCGAGGTACGAGCCAGCTCTGGGGTCGCCCGAAGCCTGGACCAGTTTGAATGAAATCTCTTTTACAAGAGACGGTTAAAAGGTTTGAATCTGAATATTAGTTTTTTCATTGTTTTGTCTCTCTTGAAAAGTGACGATTTTTTTTTATAGTAGCACGACATAATGGCTTTCCTGTGCCTGATGGAAAGCGAAAGAGAAGCCCAAGTCGCTGCGACAACGGGCAAGTAACCGGTCAGTTACCTGTCAGTTGCCGCCGCCATGCAAGCCAGGGTTAGGGTTGCCTAACCCTCGGCTGCCGATGCAGCATTTACCCCACGAGCTCCGGAAACCCTACTCACCGGCAGAAACATGACTCGGAGGTCATTTGACTGCGGTATTCTTTAAGGTGGAGGTCCATCCCCGGACGGGCGGCTCAATTCGAGCAAAAATTCGCTTTTCCTTGCCTCTCTTATATTGATTTGGTAATTATATACCCCAATTGCGATATCGATATTGTTGTCTAATAACGATAAACAACACGAAAATATTTTTCATACATATTCCCTATTGGTTTAAATCGACTTAACATAAGTACACATCGATAACATTTTAATATCGTACGTACTTTACACTACTTAGCAACACGTTCGTATAGGTACAACTAGGATGACTGTGGTCACCCCCCTCCCCTCCACTAAACTTGGAAAGGCTTAAACGGTTTTAAACGACCGTGAACATCACGTTCGAATACCCGAAGCCACCTACTTAGCTACTTATACCTACTAAGTATTCTATACGTAGCTGTATACCGAATGTACAATCCTTTACATTAGTTCGGAATAGCTTTTCTCTGTCTTTTTATTTCAGTAGCGACACGCTCTCGCATTACACTCGGATATCTTAACTAATATTATAAAGCTGAAGAGTTTGTTTGTTTGTTTGTTTGTTTGAATGCGCTAATCTCAGGAACTACTGGTCCGAATTGAAAAATTCTTTTTGTGTTGAATAGACCATTTATCGAGGAAGGCTTTAGGCTATATAACATCACGATGCAGCTATTAGGAGCGAAGAAATAATGGAAAATGTAAAAAAAACGGGGAAAAAATAACAATTCCACGCGGACGAAGTCGCGAGCACAGCTAGTTTCAAATAATTTCATTGGCGTTTTAGTAAAGATCCCTTAACTTTTCTTGCAATAAATATAGCCTATGTTATTCAGGGTATATACATACAGTGTACGTACATTGTACATGTAGCTTTATAATGATAAGAAAATTTTGAGTTTATTAATTACATACACACACACAAAAATATAATTTAATCTTTCCTATTAGTATAGAATGAGTCGGTGAGGCTCCAATCAACTAGCAGATAAAGCGCCGCAAGTGGAACTGAATCGGTATGGCCGATTCAGTATTCGAAGGTACCTTAACCATATACTTACCAAGGCAAGCCCTAGAATGGAATCCCCAAGGAAAGCGAACACGCGGCCGCCCTAAGCAATCCTGGCGGCGGACGGTCAGTCACTACTGAAGCGAAGGAAATAGGAATGGAGAGAAGTAAAGCGCGAAGCCCCTGACCGTTCGGTATGGCGACGTACCGTGGACGCCCTCTGCCCCATCCAGGGGACATAGGACATTAAGTAAATTAAGTCAAGTCATTAGTGTAGATGACCACAAGTTCCGAAGTCGTTTTCCAAAGTTTCCGAAACTGACTGGAAATAGGCATTGTGAATCAAATCTATATCTTCTTCTATATCTATACTTATAATAAATCTGTAGCGAAGTCAATTCTGTACATGAAATATATTTTCAAAATAACTATCAGGGGGTGATTAGTGATCGATACTGATGCCAAAAATGCAATCAGTAAAATTTTTGTCTGTCTGTCTGTCTGGATTTTGACGAAACTTGGTACAATTATTCTTCATAGTTAGTTACTCCTGGTCAGGTTATAGTATACTTTTCATCAGGCTACGAGCAATAGGAGTAGAGCGGTGATGGGAAGGGTTGGGAAAAAGGGAGAATTTTTTATTAATATGTTTGATCGCGCATCATTAGAAAACTACTGCATGGAACATTTTGGTACATTTTATCTTTATTTTTAAGTGTTTTCCAAATTTATGTTTTAGTTTTAAGTCTTATCTAGATGTACAATTTTGTGTTTAAGTGGTGTGTGTTAATGTACCAAATAAACGGTTTCTATTCTATTCTATTCTATTGAATTAAATACGGTTTTCACTAATGTATTGCTAGAAGTCTAACTTAAAATTTAGGTACCATTTTATGGAAGTCTGTTATTTTTGAAACCCGATATCCACGCGTGCGACGCCGCCGGTACAGCTAGTTTCAAATAAATTCATTATTTGCTCACTAAGTGTACAATGTAGGACTGTCGGTGTTATACAATCTAGGAACTTATAACTTGTAAGGTACCTATTAATTATAATTAGCTTTTGGGTATTACAAATATCAGGACAGCTACCTATATCTCAAATCAAGTAACATTTTGTAATAAATGGTGTTGCCTCTCTGGTCTGAGAAATGCTTACAAACATGCGCCAAACTAATAGATATTTCATTTTATAAGTACTAGTTATTTAAAGAGAAGTTGCCAAACAAGTAATCTGACTGCCAGCTATTAGGTACACACTAAGCGAACTCCGTAAACACATCCCGTTGATGTTTACAAGCGAAGCAGTAAAGCGCGTTAGTAACAATAAACTTTCAGTACAATAGTAATTGTTGCCCATAAAAACAACTTGAGCTAGCTGTAATCTTTAAAATTTTCCGTCTGACTTTGTAGTTTATATGCCGTAAAACGGAAAGGCTTTCGGGGTACCGACGGGCAAACGGGGAAATTTGAAAGCTTACCGAGAACAATAATATCTTGAATTCTTTGTAGTTGTAAGTATTTGTTTAAAGTTGAACAAATAACTGCTTAATGTGCTGTGTTTTTTCTTACTTAGTTTTTATTGTCCCACAACTGGGCAAAGACCTGTTGTGCTCCGCGTCAGTGGAAACGCACCCTTATGTTTCACTACAACTCTCCATAATTCGGTACATTTTAACACGCCATCACGCCATCTCTTCATTGGTCTGCGTCTCACCGCCATCTACCGCGCTACCTCTGGTTGCCACTGGGTTAAATATTAGGTCCACCTTCAGAATCCATCCCATAGACGTGACCGATCCCATCCCATTTTAATGTCTGTGTCTTTTTGCCTTCATCTACGATTCTTGTCAAAATGCTAGTGACTCTTATATTATACTAACGACCCGTCCTTGCTTCGCATGGGTATTCATTCAAACTTTCGTCTTGAATCACTCTATCTATCTAAAAAGCCGCATCGAAATCCGTTGCGTAGTTTTAAAGATCTATGCATACATATGAACAGACAGATACGAAAAGCGACTTTGTTTTATACTATGTAGTGAAATAAAAAAAATGTGATTGTATCTCATACATTTGTTGAAATTTCTGCTTTACAACACTTCTGAACAAGCGGGGTGCAGTATTTTTATCAGGCCAATATAAAAATAAAACAAGGCGTCGCGTTTCCTGTAGTACATTATAAATAGTCTCGGTAACATAAAAAACCTCAGGAGAATAGGGGCATATATCGTTGATGGCAAACAAGATAAAAGTCAAAGGCAACGCGACAAAAAGCTCCCATTTCTTTAAATGTTTTCTGTACTGGAGCAGTACGAATAAGGCTGGTTGAACACGACAGACAAACTGTTGCGATGCGACTAATGTTGTGCGTACGGTCCTTACTTAATTAGAATTTCGTCCCTTAGCTTACATACAATCCGCTCAAGTCTAAAATTGGCAGTCTTCACATTTTGATGCATTTGGATGGAGTTGCTCATTGCGCGTCCAACCATTGGTCATATTATATAGATATCAACCAATCAGAAGCCGTAATTCGACAACTAGTGACAGCGCGTCAGTCGGCCTCTCAACACTGCACAGTTTTATTTCACAGGCCGGTATGGCGGTGGCAATAGACTAGCGACTGATTTGGTTTCTATTCCGGATGCAGGAGCGATCCATCAGATGAGGGGAAAAGACTACAGAGTTGCGGGCAGCAGACCAACAAAGGGTTCATATTTTAACGACCAATGGTAGTGAACGGTGTCTGACACAGTGCGCGCGGGTTCGATCCCCGCACTGTACAAACATTTGTGTGCATGAACATTGTCCTCTTTGTATAAATAAATATTATTACATACAACCAGTAGGTACCCATGCAGGTTGCGTGTAATATGTCTGTAGATGTTGTAGGTCGGGGAGCGAAGAAGAAAAAAACAGGTTTTAAATAAAAACAGGTTTTTTATGTAAAATCGGAACCGCCGGGTTCCGTGCGCGCGCACGTGCATCCGTGGTAACGACTGACTGACTCGAACAGCAAAGATGGCGGCGCTCGCGGCGAGCCGCGCGTTCTACAAGCCATTCGTGTGTTCGCGCCCGGGTCCGTTTCGACGTTTAATAATAGTAATTGAATAATTTTAGTACAATTTTTACATTGAAGCTTTAACCTCGTAAGGCCCAATGTTCTCATGTGATCCAATTCCTATTGTTTCATCTATTGTGTCTGGAAGTCTGGGTCTTACGACTTTAAACCTATTTTAACACATACGTATAGGTACCCAATTAAGTTTATCAGTTGTCTAGTAGGTACCACATAGTACAAGTTTCGGCTTAGTTCGGGACTAGATGACGCGGTGTGGCCCAGCGTAGCTTGTCTTGGTTTATTCATACATACATACAAACATAACGTCACGCCTTTCTCCCAGAGGGGTAGGCAGATACCACGACCTTCCATTTGCTACGATCCTGGCACACAACTTTTGCTTCGTCCACATTCATTCATCCCTTCAATCATGCTTGTCGGTTTAGGGTACTTTGTATTTTACCTTTTTAAGACACTTTCTATTTGGTGTAATGTCCTTTTAGGTTTTCCTTAGGTTTATTCATCTTCTTCTTCTAAATACATAAAACTCAAAGGTGACTGACTTACTGATATAGTGATCTATCAACGCACAGCCTAAACCACTGGGCGGATCAGGCTGAAATTTGGCATGCAGGTAGATGTTATGACGTAGGCATCCGCTAAGAAAGGATTTTGATCAATTCTACCCCCAAGAGGTAGAATAGGAGATGAAACTCTATATTCCACGCGGACGAAGTCGCGGGCACAGCTAGTTTATATATAAAGTCTACCGTGAGCATGATCCCTAAGGAGTAGGTATTTATTTTATCTGCTCCCCGTATCGCGTACACACAGATATTATATCGCGTTGGTTTCCGACCGATTTGTCAGCCCAATATGGCATCTACGGAATATTGCTTGTTCCTGTTATTCTTTGTTACACTTACACTGTCTGATATGTGTTATTAATTGGGTTAACGGACGATTTTAATAATTTATTGGGTATAATATGACATAACTGGCTTTAATTCTTCACTAAAATCTACTGAAGTGCGACTGTTAGTAAGAATATGAGAAAACGTTTAAAAACATTATAGGGGAGACCGGGTACAAAAGTCCTATGTCCTGGCTATCACTTAAAGGCGGCAAAGCGACCTTTCGCCCATTGGATAAATCTAGAGAGCGATTGTTACTTTCGTTCGACTCGCCGTTACTTTTGTACCCGGTCTCCTCTACTCCTAGTCCTATGTCCTGGCTGGTATCACCTGAAGGCGGCAAAGCGACCTTTCGCCCATTAGATAAATCTAGAGAGCGTTTGTTACTTTCGACCCGCCGTTACTTTTGTACCCGGTCTCCCCTACTCCTAGTCCTGTGTCCTGACTATCACCTGAAGGCGGCAAAGCGACCTTTCGCCCATTGGATAAATCTAGAGAGCGTTTGTTACTTTCGACAGTTTCGACACACCGTTACTTTTGTACCCGGTCTCCCCTACTCACTCAAAAAATCTTTCTTCTAGCTAGATTACGATCATGTGTGTAGGTATTCGTACGCGTCGTTTCCGGATTTCGAAGAGGACCCCCCATTATTTATTTTATTTAAGACGCCTACGGGAGTATCAGGAAACGGGCAGCTGCGTTTGCCTGGGTACAAATAAAACCTACTTTGGTTTCTAATCCGCCTGCCAAGCGTGGTGACTGAGGCAAAAAGGCAGTGGATAGATGCAGGCTGATGATGATGATGTATTAGTCCTTATGTCCCGAGAAATGTGAATATGGTAGCAATTTCATTGCGATTCGATTATTTCGGGAACTGCCGTGCGCGCCAACTCGATTAGCAAACGAGTATTTGTTCGGCACTCGCGATAAATACGAGTTAAATCGATGCCTACCGATTTATTGATCCGAGATAGCATATTGGCTCATGTAGTTTCGTTTCGCATAACCGTTTACATACCAGGTTATGTTGTATATGTTAAATTGCAGCAAGTGTTACGCTCAATGTGTCTGTCTGTCTCAATGTTTCTTTTTTTTTATAGTAGCTCGAAATAATGGCTTCCCTACGCCTGATGGAGAGCGAAAGAGAAGCCCAAGTCGCTGTGACAACTGGCAAGTAACTGGTTAGTTACCTGTCAGTTGCCAACTGCCATGCCGGCTCCCCACGAGCTCTGGAGACCAAACTCACCAGCAGAAACACGACCCGGAGGTCATTTGGCTGCGGTATTCTATAGCGTGGAGGTCCTTCCCCGGACGGGCAGCTCAATTCAAGCGAAGATTCGCTATGCCCTACCTCACAATGTATGCGAACCGATGCGTATCGGTTGTGTTATCCAAAGGGACGACCAACTGGAGAGGTCTATGTCCAGCAGTGGACTGCGACAGGCTGATGATGACGATATTTATGTTACTATACCTTCAAAGTGACCTCTTAAAGGAAATAGATGGAAAGTTCTCGTTTCTGTGAGCCAACCTTGAGACAGCACGGTTTGCGATCACTTTGAACCCATTTGGATGGTAGTTCCTAAACTTGTCATGAGATGTCTCTCACAGTACTTGGAACAGCCCTTGTGGTGCCCCTACGGGGTGTCATGTGTACAAAGCACCTACTTTATTTGTATTGTATTTCATATGTAACTAGCAAACCCGGCGAACTCCGTTTCGCCACCAGTTGGCTGTTGAAATTTTTTATTTCCTGACTTTTCTTTGCTATAAACCTTACGGAGCCCGAGACCTTTCCAACGAATGCAAAACTGTGGAAATCAGTGCGTGCGTTCTGGAGTTATAGCTATGGCTATAACCATATTCTGGAGAATATGAAGATAGCGTCAGGGAGGAAAACCCGACTTATTTTTATATAGTAGATAACCATGTGAAAAACTAGTAAATAAATAAATAAATAAGCAGTACCTATATTATTACAGAAAGTGCGAGGTCTGAAGTTGTTTTGTGTGAAGTGCCTTATAGGTATCATTTTTCCGTAATCGATTTAGAATCTTTTGTAAATCATTTGTGATTAAAACCTATGTCAAATTTTAATATGTTACTAACTTATTTTTTTTGTTAATAAATACATATTATACCTACATAGGAAACACCCAAACCAATATGTTCATGAACACAAATGTTTGCACTGTGCGGGAATCGAACCCACGACCCTTGGCTCAGAATGCAGAGATCACTACCAAATGAGCCACCGAGCCGGTCGCAAATGAGCCATCGAGCCAGTCTAATGATTATATTATTCCTGGCAACTATTAAAGAACAAGCAAAATACCTAGTTGAGGTCAACCTGAATGATCAAACTGATATAGCATAAAAGGGCAACAATCAAACAACACAAATATATAAAAATCACAGTCGTTTATTATTAATAAATACTGGTAATTAGGATAGGTATAGAGATTTTACCAAAAATCCTTAGCATAATGAAAGGTACTTCAAGGATATCTAATTAAAGTCTAAATGTAATGTTCAAGTGTTGAGTAGATACGAGTGGAACCGCCTAACATGGCCCTAACTAGTGGGGGAATGGGGTAGGACCTTCCCTTCATTATTACCGTCTGCAAAGGGGTGTCCATGTCACAAGCTTAAAGCTACGCCCCCACTGAAGTGGAGGTGGAGCACCAATGACATGGCGTAAAATTTATATGTTTGTTAATTTCGAGCTATGTGATTGGTGGGTGACATAGCTCTTATCTGCTTTGCTCCGCTTCGCCTCAGTGGTACCGCAGCCTAAGTGTTACAACTTACGAATAGCAGTTTTATAATATAGTCGTAAACTGATGCACACTTTTTTAACACTTCACAGATCGTTATAAACTGTTAAATGACAATAACTGTTGTCACAGTCAAGCAACAGATATTCATACTTAATACTTCCATGCAGATATTGTCGAACAATTAGTGTTGTACCTACACGATTGTTTGATTGGTTATAATATCGATAGACTGCTAATTATGTTCGTTATCATCAAAACAGTTATGAAATCGACAAGTTTACACATTTAATATATTAGTATTTCATTCATATTATCACAAACAATGGCTGCATAATTACCTAACTGTTTTTAATGATAATTATCTAACAGGGCGATTCTCACAAAGTGAGGGTTATTTTTTTACTAATCTGGCCCTTTTTTTTTAGATATTTGAAGGTTTTATTAATTTTCATTATTAGGTTTTTGGAAAAGTTGCTCAAATAATAGATATTTTTTCTGCATAGTATAAGACAAAGCCACATCCCTCTGCCTGTATGGTTATATCTTAATATGCAATGGATTATAATTTTGTTTTTATCAATGGATACTAGATATGTCTATGTTTTACATAGGGCAAAGTTGCAAAACAAATAGAAAAATGCATCTTTTGTGCGCTTAAATTGCAAACGCCAGATAAACCATACAGAACAGATAAAAATAATGTAGAGAGGACAGGGGCTGGTACTTGCAATGCCAAAATTGCCATTAATTAAAACATGAAAACAAATATCTTAGGAAATATCAGGTATTTAAAATGCAAGCGACCGTTCGGTCCGTTTGACTCAGGCTGTGAATATCAATATTCTTTGTTTATACGAATCGTCCAACAGTACTATCGATATAAAACTATAGACACGTCACTCTTTCCTTTTCAACTTCAGGTATCCCTATAATCTAGACTTGATCGATCTTCCCCCACTCCGCAACTGAGAATGGGCCTTCCGCCTATATTGACGCGTAAAAATATAATTCAAACTAATATCATTACTAAATAAGGAACTTAACATTAAGTCATGGGCCCAATCTCCTATAAAACCTTAACAGCTAACCCCTAACGGTACGTATAAACAATCTAAGTCTCATCTGCGTCCTAAAAAGCTAAGTATTTCGAAAACTATTCATACTTTTGGATAGCAATGTGGGAACCAGTAATTAACCTATCGATAGTCCTAACTAATATCGAATTGCTTAAACTATCGATGTAAACGATCTCCGTGCAACACTAGGACGAAGCATTACGGAAAACGCACGAAGCTACACGTACATTCGCACTTTGCTATCCAAACTATTCAAAATCCGTGGAAAATATCGTTCCAATTGTAGATGTGCCCAGTCATACATTCCGCTGAAGCATTTATCATTCAAAGCAATTCTGAAATGGCTATTTACACAACGCACGCAATTATCACTTTAGAAATTGATTCAAAATTGATTGTCGATTCTGATAATAAAACTCTTATATCGTAGCACCAAATTAATATACCAGAAGATTCAACGCGAACTGACATATCCGCAACTATTACATCTTCTACCTATATTATTTCGAGGAATTAATTACTACTTTTATAATATCCCTCGGTATCGAGAGAAGAAATTTCATCGACGACCCCAACAAACTTTGGACTCAAATCACATGGATATTCCTCATAAACAGCAACGATAAAAAATGTGACACAAACATTAAAAAGCCCATCTACAACCGTAACCGACCGTAAGCAACTTTGTGCAACTAATCTACTGCATCATCTTCAATTTGAACCTTAGCACTAAATATGAGATTACTCTTATAAACACGAAGAAAGCCGACAGCGCGCCCACGTCGATCCAGAAGTTGGCCTGATCCATTGTCATCTCCTTCAAAAACTTGTCCGGTTTCCTGAAATGGCAGTAGTCCTCGGAGCATCGGAGTTTTTCTCTTTCGAATCCGTATACGGAGAGCATGGCGCCCTCGAAGCCGTAGCGGACGTAGCTGAGGTAGGTGAGCCACTGGAGGTAGGAGGGGATGGCGTTGAAATTGACGAAGAAGCCGGAGAAGAGGACGACGGGGATGGTGGTGACGGGCCCGAGGTACACGCCGGTCTCGACCTTAGAATAAAATAGAATAAAAAAAAAATTATTTACATAAACTGACACACACACAACAAACGAATACAGCGAATAAAACACAGGAAGAAAACAATTACAAGAAAAATAACACAAAACACTGTGCAAAGATGTGGGCATGTGTGCAGCAGCAATGCAAAAAGGTGATGTCTCAGCGAGTTGTTTACTCAATGAGCAAACCGCTGATTTTCAGCCACCAGCACTGACCGAAAAAAGAGGTAAATACATAATAATAATAAAGATATTATAGATAGGCATAATGGACAGATATAATAGAATGATGGATGTAATTAGGTCAAACACTTTAATGATCATGGGGTCTCAGCAGTCGGCATTCGAGCGACCAAGTGTAATACCTGATTTTGCGCTGTCAAGTAAGGAACATTTCAGTAGTCTTTTAAATGAGTTCTTTGACGAGGCATCTCGTCGTCTCGTCTCACCTTTTTTTTTTTTATAGTAGCTCGACATAATGGCTTCCCTACGCCTGATGGAAAGCCAAAGAGAAGCCCAAGTCGCTGTGACAACTGGCAAGTAGCTGGTTAGTTACCTGTCAGTTGCCACTGCCATGCCGGCCCAACCCTAACCCCCCACGAGCTCCGGAGACCCTACTCACCAGCAGAAACACGACCCGGAGGTCATTTGGCTGCGGTATTCTATAGGGTGGAGGTCCTTCCCCGGACGGGCAGCTCAATACGAGCGAAGATTCGCTATGCCCTACCTTCATGGCGGCGCCGATGAGCAGCCCCAGCGACTGCGCCACCAGCGCCGTGAGGATGTTGATGGTCACGAACATGAGCACGCGGTCCGTCTGCACCGGCTGGCCCGTCATGAAGTACACGATCAGCACGTACACGCCGCTGAACACCACCTGCAACACGGATAAGGGCCAAATTGAATTTGCTAATTTGTTTTCTTTACAAAGTCGAACTTGCCATACCTTTTTAAGAGAGGTAGGGCATAGCGAATCTTCGCTCGAATTGAGCCGCCCGTCCGGGGAAGGACCTCCACTCTATAGAATGCCGCAGTCAAATGACCTCTGGGTCGTGTTTCTGCCGGTGAGTAGGGTTTCCGGAGCTCGTGGGGGGTTAGGATTGGGCCGGCATGGCGGTGGCAACTGACAAGTAACTGACCAGTTACTTGCCCGTTGTCACAGCGACTTGGGCTTCTCTTTCGCTTTCCATCAGGCGTAGGGAAGCCATTATGTCGAGCCACTATAAAAAAAAACCTATAAGGACCGTGCTCAAAGTGTAGATGGCAGAACTATATTAAACTAGGGTAAAACATTCAAATTAATGACACCAGTTGGCAGCACCATCGATGTGCACGTTCCCTATCTAAAAACGTTAAGTTCCAAGGTCAAAACTATTAATTGCACTAAGCAGCGGTTCTTGTAAATAGGTAGGCTGGAATTGACCAAATTCAAGAAAGGCTAAGTTCTAAATTGGAGAAACAAATAAAAACACGAATTTATACTTTTTACTTAACTACTTTAATAATTTACTTACTAACGGATTTTTTTAGTTCTAAATTGAGAAAAACAGTAATTTTATTCTCGGAACGCAATTCGAAATTAGTGAAGAGATAACTTTCACTAACAAGGCCTTAATAAATGTAAGTCTAAATAATATGTATTTACATATGTATTTAAGCAAAACTACAAGTAACAACAAAGTACCTAAAATTTCGTATTCGTTTAGTCACTCGCTAAGAAAGGAATTTTTCAAATTGAGAAAGAGGGAGAAGAACTTTGAAAGGTTTACGGCCGTATTTACAAACTTTTTGAAAATAGAAACTGTAACTTTTAGATATTGGTGCAAACGGATTAATATCTAAATGCTACTCAGACGATCAATTACTCGGATGCTGTTGATGAAAATAAGCATGAAATTGATTATCCCTATTTTTCGTCCCCAGTTTCGGCTTAGATTTGCTAATATATTTTCATGTGACAAAAGGCAAAACTTACCTGGAACGGTAGATCCGCTATCGTCTTTGCAAAGTAGAAAGCCTTCAACGAATACCAATAGTTCAAATGCTCTCTCACGAACACGCTCATCTCTGTAGGGACTGGAACAAACAAAATCATAGTGTTACGACGATAGGACAGGTCCGGAGTTTCAATCACAAAATTGAGACTTTAACTGAACTTTTATTAACAATCATTTCTTTATAAGGAGGCTGCGGCATACAAGGTACCTCAAGCATACTTAAGGCACCTTCACGCCGAATCGGGGGAGTCAGCCTGGTGTGTGGGACTAATTACTTCCCAGAATGGGAGAGAGTACCTACAAAGCCCCCCTGTGTCGCCCAGGGATACAGATAGCACAGAAGTATGCGGTCGAGTCCCTGCCCCAGATGTCAAGCGATTACTTTTCATTGACAACCTAGCTGTTAGACAACTGACTGGGCATGGTGTCGAAAAAAAGTAGTCCGTCTTTTAGATTGTTAAAAAATAAAAGACACGTATTTTTCATTTGTAAATTAGACCAAAAATGATAAAGATATAGCCCATTAAAATTACGCGTGACGTCAGATTTTGGGAGCTTTTTCGCAAATGAGTGACGTCAAAGCCCCCACTTCTACATTTTGATGCCTTTTATCTTTGTTATTTTTGGTTTAAATCGTTTTCAAATCTTGATAAAGAGTGACAATTCTACTCATAAGTAGTTCTATATCACATTAGTAGTATTAAAACGTATATATGCGCCAAATAGATTTCAATAAACAACAGCTATTCGGAGTACGACCATCATATCTAAAATAAACAAACCACAACAGCACCACACGATAATAAGGTCAACAATGGTGTAACATTGTACTATAACCGCGACAGTCGCACACAATGTTTGTCCATGCCATTACTGTGAGGTCAAGACCTATGATACTCGCACAACCTTGTACAACTCTTGTTTGACGGTATTTGTATGGTTAAACACATATTAGCAATATTAACTATTTATCTAACAAATTGATCGTACATTCTCATCAACCTAATATTTCATGATGTTTATAAAGTCCGGTCGTGGTCACGTAGAGGTTCGAGCCCGTTAAATCCCGAACATTTCCTCGGCCACAGAACATGTTCAGAACGTAGTCAGAACATTTCAAGTCTTATGAAGCAACGTGAAATTTCAAATTTATTATAGTAATTTTGTTTATGTATGTTTACTAACATTGGGAGAGGACTATGTCCAGCAGTGGATTGATGTGGGCATCAGCCATGATGAGATGATGATGTTTACTGAATTATCCATTTTTAAAAACTTTATTGCACAAAGTACAAAAGGCGAACTTAACGCTAGGAGCATCCTCTACCAGTTAACCTTTAGGTCATGCAGAGCATATTTATGTGCGGTAAGTGTTCAAAGGGAAACGATCTATCTATCAATTGTTTCGAAATTGCTTTAATATTCCAACAAGTAGGTATACTCATCAGGTGATCTTACTCGTATCGTCATTAAGTGAAATTGAGAGTCTTGGTTAGTGACCATACAATTTTAGTGTATCGATATTTTTTACATCTGATAGTATTTGTCTCAAGTTGATAGCTCTAGGGAAATTTGCGTCATGAAAAACCGCTAAGGATCAAGAAATAGGCTTTTATGGCAAACAATTGTAATTAGTCCGTCTTTTAGCTTATTCAAAAATAAAAGACACGTATTTTTCCTTTTTTCATTCAAATAAACAATAGCAGAGATACAAGGCATCAAAAGTTAGGAGTTCCCACTCCTTCTTGGAGTCTTTGACGTCACTCGCTCCCTTAAAAATGCCTCGCCGAGTGACGTCACGCGTAATTTAAACGGGCTATAACTTAATGATTTTTAGTCTAATTTACAAATAAAAAATTACGGGTCTTTTATTTTTGAATAAACAAAGAGATGGAGTAATTACAATTTTTAGCCATAATAGCCTATTGCCATTAAACAAAAATATACTTACATGTAAGAATAGTAGGCATCATAGCAGTAAACATAGTGAACATCACAGTAAAGAATATGCAGCCGGCGTTGCTCATGACCTTCGCAGCGTCAGAGCCGATGTCGTAGTACAGGAACCCGATGAGGAGCCCGACGATGGTATGCGAACATAGCCTCAAGTGCGTCAGCATCTGGTCTCTTAGGATACTCCGGAAGGTCCGCTTCAATAAGATCCAAAATTGCTTCCAGCCTGAAGTCGGGAAGCCGGTCTTGATGGGTTTCTTGGTGAAGCTTTCGCTGGAGTCCAGAAGGGAGGTAGTGCAGGTCACAGGAGCTAGGTTGGAGGCGTTGGGCAGACCCAGGTTCTGTTTTTCGGGGTTGAGCGTCGGTTCCGACATGTCTATCACAGTACAGGTTGGTTTATCTGGAATGAAAAGAAGTGATGTTTTAATTCATTTGAATGTAAATCAATGTTTTGTCAATATAATCATGAAGAGTACCTATGTGACTATAGTAGAATAGTCACAAGATAGGAGTAAGTTCCACATAACCTAGATAATTTATACCCAGGACCCTGGTGTATGTACGCGTAAGGAGTAACGGCATTCCCGAGGAAAAAACAAGTTGAGAAGAAGTCTGTAATAGGCTTGTTGCCTTAAAAAAAGTAATTAGTCCGTCTTTTAGCTTATTCAAAAATAAAAGACACGTATTTTTAGGGTTCCGTAGCCAAAATGGCAAAAACGGGACCCTTATAGATTCGTCATGTCTGTCTGTCTGTCTGTCTGTCTGTCTGTCTGTCTGTCTGTCTGTCTGTCTGTCTGTCTGTCTGTCCGTCCGTATGTCACAGCCAGTTTATTCCGAAACTATAAGAGCTACATTATTGAAATTTGGTACGTAGATGTATTCTGTAAACCCCATAAAATGTGACAATAAAATCAGAAAAAAATTCAAAATTTTTGGGGTTCCCCATACATAGAACTGAAACTCAAAATTTTTTTTTTCATCAAACCTATACGTGTGGGGTATCTATGGATAGGTATTTGAAAATAATGTTGAGGTTTCTAACAGCATTTTTTTCTAAACTGAATAGTTTGCGCGAGAGACTCTTCCAAAGTGGTAAAATGAGTGTCCCCCCCCCCCGTAACTTCTAAAATATGGGCATGATAAAACTGAAAAAAATATATGATGTGTATTACTATAAAAACTACTAACGAAATTTGGTTTGAAGGAAATCTAGACAGTAGTTTTTTTTTAAACGTCATAAATCAAATTACCTAATTTTTTCATTCAATCAGTGGTACGGAACCCTACGTGCGCGAGTCCGACTCGCACTTGGCCGGTTTTTTTTTATTTGTAAATTACAAAGTAAGTTGTGTGTTGTGTGGCATTTTTACGTAATCGAGTGACGTCAAAGACTCCCACTCCTAACTTTTGATGCCTTGTATCTTTGCTATTTTTTATTTGAATGAAAAAAGGAAAAATACATGTCCAATACATTTTTATGATCTAAATATAATGTAATTATTTTGACCCCCAAAACATCCCTATTAAAACACCCACCTATAACGCTCTCCAGAGCCTCTGCCTTCTGCGCGTTGTTCTTGCTGGTGAGGTTGTTGTAGTTGAGGTTCTGCGGCACCGAGCTGGCCGACGAGGAGGTGGAGGACTGCCCCCGGCCGCAGTTGCCTTTGTTAACCTGCATCACCAGCTTGTGCACCCAGTCGCCGTGCTCGCCCGTCGCCACCTCCATCACTGGAATGATATAAGTGTCGTATAAACTATAAGCCACTATGTGTCAGTCGGTTCACAATTTTTTTTTATAGTGGCTCGACAAAATGGCTTCCCTACGCCTGATGGAAAGCGAAAGAGAAGTCCAAGTCGCTGTGACAACGGGCAAGTAACTGGTCAGTTACCTGTCAGTTGCCACCGCCATGCCGGCCCAACCCTTACCCCCAACGAGCTCGGGAAACCCTACTACGGCTGAAACACCATTCATAAAAAGTAACATCCTCCAAGTGTTTGTCCCAAGTGGCGAGCAATTGGAGAGGCCTATGTCCAGGAGTGGACTACGATAGGCTGATGATGATGATGATAATGAACATGGTACATTATACAGTAACACTGTCATCCGCGGTAGATTTAGCGTGTAGGCTTCAGTCTCCCCAAACAGTTGACACACTTTCTTAAAATGCGTGTATGGGAGCCCCCCTTAAGTATTACATCATCATCATCAGCCTGTCTCAGTTCGCTGCTGGACATATGCCTGTTCAGTTGTTCGCCGCTTAGAGCAAACTTCTGGAGGATATACCCATAATCGCCACGCTGGGCAGGCGGGTTGGCGATCGCAAGGCGTAGCTTCTCGCTCCGGTGACGCTGCTGCCCGTCATCGGTCTGTAGTATTTAGCTGCGCGTTCAATTGTGATGGTTATATCGCTAGACGGTTGCCAGCGCCTCGTTTGTTATTCGGCAGGATGCACCACGGGCAGGTGAGGTTGGCTTGGAGAAAAGATGATAGGCCGCTCCCTTACATCCCCATCCTTGCAATGATCATTTGTCTAGTGCTCATAGTACCAGCATCGGCTTAGTTAAGGACTAGATGGTGCTGTATGGCCGAGCGTCTTGGAAAGACTAGTTCAAACTAACGAGACTTTTGCAACACGGTGTCTAGCACCTACGCCTATCGTGATGAGTGTTCACATGAATTATTCTATTCTTTTGCGCTTTAGAAATATTAGGTACCCATTTACAGTACATTCTATATCAAATTATGTTGTGGTTTCGAAACCAAATCTCGCAACAAGGCGGAAAGAGATAAAACAACACCAAAGGTCATCGTGATTCACCGATCGACTGTGCAACTGGGCTGTTAACAAAGACGTTTGTAGGTAGGTACTGTATTTATTGATATATTATATGTATGTGTATGTATATGCTTTGTTGACTCCATGTGTCCCAGTTATTTGTTGAAAACGTTCTTTGCAAATATTGACTTGAGCTGCGGTATTAGTTTACCTCCATAGGGTATTTATAAGTGCGCTAGTTTTTTTTGGAATCTTATTAAAACCTTATAATATTTCGAAATTCGAGATCCGGTAGCCGATCTTGTAGTATGTTACTTAATTACTCTTAGGGTGAGGCCACACGGTGCGGTACGACGCCGCAGTGGATCGACTGATTTATATGTATATGTCGTGGCCAAATCGACGATTTGATCATTTCACGAAGTGGCCAACTAATGGTAACCAAATCATTAAACGATAAACGTTTAGCCAAGTCTAACCTTACCTAACCAACTGTATCAGATCTGTGATAACGAGTGTATTTTTGGTTTGATGAATGAATTTTATAAAAATCTCGTTGTTTCACCCAAATTATTGATATGCTAAGAGATAAAATAATATGCTAATATGGCAACACTGGCGCTTACAGCGCATCTACCAGTAGTCAATGAAATAATTCCACGATATGATCGATTGAGACTGACCGTTTCATGAAATAGAAGTCTAGCTGGCCCTATCGTCGAACGATTTATTATCATTGATCTGGCCTGGGCACATTATGATTATGGCCAATAGACAGTGAACATTTCATGACATGGGCAAATTCTACGATGTGGCCACGACACATACATTGCCATTCTGACACTACGAATAGATACGAAGCAGAAGTGTCAAACCGCAATGCACGCCATACAGGCGTGATGGTGTAGTGCCGCAACACAGGGTATAGACTTCCTACTCTTTTAAGCCAGTATGTATTTTAATCACCTCATACTGTTGTCCTTTAAACTGTCTGAATGTGTGCAGAAAGGGTGTCCTTACGAATAAACACTATTCGTTTCTACTACTTTGACTTTATCAAATTGACTATACAACACTTACAAAAGATCTGGATGTGATGATCAAATCTTATTCATCCGAAACATTGTCGAAATCAGAACATAATTTACAGTTACCTATCTTATTTTACTACAGAATACTCACCATAATCAGCAGGATTGTGATAGCTCGGACAGTGCAACCCCATCACCGACAAGAAGGGCACCAGACCGCTGACCTTCCCCTGGTATATACACTGCCCCTCCGCCAAAGTGTACAAAAAGTCGAACATCTCAAATAACCTAGCGGACGGCTGATGTATAGTGCATATGATCGTCCGACCGCCCCGGGCCAGCGACTTGAGCAGGGATATGCATTGGAAACACGAGGAGCTGTCCAACCCAGACGTTGGCTCATCAAAGAACATAACTGGCGGATTATTCACTAACTCTAAAGCTATGGACAGTCGCTTCTTCTGCCCTCCGGACAAGTTGATCGTCCTCGTGTCCCCCGCTTCGGCGAGCGTCAACATATCCAATATTTCGTCTATCACAATCTTTTTGGCAGTGACGGTCATATCTTTTCCCAGCTTCAGGTTGGCAGACACGTTCATGGCTTCTCTGACGGTCAGATGCGGGAGGAGGCAGTCGTCCTGCATTATGTAGCAGGAGAGCTTCCTGAACCGTCTCAGGTTGCGTTCCTTGCCGTTGATGAGTATCGATCCGCTTACGTTGGATGTTCTGAAAGGGAGAAAGTGGGTGGTTATTTTGGCGCTCGTTTCCGGCTGTTGGGAAACTTGATAGCAGCAGACACGTAAGACTATAAGCCGGTTGTTAAGTACACGTAAGGTAGTGGAGGCCGAAATTGGTGCAAAATACATTATGGTATTATTAAGATAAGAGTTGTATGCTATTATAGTATTCACTACTGCTTGAATATCAATTAAAACCATTTTGGGTCTCCCCAACCACCTTTACTATTCATCCGCAAAACGTCAGAAACTTATTCTAAGCTGGTTGCAAATTTTCGACTAGACCGGTAACTTATATACCAAGAGTCGTGGGTTTGATACCGACTCGTGTCCGTATTCCGTTTCCAGATTTAGAATTGGACCACCCCATCTCATCCCTTGGATGTCATAGAAGACGACTAAGGAAATATCAGGCAGCAAAACGGGCAGGGTTTACCTCAATAAAACCTAATGCGATCAACAACCCGCCTGCGAAGCGTGGTGACTAAAGCAAATCTCCCCAAATTATGCCATTGGACTCCAACCGTGGACGTCTTCAGACTGATGATGATAATGAATTGACCAGAGGTGGAAAACGCCACGTTCTGGGCAGACATTGCAGTTAGGTGAAAACAACTTCTAGTCGTTTCTCCTATTCTTCTTCATAGTTGTGTCTTGAACTCAGTTAGCCTGAGCAGCGTTTGAAAAACTACGTCGAGTCTTCTCATCGTCGTGCCTGAAGATGAAAGTCTTCAACCAGTGCGTCCAACAGGTAATGACATACGGAGCCGAAACGTGGGCACTTATGGTATGGTACGACTGGTCCACAATTTACGAGTGCCATATCTCACCCAAAATCCCTCTACTGAGTGTTTTTGACTGGCATGTCGCACTCGCACTAGACCAGCCCGTGAATTAGTTTTTGGAAGCCGAACCATTTGGCGTCCATCCAACACTCCTAGTCGTTCCAATTAAGCCGGAGTATGGCGCTAACGCTCTGTAGTTTAGCGGTGGGAGTAAATTGAGGGACTAGATGCAGTTTTTAATGAACTGTAGGATTTTTTTGGTAATATCTGAAGATATAGCGCCACTTTGTACAAGAAGGGATACTACCATGTACATGGTTTGGTTGCCTAAAGCGCAGATGGTCTGGAGATTCGGATTTTGATTCTTTATTGGGTCATTCAATAGCATTCTAGTTTCTATCATTAGATTCAGTCGTAATCCTCATCAGATAAACGGTTATATAATTAAAAGATCATACCTCTGAAACGCTCTACGAATCGCTTTATCGTGGGCGTGTCCGAGCAGGCAGAATACCTGAGTAGGAGAACCATAGTTTGGGGAGCGACACCACACTATTTGGCAGAGGCATCTACAAAACCCCGCCTAAATAGATTGTGTTCATAGCGGCCAACCTGGGTGCGTGGTCTGTTCAATATCTTCTGGATTGGCCTATTGGTATTTCTGTCCAAACTATCTATCAATCTCTGAATTAGAAAGTTACTAGATACATCATCGTAATTGACCTGTCTCCGACCATTCCTAACTAGCGTCTTACCAGATTATGAGACTGAGAGAACAGAACCAGCACCTTGGTTTGCGCACACGTTTATGCACTATAATCTCCGTACTTGGCTTAGAAAGTGGGTCCTGTGGCCGAAATTCGTTCATGAGAGAATAGATACAAATGCTTAGTTATGACTTATTAAAAAGATACTCACTTATAACCAGCTAAAATATTCATCAGCGTACTCTTTCCGGCACCCGAAGGACCCATGATGGCCGTCAACTCTCCAGATCTAAACGTCCCATTGATACACTTTAGGAGGGCCTTGTATCCCCTCTTCCTCCCTTCGCTGACGGAGTAGGAGAGGTCTGAGAACTCGATGTCTACTGGTGGTCTTTTGGGCAGGTGTGTGAGGGAGGCCATAGGCTTCTTTTGGTCCCCGTAGCCGTTGGGGATCTTGGGCACCAGGCCCGTCATCCCGGCAGTTCCGGCGCCACCGTTGCACAGATTTATCTGGGAACCCCTGAAAAGGTGGAAAAAATGAATGTTATTACCACATATCAATAGAGTAGTTGCTTCCCGTTAACACGCATGAATTTCCAAGATTTTGTTTTTTTTTTATTCGAAATAGGTTTGCAAACCTATTCCTATAGCTTTCGCTCACCCAGCAAAAACCGAGTCAGTCTCGCCTTGAACATTGAAAAATTATAACTCTCGGGGACCAAGGAGCTCCAAAGTTTGACCATTCGCACTATGAAAGTAGGGGCAAAACGCGCTGTGCGAGTCTTTCGAACTAGCACCATATAACGGTGCCTATTCGCCGTATCACTGTTCGCCAGATGATGAAAACTACCGTACGGCACTTTAGCAGGTAACTTTGTCAAAAGCTTGTCTTGCGCGACGAAGTTTAAAAAGAAAAATTTACGCAAGCCCAGACAACCTAGCGCATAATAGTTCTGTGCATTCTGATCTAGTATTTTTACACTTTTACAATACTCACGCGTTGCATCGAATCTAAAAATAACAACACGATACTAAACGTGACTTAAAGCAGTAGCTACGTCTTCATTATGTAACTAACTAAACAAATTCAGTACAGGTGCTTGTAATTTATTAATTGCTTATCAAATTCCATAAGGCCCGGGAAATTCTCTAACATACATAGGTAGATATGTAGGAACGCTGCGGTGAGGCTCCGATCGACCAGCGGACTTAGCGCCGCAAGTGGAATTTGATCAGCCACACGCTCCGCAGGAACCCTGATGACATAACGATGCAAACCCTATACTGGAATCCCCAAGGAAAAATGAATGAATCCTGTACAAAGACTGAAGGAGTAACCTGGAGGGAAGTGATGCGCAAAGCTCAAGACCGCTCGGGATGGCGACGAACTGTAGAGGGCATCTATCTGCTCCATCCAGGAGACATATAACAATAAATCAAAGTAAATAAACTTCCATAACGTAAACGAATATACAGCGCGATTCGCCTCCCTTTTTAATGGTGCTTACGAGTACGCCCAAGGCGTGGACCTTCTAAGGCCAAACAGCAACTCCTTGCTGGACTTTTTGTTCTACGAGAAATGTTATCTGCCTGCGTTTAGGCCATAATGAACACGATTAAAAATTACACAACACCCAGTAATAGATTATCTCCACATAAAAATGTCTAATAAAGGAAAATTTCGATTTTCTGCTAACTAAAGAAAAAGCATTGTTAATTGAAAAGTCTCATAAAATGGAAGAGTTGCAATAATTCTGGAGATACATCAAATGCCCTCTCTGCATCTGCTGGCGGTGTGCCAGAAAATTGTTACAATATAGAATAGATTACAGTAAAGAGAATTGGGTACAAAGTACGTAAATTCAGAGTAGGTATGCGTAAAATCATATAGATATTTGAAGTAAGGCTGCCTAACGCTTTGATTACATTTGTACAATCTAAGTACACTGGCATTTATCTAATTAAAGTACTCCTACCAATCTTAGTGGATCAATCAACATTGAGATCAGACTATTACTACAAAAATGCTACAAACTCTAGATATTCCTTTAGATGTTATTGCCTGTGAATATTTTATTATTTCAAGTCTTTTTTATTATTTCAAGTTTCTGTCAACAACATACTCGTAAAACACGCAATATGTTTTTAAATTTTCGCGTTCCATCACAATCACAAACATAATCAACTCAATGTACTACATTATAAATATCGCGATTGCGTCCCGTTAATTAAGATTTCATTAATACACCATAGCTATCTCCAAAGTAACAAAAAAATATTTATTAGTTTCAAAAGGTAAATGAAACTTACCCGTCTTTACTTTACGTACTATCCAGTAGACCATGAAAATCGAAAGATTCATGGCCATATTTGGTCGATAGAGGTTTTACGAATTGATAAACATCTCAGTGTGTGCTTTATATTACTTTACTAGCAGTGCCAGCGGCGTCGCACGCGTGGATATCGGGTTTCAAAAATAACGGACTTCCATAAAATGGTGCCTAAATTTTAAGTTAGACCTCCAGCAATACATTGGTACAAACCGCATTTAAATCCATGCAGTAGTTTTTGCATGGTGCGCGTTCAAACATACAGATAAAAATTTCTCCCGTTTTCCCAACACTTCCCTTCAATGCTCTGCTCCTATTGATTGTAGCGTGATGAAAAGTATACTATAACCTGCCCAGGAGTATGAAGAATAATTATACCAAGTTTTGTTAAAATCCGTTGAGTAGTTTTTGTTTCTATAACGAACATACAGACAGACAGACAGACAGACGGACAGACAGACAAAAATTTTACTGATTGCATTTTTGGCACCAGTATCGATCACTAATCACCCCCTGATAGTTATTTTGAAAATATATTTAATGTACAGAATTGACTTCTTTACAGATTTATTATAGATAAGTATAGATATGGGGTGATTAGTGATCGATACTGATGCCAAAAATGCAATCAGTAAAATATTTTCCGTCTGTCTGTATGTTCGTTATAGAAAAAAAAACTACTGGACGGATTTTGACGAAACTTGGTACAATTATTTTTCATACTCCTGGGCAGGTTATAATATACTTTTCATCACGCTACAATTAATAGGATCAGAGCAGTTATGGGAAGTGTTGGAAAAACTGGAGACTTTTTATCTGTATGTTTGATCGCGCATCACGCGAAAACTACTGCATGAAATTAAATCCGGTTTTCACCAATGTATTGCTAGAAGTCTAACTTAAAATTTAAGGTACCATTTTATGGAAGTCCATTCTTTTTGAAACCCGATATCCACGCGTGCGACGCCGCCGGCACAGGTAGTTTAAAATAAGTGTTACTAGATGAGAATAAATATTTGCAACGGGTCACACTATTACTCAATGCATATATTTTACTCAACCAGTCACAGTGTGAGACGATATTCTGGTGTGACTCATTGAGAATAAACGAAATTTTGCTCCAAAAAAAACGGTGCACCATTTTTAACAATTTCTCACACCGAGATGGTATTTTCTACAAAAAATGTACTTGCATCGCGTACAATTTTTACATACCTCAGCCGGCATACCAAAATAACCTGATTATCTCACCGTTCTATATACAACTGTGGTGTCGTCACTAGGAACTATTGGAATTCTATGTTTACTTCAGACGAGGGATCGATACTGGTCACAGCCGCGTCATTGTAGATGATTCGGATTGAACTATTGACCTATACTAAGTTCCGATCAGTTTTAAACTTTCGCGTTGCATCATAAAACATGAAATGTTCGGGATTTAATGCGCACACACCTTTTGAGTCTAACATTTTGGCCGCTGTAACACGGTTAAAAAGGTGCGCGTTAATTCCGAGCATTTCATGACTTAGTTCGAATGGTATGTCCAATAATTTTACAACTGACTGCAATGTCAGGCACAATAAGACAGAAGCCTACTAGTTTCAGACTAGGTGACTCCTTGGGCTATAAGTACCAGGTAGAGTCACCACCAGGTCTCTTGTACATATTTTTATTTAATATAGAGAAATATTTGTTATGAGAACCCTAATACCTAATATATAAGACCTATTTCATCATCATTGCTTATTTGTAATTAAATTTAGAATATCCGAACGATTTAATACCGCAAATGTAACGTCGTTCCTATTACGGCTCCTTGCATTAAGCCCACATACATAAATATAGATTACGGGAGGTCTTTGAAACAATCGAAGGCCATTTTACTTCATAAATATTTCCAATGAATCATAAACTTGAAACGTTATAAACGGTATTAACATAATAATATATTTTCGTTATATCTAGATGCTCCTGAATTGTTAAAGGCTTTCGAGACTGTGAAGGTTGAAACAACAGTTTTGTTCAAATTCAAATTCAAATTCAAATATTTTATTTGCATACATGTGGTAATACAAGATGGTATAACACTATATGAACAGCACATGCACCCTGCAAGGGCGTCGCAATTTATACAATACAATTTTTATAATTTGCATAATTAAATTATTTATATATATATATATCTACATTACATTATATTTATATCTAATATTGCAATAATTACTTTATTATATTATTTCTACTTTACTATTTTATAATATTCATTTAATTTATAATAGCATTTATTATTTAAGTATTCAGTTAGGGATGTTACAAATGTATTATAATTATTAATGTCTTTTATATATCTAGGTAATGTATTATACAGTCTTACTGCCATCGAGTATGGCCCTGATTGATGCATAGTTAGAGTACTTCTCGGCAACACAAGTTTATTTCTATTTCGTAGCTTGATAGATCCGGTATATATATCATCAACATTTACAAACATACACATATTCTTTTTAACAATTTTACAGGTTTCTAAGATGTATAAAGATGTTACAGTAAGTATCCGATACTCTTTAAAGTAGGGCCTACAACTTTCCATTTGCCCTATGTTGGCCAGAATTCTGATACATTTTTTTTGTAGTGTGAAAAGTCTTAATATATCAGTACTATTTCCCCAAAGAGCAATCCCGTAGCGTAGCCACGAATGTGCGTACGCGTAATAAGCTATTTTGGCTGTGCTTAGATCAGTGGATCTTTTCAATTCGTTTAAGGCATAAATAAATCGCGATAATCTGTTGCATAGGTGTTCGATGTGGTTTTTGTAGTTTAGGTTACTGTCTATTTTTATGCCTAATAGTGTAAAGGTGTCAATGCATTCAATCTCTATGTTATTTATTGTGAATTTAACTGAAAGTTGTTTCTTCTGATGCGGCCTGAATATCATTAATTTAGTTTTTGTAAAATTTATTGCCAAATTGTGATCATCTAACCAAGATATTATATCTTTAAATACTCTATTTAGATTTGAATTTAGTTGGGTCCCATCTACCGTAGGTATTATTACAGACATGTCATCAGCAAATAGAATACTGGTTTCATTTATTAGTTTTGGTAAGTCGTTAATGTAAATTATAAACAGAAAGCACCCGATAACACTACCTTGAGGAATGGATTTTGCGACATTAATTTTATCTGATCTAACACTAGTTATTTGATTCGTTTCTGGACACCTATGTTCGATTTCTACGTATTGCGTGCGCTGTGCAAAGTAAGACGCTAACCATTTATGTGCTAAACCCCGGATGCCTAAACTGTATAATTTTTGAAGTAATATATTTGGCAGGACTCGATCATATGCCTTACTTAGATCTAGTAGGATTCCTACTGCGTAACTTTTGTCATTTATAATATCCAAAACTTTGTTAATATATTTAAAAACAGCAAGGGTGGTGGATCGATTTTTTCGAAAACCATTTTGACTATCATCAAATATGCCATAGGTCTCACAGAAGGAATATAATCGGTTGGTCATTGCAGTCTCAAAAATCTTAGAAAATGATGGTAATAAAGCTATAGGTCGATAATTACTACTTAATTTTGGATCACCACTTTTATGCACCGGCTTTATTACCGATATCTTTAATTTGTCAGGGACTTCTCCTTCGTTAAAAGACTGATTAATTAGCAAGGTAAGAGGTTCGACTAGCTCACCTATACATTTTTTTATAAGAGAAGGTGGTATATCGTCAAAACCACAGCTGGATTTATTTTTGAGGTTTCGTATAATTCGGTCAGTCTCTGCAAAATCAATTGGTCTTAAATATATCGAGTTCTCGACCGGGGAAGTTACTGGGCGGCCAGGTGGGGGCGCGCTCCGGTCATACTCGCCAACTGATATAAAGTAATCATTCAGAGTGTTTGCTACTAATTGGGGGTTTTCCATCAAAGTATTTTCATTAGATAAAGTTATGTTTTTGTTTGACTTTTTAGATATTTTATTTGTTCTCTCTTTAACAATGGACCACATAGTTTTACTTATATTATTAGAGTGTTTAATCTTATTTATATAACATTGCTTTTTTGACTGTAATATAGCTTTTCTTAGTGTTTTTGAGTATTGCTTATAATGCTTATCTATGATGGGATTGGCCAATTGAGTGCTTAAAATTTTTAATAATCTTTTATGCCTACACGATATCTTTATGCCCTTTGTCAACCACACTTTAGTTTTTAAAGGTTTTATTTTTATTTTTATTTTTGGAATACAGTTATTGAGGGCATTATGGATGAAATCTAAGAAGTAATTATAATTTTCATTAACAGATTTATCTTTGTTGTTAAAATATTTTAGCTGTAAAATGATTTTTGTGTTATAATGAAATTACGAACTTGAGTTTGAGGTTTAGTTTGTTTGTCCCCAAGGAAAACAGAACACAATATCACTGAAAGCTATAATATATTGAGCACAAATAATGGAATCTTTTTACTATACATTTTTGTAAGGGTATCGAAAATATGTGTTGTAAGATTTCTGAATGCGAATAAGGACGATTCCGTCATACGTTTATGAAATGGACTTGTAAAAAGATATCGTTTTGAAATTTCCTAACTTCCCTATTATATCCACGTGAAGCATTAGAATAATCCAACAGATTTTCTCTTCGATATTCTATAGGAGGTCAAATTGGTTTTTCTCTAATTGAAAATTCACATTAATGATTACAATAGATATACGAGTAGGAGTACAAACATTATTTATCACATAATTTGGTTGTAAGTAAATAAAAAGCTTGTCTATAACACTGATCCAAAAACGATCATTATAATCTTTGGTTTTATATTGTTCAGCTTATTCATTTATTACCTAACCTTCATTGAGACCTTAGATTTATGATTACTTTATACCTCAGGAAGCAGATGTTTTATTTAATAATGAAAGGTCCATCGTAATTTCCATGCAGCACACAGTGGACTTCTAAGATATGTAATAGGATTGTCCGTTGATATAACATGAGATCGATGTCGGAAGTGAACCGAATAGCTCGTTGCAATAAATAGGCATAGCCGCTGTCGCTTTATTTATATCCCATCTATAACAGTTCAAGGTCTAGTTGAACAGGAAATTGGGCTTTTGTTTAGTTATTCTCTATATCTGGCTGGTTCGGTCCAATATTAGGAGTTTAAGAATTTAATAGATGATCAGATCGCCTGTTCTGTTTATATCTTCCGCCTGAAGTTCAATTCCATTTCTGGTTAGGTCAATTAAGGAATCTAACTTTTAGAATTAGGAGATTCTACAATAGAATGAGCCGACCTATAGATTATGGGTATATCCTCCAGGTGTTTGCCCTAAGTGGCGAACAACTGGAGAGGCATATTTCCAGCAGTGGACTGCAATAGGCTGATGATTATGAACCTAGGGATGAAAAAGAGATACCTAATAACCTGATAATGACGCTGAGTCCCATAATTATCGGCAGTGACTGATAGATGATACAAATCGCCACCCCATCTATCCTATGGGTGTCATAAGAGTCGCAAAGAGACTTCTTGAGATTTTTCTTCTTTGGTGGTAGAGTTTGCCGGTCTAGCTGGCGACCACTGTGCATTTGTGAAGTGACTTTGGTCGCATTTCGGGATCAATTGGTGTATCACGTCTATCTGACAAAGTTGCGCGCAACCGCCGTGACCAGAGCAAATTGTCCTCGCAACCAGGGAAAACAGCTCTGCTTCGTAATAGCATATTAGGCATGGCTTCCAAAATTTACAATAAAATACCGATAGCTTATAAATTGCTACATCATAATGCATTTAAAGTACAATTTAAGAAGCTATTTATTAAAAAATGTTATTACTCTGTAAATGACTTCTTA
The DNA here is from genome assembly GCA_031163375.1 of Conogethes punctiferalis. Lineage (NCBI taxonomy): Eukaryota > Metazoa > Arthropoda > Insecta > Lepidoptera > Crambidae > Conogethes > Conogethes punctiferalis. The sequence goes on along the minus strand of CM062077.1, from coordinate 23,928,045 downwards.
AATGATAAATTTTGACATGACACCTATTTGATTTTAAATTCTGACATTGTATGTAAATTGCCTTTTAAAAAAAACTTAGTATTGTATGAAACAGAATATTACTAACCCCAATTTTTACACGCCATATATTGGCAAAACATGTTGACACCTAAAACTAACACTGACATCTGAAATATATTCATGCAAATGTAATATGTACACACATGTTTTGGTAAATAAATGTATCTTTATCTTTATCATCATCAGCCCACATCAGTCCACTGCTGGACATAGGCCTCTCCCAATGCTCGCCACTTCTATCGGTCCCGGGCCTCTCGCATCCAGCACTTGCCAGCCGTCCTGCGCAAATCGTCACTCCACCTGGTCTGAGGGCGTCCTACACTACGTTTGCCGAGACGCGGTCTCCACTCCAGAACTCGTTTACCCCAACGGTTATCGGTTCTGCAGCTGATGTGGCCAGGCCACTGCCACTTCAGCTTACTGATCCGGTGAGCTATGTCGAAACTTTGGTTCTCGGCCGGATCACCTCATTTCGGATCCGATCTCGCAGAGAGACGCCAATTGGTGTATAGCTAGAGCAAATTCAATTTTTGATAACAATGTCTATTGGTCTGGATTCCACGACATTGACATTATCATGAATAATAAATGGCTTCGCCTATCCAGCTTGCATACATATGTCTTAGTCATCTCTACGACACCCACGGGATGAGATGAGGTGGTCCTATTCTAAATACGGAAACCAGATGACGTCTAACAGTATGATGATAACAGATCCCAAATCTAAATATGGTAACGACACCACTTAAAACATTTGGAAGTAATAAGTGCGAACACTCAAGGGGAAGCCGTACACAGGTATTATACTCGTAATGCCTCGCTAATAAAGAGGCGTGGTAATTGGATTGAGCGCGACCATTACTGACAGCTGAAATATTCCGTCCTTGAAGCCGTCGTGCAACATAAAACACTATCAACTTACCTTTGAATTGGCAAAAGACGGCCAAATTTAACGAGATACTATGGGAATATTTTTCTTTCAACGTTGTGTAACGTTGTTGAAAAAAAAATCTTGTAAAAGCAAAGGCTACAAGTTTCCTTCAGTTAAGTGCAGTTACTCTATGCATAGATGAATTCTAATTCCTCAGTTTCGGTATCCGTGAGGCTACAACGGTACCTCGCATGCGTCATTCGCTCCGTGTAAATACACAGGCGTAATAAATACATTTCTCGTTCTCAACTGTGCTATTTTTCAGTTGCTTATAAAATGAACGATTTTAAAATACCGTATGTTGCCCAATAAGTAGATAGGGGATACCGGTTACAAAAGTAACGGCGGGTCAAAAGTAACAAACGCTCTCTAGATTTATCCAATGGGCGAAAGGTCACCAGTCACACACCATTAACTATGATAATAAAGAAATCGTGGTTAGGAACCTTAGGCTTGGCACGACTTTGTCTAGATTTCATTACTTTTTAGAGATGAACAAGCAGCTCCATCGAGACTTGGCCAGTTTTTTACAGAATGTTTTTGGTGGAATATAAACAAAAAGTGTTGCTCCGTTTAAAAGCTATAATGCCACAGCAAAAAGGAAAGTCACTCCTTATTCATCCAATTCAAGGATGAAATAAAATACGATTAACACAGTTACATCTACAAAATAGTTAAATTGTTCACCTTGATCTGTCAACCACTATAAATTAGGAATAAAACCAATTCCTACTCTTTTGTTCAAATAAATTGAATTTCTTTTGTTCACAAACGCCTATTGTCTCACATAAGTTATGCGTCGATGTTAATTAAGATATCTCACAGATATTTATAAAGAAAAAACCTTTTTTTGGACAAATTCTCCAAAATAATAAGGTTGCTTTTGTTTAACAAAGTTACTTTTAAATTTATGCTAATGGAACTATGCGTGTCAACCGCACATGAAATTAGAATTCTACGGTTCTCAAGTAAAATGTTTATTTGTTATACAATTCTTGAACTTAGGCATACATAATAAAGTTGATATTTGTTCGAGAGTGATGTAGAGATAAAGATTAACACTTCACTTAATCCTTTCTTTTTTGGATTCTTATATTGGCATGTGTCGAAACAACTTTTAACTAATATTTACTTACTTTCATCGACGTTTTTAGATATAACATCAAAAACATTGTAAAGTTACTCTTTTGAGAAAATGTTTTTATGAACCTTTGTTTCGTACTGAAACAGGTTTTTACATATTTAGTACAGTTTTAATTTGAGTGCAACACAATTTAGAATTGGTAACAATAATTGTTCGTGTATTTGCGGGTAATTTGTAAAAAGAGATTTGTTCCTACCTGCCTCCGGCAGTATAATGTCCGCTATCGTTGAAGCGGTGCATTAAGAGTCGCTCTCGAGATTCGTAAGAAGACGGTCTCATATTCGGGATCAGCGCGATTGATGCAACATAACGTGTTCTGGAGCGCGCTGAAGGTGCGACATTACGTGTCCCCTATTGTGTAGTGGTGTTATCGAACAAACATTCAGAGAGAGGAGTCGCTCTCGAGATTCGTAAGAAGACGGTCTCATATTCGGGATCAGCGCGATTGATGCAACATAACGTGTTCTGGAGCGCGCTGAAGGTGCGACATTACGTGTCCCCTAACGTGTAGTGGTGTTATCGAACAAACATTCAGAGAGAAGAGTCACAATTACCAACCTATGGAAGTTTAGTATGAAGGTGTTGGACTGAAGGCGAATAGACCAGTCCCGGCCGGGCACATCTACAGAGCAGCGGAGAAAAGGTTAGTGAATATTTCTCTTAGACAAATTGCCCGATTCGCATTCACTAGTCCACCCCTTAACATAACCTTTTTTGGTCATTCGAGCCGGATTTATACCTTTTTTTGATCCAATCGAGCCCTTAATCTTTTAGTCCATTCGAGCTGGACATACCATTCTTTGTCAGTGATCATTTGTGATCTTTGTGGGATCCATTTGTTATCGCCTATTCTAGATTGTGTTGTGTTTAGCGTACATACGTACCACATTTTTACATTCCACGTGTCGACCATCTTTGTAACACAAAATGGCGCACGAAAAAGTGGAATCCGATTCCAAGATGGAATCCGATATTTCATATATACAAGACATTTTCGAGCGTGATCTTATTTTAGATGATTTAAAACGTACCTTACAGTTCGCAACTACAGATAAACAGAAATTTATATCGCGAACTAAGGACTTAACTGCACACCAGCGCAAATTTTGCAAGTTGCAGACAAAAATTGAAAAATGTCTCATCAAATTAAAATCTTTTAACAAAGAGGAACAAATTAAGATTCGGAACGACTTTGACGATTCGTACTACGCTGTCGTTGCGCAGCTGGACCAAATCAAACACAGTGAGATGCGGCAGGCCAGGCGCGCAAGCCACCTACCTGCAAGTTTAGATTTTTCCAATAATGCGAAATTACCTACTTTGCCTTTGCCCAGTTTCGCTGGCGAAAGTACAGAGTGGAATTCATTTTTCGATTTATTTTCTTCCCTCGTTCATTGTAATGCAGCTTATACCGATGCAGAGAAATTTAGATATTTGCTTCTTAGTTTGAAAAATGAGCCTTACAACCTAATTAAATCTATTCCAATCACCGATGCGAATTATTTTGTAGCCTTACAATTTTTAATTTCGCGGTATGAAAACAAAAGGCTAATTGCTTCCAATCATCTCGACAATATGCTAAATATTGAATTTTGTAGTGAGAATTCCCCTAGTGATTTACGCAATTTACTAAATAAATTTCATGAGAATATAAAACCCCTTGAAGTTATGAAATTTCCCACTGGTGAGTGGAGTTTCATTTTGTTGCATTTGTTATTACGCAAAATTCCTGCATCGATACGCAAACGTTTTGAATTGTCCTTGAAATCGTCATCTGACATTCCAGAGGTCGACTCGTTGGTTACGTTTCTAGAACGGGAACTTTCCGCCGTCGAAATTTCTAGCAATTCGTTTGGATGTTCCGACAAAAATATCGAGAAATATGGGGGTAGGAGCTCCATGACTTCCGCTGCCACGCGTGGGATGTCGGGCGGCCATCGGGCGTTCGTAGCGAATCTTGACGTCACGTCCTCTACGGTACCACGCAATTATGGCCCTAACGCGCAGAGCGATAAGGTGCAATTTAGGTGTTTATTGTGTAATGCTCAACATACGTTGACGAAATGTTCCGTGTTTTTAAATCTTTCGGTGAATGATAGATTCTCTTTTATACAAAAGAAAAATATTTGTTACAATTGTTTACATTTGGGACATAGTGTGAGGGAATGTCAATCGAGTTTCTCGTGTCGTACTTGTAATTTGCGACATCATACATTGATTCATTTCGATAAAAGATTTGTGGATGTGAACAAATCAGGTGGTTCAAACAACAATCAATCTGTCTCGCTCCCGCCTACGGCGGAGTTAGGGTGTGGGTCAACGGCGGCCGTGGTGACGTCGTGTGTGGCATCCAATGATTCTAGTATTCGAGCGACTACGGTGTTATTGTCTACGGCGCTAATCGATGTATATGATAACAATAATAAGTTGGCATCTGTGCGTTGCCTTATAGATACGGGAAGCCAAGCTACTTTCATTTCCGAAGCGTGCGCACTAAGGTTAGGTTTAAATAGAAGACGTACGAAGGGTCTTCCTATTTACGGAATCAATGATAACAAACCCGTTCATGCGAAGGGAATGGTTTCGTGTTTTGTTTCGCCGCGCAATAAATCGAGTCCGTCGGTTCAAGTCGACGCATTAATTTTGCCTAAACTCATTACGACAAAAATGCCTACTAGTCAGTTGCCATATACAGGATGGTCACATATTAAAAATTTAAATTTAGCAGATCCTAATTTTCATATCCCACAACCAGTGGAAATGATTTTAGGGGCCGACATTCTCCCTCACATTTTATTAAATAATACGATTACCGGTTTACCAGGTTCGCCAATAGCTATGAATAGTATCTTTGGTTATTTATTGTTGGGTAAACTCGAGTTTGAAGCAAACCGTTCGGTTTCATATCCAGTGCAGGTGTGTCATAGCTCTGTTAACGACGACTTTGACCTCCAACGTTTTTCTAAAATTGAGACAGTGTCAGAACAAAAGTCTCTCACTCCTGATGAATTTTTGTATGAATCTAATTTCGAGAATACGCATAAGCGTAATGAATCAAAGCGATACGTGGTCGCCCTTTCTTTCAAACCCGACGCATCGCCTATCGGCGAGTCGCGGAATATAGCTATAGCTAGGTCTCGTAGATTAGAGTACAGACGTGAGCGTGACCCACAGCTCAAACGAGAATATCACGCGCGCCTCCAGGAGAACTTGGGCCTCCAGCACATGCAGCCCATCAATAGCTCTGAAGCTGCAGTTAGTACCTATTCTATTTCGCACCACAGCGTGGTCAAAAGGTCTAATAAGAGAAAAAATAAAAATTTTGCGCCCGCGGTACTTCGCGCTTCTAGGCCGACAGTTTCCCATGGTGAGCGGCGCGAGAATATACCTTTCGCTGAGATGAACAAGGACTCATCTAATAAAGGTGCTGCGCGGACAATCCCGCGGGCGGAGGCCCGCGCGGCTCGTTGCCCGCTGCATTCCTAAATACCTAGTTAGTTATAGTTTCGAGGATCCTCGCTAGTTGAGCGACGATCCAAGTGTGTGGCCTAGTGTGGGGCCAATTATTCCTACCGATGAGGAAAAACGTACCTATTAGTGTTTTGTGTTCAAGTGTTTCTACCGCTCCTGTCGAGGACGTAGAAATAATTTCACGGTTTTCTTTACTCGGTAAACTTGCGCGCGTTACAGCCTTTAATATTTCGTTTCTAAAATAATAGATACTGCTTTACGGCATATCACAGTCCATTAGTATAATTTCGTGTTCAATCGACTTGTTCAATCAGTGCGACATTCCGTGTTCACTTAGGATATCGTCGACATTCTGTTGATTTCGCGGGTCCGTTTTATGGGATGTGATAGGTATCTCAATGAGTTATATAGTTTTTTTTTGCGGAATGATGTAGTACAAGCTACACTCAATTCCAAGGTGCTTGGCCAAGGAATAACTTGGCATTTTCAACCACCATGGGCAATCCATTTCGGTGGGCTATTCGAGGCGGGTGTTAAGAGTTTTAAATACTATTTCCATCGGGTAGTAGGTACGCGAACGTTAACCTATGACGAGATGCACACCCTGTTATGTCAGATCGAGGCGATTCTCAATTCACGTCCCCTGTGTGTGTTATGTTCCGATTCAAACGACCCTCTTCCATTGACTCCGTCTTATTTTTTAATCGGTGAGCCTATGACGGTTCAGGTATTGCCACATCTTTAGAGGATGAAAATCCTAGTCGTCTCACGAGGTGGCGACTAATCCAACAGTCCGTTCAACATTTTTCGAGACGGTGGAGTCTGGAGTATTTACATGAGGTTCAACAGGCCACTAAGTGGTATAGCGGTCGTGGTTCCACGATCCGTGAGGGGATGGTGGTAGTGTTGAGAGATGACAACACGCCTCCATTGCAGTGGAAGTTGGCTCGTGTGCACTCGCTGCATCTCGGCCCCGATGGGTTCTGTAGGGTTGTCACTTTACAAATAGAACAATCATTTTTTCAAACGTTCCGTAGTCAAGATTTGTCCTCTACCTATCGAGTAGATAGATATTTAGCTAGAGTATTATTGTTAGGTTAAATAAGCTTCACTCTACGGATATCTAGATTTCTTAAGGTAGTTTTAGTGTTTCTTTTAGTGTTAAAAGATACTCGGTACTTTTAAGGTGAGCGGTATGTTTCGTACTGAAACAGGTTTTTACATATTTAGTACAGTTTTAATTTGAGTGCAACACAATTTAGAATTGGTAACAATAATTGTTCGTGTATTTGCGGGTAATTTGTAAAAAGAGATTTGTTCCTACCTGCCTCCGGCAGTATAATGTCCGCTATCGTTGAAGCGGTGCATTAAGAGTCGCTCTCGAGATTCGTAAGAAGACGGTCTCATATTCGGGATCAGCGCGATTGATGCAACATAACGTGTTCTGGAGCGCGCTGAAGGTGCGACATTACGTGTCCCCTATTGTGTAGTGGTGTTATCGAACAAACATTCAGAGAGAGGAGTCGCTCTCGAGATTCGTAAGAAGACGGTCTCATATTCGGGATCAGCGCGATTGATGCAACATAACGTGTTCTGGAGCGCGCTGAAGGTGCGACATTACGTGTCCCCTAACGTGTAGTGGTGTTATCGAACAAACATTCAGAGAGAAGAGTCACAATTACCAACCTATGGAAGTTTAGTATGAAGGTGTTGGACTGAAGGCGAATAGACCAGTCCCGGCCGGGCACATCTACAGAGCAGCGGAGAAAAGGTTAGTGAATATTTCTCTTAGACAAATTGCCCGATTCGCATTCACTAGTCCACCCCTTAACAACCTTGTTTGTTTTGGGTTCAAATTGAAAATCTTATTTTTAAAGAACACTCACAAATCGTCAATCTAGTAATTCCAAGGTACACTCTATCACTGGCTGATAAGCTGACTGAAACCCCAAGAAGTACCTTAGTCAACTCATACGACTCCCGCGAAAAAAATGGGACGTTTATTTAAATAAAAAATTAAATAACCCTAGACATGACGCTCTAGGCCATACAGCGCCATCTAGTTCCAAACTAAGCCAAAGCAAGCTTTGGCACTATAGGCACTAGATAGCTGATAAACTTACTTAGATACTATTTGTACACCCGTATTCACAAACAATACTTCTCTATGAAAATTAATAATTACAGGCAGGCACGGTTCGACCTGACTTGTGCTTGTGGTCCCCTCAAACTATGGCTCACCTCGCGGCCTGCCCGACGTGCCCATCCAGTTGTACGCGGTACGTGCTGATGAGGGCGTCAACTCAAGACACGCCACGCTGGGCCACACATGGCCATCTAGCCCCAAACAAAGCCGAAGATTGTACTATGGGTACTACGAGTAGACAACTGATAAACTTACTTAGATACGTTTTTCAGTATATAAATAAATACATATTCATAGTAAACACCTAGACCAATTCAAACAGACATGTTCATGAACACAAATGTTTGTACTATGCCAGAATCGAACCCACGACTCTTGGCTCAGAGGGCAGAGGTCACTACCAAATGAGCCATCGAACAAGAAGAAAGCATTTACAATTCCGACCGCCACTCAAGTGTTGTCTACGAATAGGTTTTTGGGTACTTGTTTAGTAAGTTTTGTGAATACGGGTGTAAGCCCATAAGGGTGCCATACTGTGGGTGTTCACAAAACAAACTACAAGTAGGCAACGTAACGTGATACACGCGCCATGCTACTCATTAGCGTTAACGACTCTGAACTTAAAATAGAAATCCAAGGGAAATGTCAATGATGGATAATAGAGAAACTGGTATAATACCGGATCTGGCTAGACGTGGTGATGATTGAAGCCAAGTCCTTATTCAGTCCGGGCTTGAAGAACAATGGCTTATACATTATTGTAATTAGTATGAGGCCAACATCATCAGCGAAATAAAGCTCAGACTTCACTGTTCGGCCACGTCGAGAATGGGAGAGGACCGTGCCTTGAAACGACTGGTGGCGGTATAACTGTCGCAGGCAAATTCTATAATTCGCTCGTATACAAACGGCGTCGGCAGTTTAGAAAGATAAATTCGTGTTATAAAATGCCGAAGGCAAATTGTCATCGCATCAACGTCGACTTGGTTTGTGTATTAGGGTGACCATGATAATAGAAATTAAACAGGGTTTTTAATAATTTTATTTAGGTATTTAAGATTCATAATAGAATATTATTAAATTATTGACTACGAAAATAAATTCGTCGATTAAATAAGCATGAAATTGAAACCGTAACCAAACAAAACCTGCACTAAATGGGTGAGAACATATTCTCCTTAATTTTAGAATCCTTACACATACATAGTAAACTTACCAAGAATTACCTATGACACTCAGTGGTAATAACAAAAATAAATTCAACAATATTTCTTTGTTTCACATATTCTGCTAAGCTTAAACAAGCATAAACCATCAGCGAAACAATTGATTTACAGCGAATCAAAATACAATGCATTTTATTGCAATTTTTCGTTCCACTTTACCAGTTTCCATGGACACCCTAGCGTTTTTACGTGCTGGATAACCTCGATTTTTTTTGTTTTTTTTCCACGGTGTTTTCGGAGCCCCCTTTGTGATTAGTTTAATTTCAATAGTTTCCTATAATACTAGCCCTTAAAATCTATTTGAAACAGCCGATATTAGACATATTTTTAATATTTTTTTTCTTCCACACTTTCACTGTTGACCGCCATATTGGTTTTGGAGACTAGTAGCGCCAGGGCGCGGTTAAATTTGGTACTATTGGAACGATATGCCGAGGCAATTTGTAATCGGCTGTAATATCGTAGCTCGGCATATTAGAAAATGAACGACATCTTACATACGGCGTACGGCATTTTATATAACGAATTTGTCTTTGTAAACTGCCGACGCCGTTTGTATACGGGCGAATTATAGAATTTGCCTGCGACATAACCATCACGATTGAATACATACCACGACTAGCTACATACCACGAGTCGATGACGGGCACGAGCGTCACCGGAGGGAGAAGCTACGCCCTACAATCGAAGGAAGGGCCTGTGGCCAACTGTGGACTGCGACAGGCTAATGTTGATTCGCAGTCTTAAAATAACTAACTCGCTAGTGGTGAGAGCTGAAGGAGAGCACTTTAAGGGCGCGCTATAACGGTCTCCGGCTTAGGGCGTAGCTGAGACTCTACGTAAGTCAGTTCGACAACAATCCATCCAGAGATAACATATACCACACTGACGCGCACACTTAGGCTATGGAATGAGCTTCCCGTCGACGCTCTCCCCCGAGACTACAGTATGGGGTCCTTCAAAAAGGTTGTGAAGAAGGTTTTTAAAGGGTCGGCAACGCGCATTTGATACTCCTGGTGTTACAAGCCTCCACAGGCTGCGGTAACCGCTCAACATCAGACGGGCCACCTTAGTGGTATAAAAAAATGAATAAATCATCACAGCTAAGGGCGCACTCTAAGGGCCAACTCACACTGGCGCAGAGTCGAAGCGACGCGGCGCGTCATGACTCGCGAATCCATTCGATTCCAGCTGAGCGTCGAAGCGCGAATGCGCGCGTCAACGCGCTTCGACGCGCGTTGCCATATTTACATAGCACAAATTTGTACTTAAATAGTAGAACAATAAAGATGAATATGCTTTAGGTGGAAAAATATGACGCGTCTCGTCGCTTCGACTCTCCGCCAGTGTGAGTTGGCCCTAACGATGTTCGGCTTAGGGCGTTGGGCCTTACGTAAGTCAGTTTTTAACTTTTTACAACAAGCCATCCAGAGATAACATAGACCAATCATCACAGCTAGTCTCGCGCACTCTAACAGTGTTTGGCTTAGGGCGTTGGAGTTGACATAAGTCAGTTTGACTCGTCCAGAGATAACATAGACCAGTGCAGGATGCTCACCCCATCAGCTGTCCATTGTTGAGCTGCTCCGACACGGGCGGGCTCTTGACCTGCGAAAACAGCACCTTGTCGGTGATCTCTCCGCGGCTGCCGCGCCCCATCAGCGGCAGGTGGATCTGCGTGCCCTTCGACTCCATCTTCAGGCCGGGCGTCATCGCTGCATGCGCATCATGTGATAAGATACCCTGGAACAAGGGACACTGGAGTTACAAATAGAGTTTAAAGAGGATTGGAATGTAAGTCTGGCAACGAACTGGTGGCTATATAACCGTCATGACTGAACGCGTAGCACTCAGTGGACAGTGGAAACTACGCCTGCCCAGCGTGGCGATTATGGGTAAAGCCTCCAGATGTTTGACCAAAGTGGCGAACAACTGGTGAAGCCTATGTCCAGCAGTGGACTACAATAGGCTGATGATGTGATACAATGCACGCGGTCTTCCAGGCAACCTTCAGATACGGACATTTGCTGAGGAGAGTGGTAAACTTGGTTCAGAACTGTTACGACTGTTGCGACGTACGTTTACCAATAGGCTATTATGGCTAAAAATTGCAATTAGTCCGTCTTTTAGCTTATTCAAAAATAAAAGACACGTATTTTTCATTTTTTCATTCAAATAAACAATAGCAAAGAGACAAGGCATCAAAAGTTAGGAGTGGGAGTCTTTGACGTCACTCGCTCCCGTAAAAATGCCTCACCGAGTGAGGCTGCGAAGGAGAGCGTAGGTGCCTGTACTTTGTTACGCTAGGGCTGAGGGGCTGCACTTCCCGTAGCTCCGAAGCACACGGACTTCTAAATGCACGCTTGACCCGAATCAGACGACGGCAGCTATATAGTTATAAGCAGCACAAAATTAATTATTTTGCTTACTCTCTGAGTACTTACCCAATTTTTATAAAACAGAAACAGTTTATTGCTGCATAGATAATTAAGATGCACGCGCACAAAAATAATTACAACCATCCAAAACGGCATAAATTGCTGATTGATTTTGAATTATTTGCTGGCCATGAGTTGCTGACCAATTAGCTATTTCTGCTGACAGATAATATTTTTCTGCTTTCAAAAATACTAATACTTTGCTAACCCGTTAAATAACACCCCCAGATAATGACGATGAAATGGGCAACACCTTGTGAAATTTCTATCTCCTTGTGTTAAGCAGGCGATTAAGTCTAAAAAATTTCACCACTTTACTCGTGGTTAGTGCAACTGTGACATCATCATCATCATCAGCCCACATCAGTCCACTGCTGGACATAGGCCTCTCCCAAGGTTCGCCACGCCACTGTGCTCGATTTTGGGCTTATCGCATCCAGCACTTGCCAGCCGTCCTGCGCAAATCGTCACTCCACCTGGCCTGAGGGCGTCCTACACTACGTTAACAACGCAACTGTTACAAATGACACAAATCCAGTCGTTCTAATTATGTGTTTATTCTAATATATGTAGGTATATATATTTGTTTAATTATAGAACTAAATAGAATTTGATTTATTTATTGATTTATATAATTAATGCTAAAATTATTTGATTGCGTGTGCACTCGGCTTTCTTTTTCATTTTATGTTATCGGAACGCAGATAAATCAAGTGAGCCATGGCGATACTTTTTCTTATGTCTTTGGATAAAAAATGGCGTTCATTCCTCTTTTCTAACGAGTTGCTGTGAAAAGATTAAGGTAGGTAAGAATTGTGAATTGAACATTAATAAATAAGTGTTATTACGTTGATTGTGGTGACCTACAGCGATCACAGTATGACGGCATCACGCCTCACAATGACTATTAGGAATGCAGGCCATACAAACGTCTTTATATTCACAGTGTTATCGATCGCGACCTAATACCCCTCCTGAAATATACATTGTCGTAATGACGTCAACGATTTGTGAAACTTTGACCGATTTAACTAAGATAAAAGCGTGTTTGTATTAATAAAACATTTATACTTTTCTTTTTCGTTGTCAAGGGACAAACAAGATCGTGTAATAACGGTAAACATCACACCAGCTCATGGCAACTGCAGTTCCTAACAATAATATGATATACCCTGTAGTGTGACGTGAAAATTGACGTCAAAAAAAATTTAGGTCCCTCGTGTCGTGGAGTACCCGAATTACCCTCATGTACCTATGTTCCACGATTTTTCATAGGTTCAGAATTATGGCTTTGTTTCTGATTTTTTTAGAATTAAAAAAAAATGAGGTACCTATGCATTTTCTGTGATACTTTTTTTTCCAACTGAATCTTCACGAGTTGTACTTTTATATAAATTTTGTTTTATTTTTTGTGCAATGAAAAATATATCTATCTACGAGTATCATAGTCATTACATATCACAGGGAGACAAAAACTTCAATAGATAAAATTTTCTTTCAGTCCATTCCAATAAAATTCTTGTTCATAACTGCAAAGATTCATTGTTTTAACTAAGTTAAGTACTATTACGTGATACTTAGCACTTATAGCCGTAAATGCAAACTTAGTTCCAAAGGATCATCTGAAATTGTAATAATGGTATTTAAGATTAGATTGTCTTCGAAGAGGTTTGAGGACAAAGCGGGATCGTCTTGTTGGGCAGAAATCGTATAAGTTATAGAGCCTACTTCAAGAGTCTAAGCATTGTAGATAGGTAGTACCAATTTAAATTAGTATTTGAGAGGCTACTGTCTGCTTAGAGACTGAAAACTTAATTCGAATGCCTATTGTAAGTTTTTTGAAATTGCTAAGAATATTTGAGAAAAGAGTTTTAAGAAAACATTTTTTGGCATTAAATAGAGCATTATCCGGTAAAACTGGAGGAGTAAGTCGTTTAAATGTATGGTGTACACTAAAAAATTGTTATAGACAAAGTTTACTCGTACAACTGTTGTACGAGTAAGGTTCTTCCAGACAACCTTTAGGTAGGGAAAAGCAAGATGGAAAGGGTGTGGTGGTGTAGTTCATTCATACTACGAATATATGAGAGAAGTAATCTATCTATAGGTACTTATAATAAATCTGTAGAGAGGTCAATTCTGTACATGAAATATATTTTCAAAATAACTATCAGGGGGTGATAAGTGATCGATACTGATGCCAAAAATGCAATCCGTAAAATGTTTGTCTGTCTGTCTGTATGTTCGTTATAGAAACAAAAACTACTCGACGGATTTTAACGAAACTTGGTACAATTATTTTTCATACTCCTGGGCAGGTAATAGTATACTTTTCATCACGCTACAATCAAATGGAGCAGAGCAATGATGGGAAGTGTTGGGAAAACGGGAGAAATTTTTATCTGTATGTTTGACCACGCATCACGCGAAAACTACTGCATGGAATTGAATGCAGTTTTCACCAATGTATTGCTAGAGGTCTAACTTAAAATTTAGGTACGATTTCATGGAAGTCCGTTATTTTTGAAACCCGATATCCACGCGTGCAACGCCGCTAACACAGCTAGTAAATTAATATATAAAGTAGATTTTAATTAAGAAGTAATAAATGAAAATATGGAGAAAACTAAGCATAAAATATGTATCTTAGTGGGTTAGTACTAATGTAAGAACCATACATGGCCAAGGTTAAATGGCCTGAATTATGCGTGGGTTGAAAATTAGAAATATCGATTGACTTTCCGCAAGAGTACCGCTTTCTTCTGATTGTACGGTCGGTTTTATAACCAACTAGCCAAACCGCCCTCGTTTCGCTTCGGGTATTTTAGATAAGCGCTAATTACGAGTAATACGTATTTATAATTCAGTAACAATAAAAGTACGATTTTTCGGGCGTAAAGTATATATTACAACAATTTTTTCACACCTTGGGTTACATTATTAAACTTTTAGCACGGATCCCTAACGTTTTTATAAATATAATATACCCTATGTTCACCGGGGATAGTGTAGCTTTCCGACAGTGAAAGAATTATTTAAATCGGTGTAGTAGATTCGGAGCCTATTCATATCAAACAAACAAACAATCAAATCTTTCCTCTTTATAATATTAGTATAGATAGATAAATAAAACAAATATAAAGATTATAATAATTGCGGACAAACACACATAGCTACATAATGACCGACAGCTTCTTTTGTATTGAAGTCTGTTTAAAAACCAAAAACCTATTCCTAAATGTAACAAGTACTCTTCCGAAAACCGCATCAAAATATTATTATTACCTGGCGTATTTTTTTTTTTCTACATTACAAAGCCTTTAAGCGCATTACATTTACTAAAAACTAAAATTATTTTATATATTAACATATTCACGAAATATATTAACGTTATATATTTTTTTAATTTTATTTACTCGCAAAACAAATTAACTTCATAACTATTTTTTTACTTACTGTGCCAGCTTAGCAACTCAATGTGGATCTTGGCCTCCGACACGAAATTTTTCCACGTGGTCTGCTCTTTTAATAATTAATTATTTGAATTATTATTCCGTACTTAGACAATAGTTTATCTTCTCTCTCAAACGCAACTGTATGTTCTACTGATACACATATACAAACGTCTTTCACAGACACCTTATTTATCTGAAGATATTATATTATTTTTATTATAAGTTCATATTCTTTGTCAATATTGTGATAATTAGACAGGTGCGCAGATTAGGCTTATGTGTTTTGTGTTAAGGATATTCCATATTACAAAGTTAACACTTTTCACATATAAGTGAATAAAATAAAACTATAATTAAATAAAAAATATTTTATTAACACTGTTTAGCATAAGACGTTTTCTTGTATCTCCTTTTGTTTTCGAGATATTTGGAAAAACATAGTATTTTATTTTTTGCAAACGATCCCGGTCGTTTAGTAACAGAATGTACAAATTGCAAAATGTTCAATTTCCATCGTAACATAATCAGTGACTGATGGAGTGAAAACTACCAAGTCTGCATAGCCACGTGTAGTAGGAAGTACTCGTATATAGATAGGTATTGCGTTACATTGGTTATCGACTTCTTACTTATCCATGCGCTCCTGGTACTTTTTCAAAATTGTAAAATTAAGGTTATATTTAATTTAATAGTCCATTGGATTGAGCCTAGGTCAAATAATCAAAACTAAAATCTAATTCATATTCAAACGCAAGGCATACCTAGACCGAAACTATTACTAAACTATTTCTAACTATTATAGAAGTCTAAGCGATGTAATTTATCGGCCGGCATATTTGTCGTTACTATGACTCAAAGAATCGAGATCAAGGTGAAATCGCGTTGACTTGTCGAATATTACGAAATGCGAGCCCAAATATTCGTGTCTGAAAAGAATTTGCCTAAAAATAACCGCTGGAATAAGGGTCACCCTACCAGCTAGCTGGCTGTTTAACTATTTTATTACTTTAAGCGCTCAACAAATGAATGGCGGAAAAATTTAACCTTTACAATACGTCCCATGCCAACTGCCCCCGAAAATAGTTGAGTAAATTAAAGTATATAATAAATAGACCTGGCTTGAGGCAGACTTAGAGGCGAGCGCCCTGCGGTATGGGGTGTAGAATCATTATCATCATCAGCCTATTGCAGTACACTGCTGGACATAGGCCTCTCCAGTTGTGCACCACTTAGGGCAAACATCTGGAGGATATACCCATAATCGCCACGCTGGGCAGACGGGTTGGCGATCGCAGGGCGCAGCTTCTCGCTCCGATGACACTGCTGCCCGTCATCATTCTGTGGTATTTAGCTACGCCTTCAGTTGCGATGGTTATACCGCCACAAGTCGGTCGCCAGTGCCTCGTCTGTTATTCGGCGGGATGCACCACGGGCAGGTGAGGTTGGCTTGGAGCGAAAAGATGATAGGCCGCTCCTTTACATACCCATGGAGTGTAGGATACTACCGAGGTATCTCTGCCTGTCGTAGGAGGCTACTAAAAGGGCCTTTGGGGTTGTGGCGCGCTTGGAGGGATATTGGGTGACAGGTATTTGTAACATGTGTTGGAGTAATGTTTTGTAATTGTTTTAATTAAATACAATAAGGAATCTATGAAATAGCGGTTTTACAATTATTAATTTATTTAGGTAAATAAATTTCTTTGTGGTGATATTCTTTACGGGTTTTCTTCATTAAGTTCGATTAACTGACTTTGAATTTTGTATAGCAACATAGTACTATAGGCTTCTTCTCTCTTGATGGAAAGCAAAAGAGAATCCTCATGTCATGCCGTGTCGTATCGTATCTTACAATGGTTGATTTTTTTCTAATAGTAACTCGACATAATGGCTTCCCCACGCCTGATGGAAACCGAAAGTGAAGCCCAAGTCGCTGTGACAACGGCCAAGTAGTTACCTGTCACTTTGCCATCGCCATGCCGGCCCAACCCTAACGCCACGGGCTTTGGAAACGCTACTCACCGGCAGAAACACGACCCAGAGGTCATTTGGCTGCGGTATTCTATAGAGTTAGCTAGGTAGGTGGTTCGTGTGCGTTGTCTAGGACATTAATCATATTATCTTCATTCTAAACGTCCTTAACCTTTCGCCCAAGTCCCTTTAGTCTCAGCGCTTCAGTTCAGTATGAAGCCGCGTCTAGTAATTTATTCCGTCCACAGGCTGCCTTGGCTCCATTATAGCGTGGCTCGTTTAGACAATGCAAATAAGCCTGCTCTCAACGCCGTGCTTAGAGACCAGTCACACACGTCTTTCAGCTGCTAAGCGAAAAACGCGCGTTTCTGCGTTCTGACCGCGACCCCCTATTGACAATAGCCACAGTCAAACGCGGCGTTTTGCTACCAAGAATCTGTATTCAAACTCTACCCAAAGAATACTCGAAAGAAGTTTTAAACCATCATGAAGCTGTTGCGATAACTAACAGCGAACATTTCATCATCATGAGATATAAGAGAGCTACCTAGGTATCATCGTTACGCTCCAAGCCTCACCACGGGAAGGTGTATCCTGCCGAATAACAAACGAGGCTCTGGCTACCGAGGATAACTATCACGATTGAAGGCGTCGTTAAATACCACAGGCCCATGACGGGCAGCAGCGTCACCGGCTACGCCGTGCGATCGCCAACCCGCCTGCCCAGCGTGATGATTATGAGTAAAGCCCAAAGTGCTTGCCCTAAGCGGCAAGCAACTGGAGCGACCTATGTCTAGCAGTGGAGTGCGATACACTTATGATGAGACTAGCTGTACCGGCGGCGTCGCTCGCGTGGATATCGGGTTTCAAAAATAAAGGACTTCCATAAAATGGTGTCTAAATTTTACGTTAAACCTCTAGCAATACATTGGTGAAAACCGCATTCAATTCCATGCAGTAGTTTTTGCGTGTTGCGCGTTCAAACATACAGATAAAAAAAAATCCCGTTTTCCCCACACTTTCCTTCACTGCTCTGCTCCTATTAATTGTAGCGTGATCAAAAGTATACTATAACCTGCCCAGGAAAATGAAGAATAATCGTACCAAGTTTCGTTAAAATCCGTCCAGTAGTTTTTTTTTCTATAACGAACATACAGACAAACAGGCAGACAGACAGACAAAAATTTTACTGATTGCATTTTTGGCATCAGTATCGATCACTTATCACCCCCTGATAGTTATTTTGAAAAAAATATTTAATGCACAGAATTGACCTCTCTACAGATTTATTATAAGCATAGAAGATGAGCAGCTGCCCGATAGCGGCTTTGCGTCCGTGGAAACGCCAGTGTAACCGCCCTGTTAATCTGAGGCTTACATATATTGGGGACGCTGTATTATCTCACAGCTAACTAGTTAGCAGTTTAATTGTACGGCTAGACCTTTCATTAGATTACGCCATATCACACCTGTGTGGATTTGTTGTGAGGTTATTCTTCACTATGGTGGATTACAATTTAAAAATGACAGATCATTGAATTAGTATTTTCCAACCAACCCGTTAAGTCTTTTTCATAACTTTGATCTGTTAGTTTATTTATTTCAGAACACCAAACCAGTATTATAAAAACAATAACTTTTTCATTTCATGTCCCTATACATTTAATACTTGAAAAAGCAAAAGTCAGTAATTTTCGGTTAGTGCTCAGAAGCACTTCAAAATACTAAAAGAATACTGATATTTTTTTAAGTATTTTAGATTGAACTTATTTTATTATTATTCTCTACGCTATTAGGCCTTACCAAACATCTATCAGAAAGGTCAACATTCAATCAAGACCTATGAATAACTGAATATAAACTTTATATTAGTTTCTTTACAAGCAACCAATATTCGAGTATGTTGGCAATCTCCAATGGAAATACCGGGCGTCAACCGTTTCAAAAGGTTTCAAGCTAGCGTACATCTAAGACCAGACAATCCAAACGACTCTTTTCAACAACAACCCATATATCGCCAAAGGGGGGACTAATTTTTTTAAAGGGAAGTGCATTAGCCACGTCCTATGGAGTAGATTGCGCTCTCCACTAAGGCCTCGAAGGAGAGGTTCAGAAGGCATACGGTTGTCGAAGGGTACGAACATACCCACTCAATGGGGCGTGACGGTGTGGTGGGTGCAGCCACACCGTTGCACGAGGTCCGCCCGGGGCGCACTCAAACGCTCCCCGGAAGCCGGGGGTATTTGCCCTCCCCGGACCAGAAGTGCCGGCCGCTTGTCATCTGCGGCTGGCCAGGGCAGGCAGGGATGTGGCCGTATGCTTCGGTGCTACCCGTAAAAAAAAAAATAAAAAAAAAAGCTTCGACAACCCTTCGTAGTACAAACAAATATAGCAAATACTAAAGCAAAGCAAAATAGTACAAACTTCGGCTTAGTTTGGGGCTAGATGGCGATGTCTGTCGCAGCGTGGCATGTCTTGGTTCTTGGGTTATTATTAAATGAAACCTTACTAAAGCCGCGTGTCTAGTAGTAATCGTCAGGAAAATCATAATACATAATTGTCAAATTAGTATTCAAGTAACGGAAGGTCGATTGTTTTCCTCCGTTCCGCTTTGACACAGAGGTGAACGAATTCGGTGTGTTTACACAACGGTACGTACATACGTATAGGAGAATACAGACTGTCGATTATACTCTAAAAAATCGGACATTTGGAACAGCGAAAGTGTAATTTTTTATAGCGGTACAGCATTGATTTTGCATGACAGCCCAGAAGGGGGAGAGGTATTAGAGGAAAAGGAGCGGATTTGTAGGGAGCATCAAGAAGCGCACCCTGGTAAAGAGCCTAGTCGCAAGTACCGCGATTTTAAGGAATTTAAGGAGGTGTGAGTCCCACGAGGCGGCATCTTCTTCTTCTTTTCGTGTCAATGGCGATCAAAATCATATAGAACCCATCCAAAACTTAGCGACTTGGACGCCGCGATCCGTCGCCTCGAGAAGGTCTCTCATCGTGCACGTGGTGGGGCACTTCCGGCAAGTAAGCAGGTGGCCCATAGTCTGCAGTGGAGTACCACAGATACAGCCCGCGCGCGTCTCCCCACCATGCCCCCATTTTACTAAATTGGCTCCACACCGGCCAACCTCGGATCGAAGTCGGTTTAACGATTTCCACACCGGCCATACTTCCTGATGACCAGGGGGCAACAATTCGGCCGGTGGTATATAATTAGGTGGAGGGGGGACCCTCGCCTTCCAAAGAGCAATCCTTGCCTCAGAGGGTTGGGTTGAGATAGCTTCCGTCCGTCTCAAAAAGCTTTTACGGCTCTTGAGCCTCCCTCTGGGCATATGATGGTCGTACAGAGGGTGCCTAATGTCAGTCTCTTGCCTCCGCCTCTCAATGCCGCAAACTATTTCCCGACGCACGTCAGGGGGTGCTATTCCAGCCAGAGGGTACAATTTGTTTAGCTGTGTGGGTTTCAAGCACCCCGTGACAATACGACAGGTCTCGTTCAGAGCTACATCGACTTCCCTCGAGTGCGCCGACCTGTGCCACACCGAGCAAGCGTACTCACCCGCCGAGAAGCACAGAGCCAGCCCCGTTGTACGAACCACGTGTGGTGTCGCTCCCCATGTGGTGGAGGTAAGTCGTCGAAGCAAGTTGTTTCGGGAGCTAACCTTGTGTTTGACACCGGTGCAGTGTGCTCTGAATGTAAGAGATCTGTCCAATGTCAAACCAAGGTAGCGGGGATGAGAGCAGTGTTCAACGTTGACTCCTCGCCAGGTCAACCTCAGCGTGCGGTTAGCCTCTCTATTGCGGAGGTGAAAGGCACAAGATTGAGTTTTCGAGGGGTTTGGTCTAAGCGCATTGGCGTCATAATATGAGCCTAGGCTTTCCAGACCCTTTACCAAGACCCGCTCCACCTCCTCAAAGGTCACCGACTGAGCCGCCATGGCAAGATCGTCCGCATATAGAAAGCTCCTGGTAGACTCAGCTATTGGTTGGTCATTTGTATATGCATTAAATAATGCAGGAGCCAAGACACTTCCCTGTGGGAGACCATTTCGTTGGCACCGCCAACGACTTCTGCCTTGGTTGAGATGAACCTGAAAACGCCTGTTAGTCAGCATTTCCCTAAGGATACCCACGAAGCATACGTCATTCGTTAAATTCTCAACTTTGACAAGTAACCTTTTGATATTCACGGTGTCATATGCAGCAGATAAATCTACGAATACGACACCAGTTACTTTTTGGGCCTCGTAGCCATCCTCTATGTATTGTGTTAGGTTTAAGGCCTGACTCGTGCATGACTTACCAGGCCTAAAACCCGCCTGTTCAGGGATAAGTCCAGTCTCCAGGATCGGTGTAAGTCGGTTAAGCAAGAGCCTTTCAAATAGCTTGAGGCGGCATGAAGGTGCCTAATGCATTCCCCTCTAGGAAAAAATAAGGTTGATGTTCTCGAAACACGACGCAAGTCATTTCACCAGCCAGTCGTTTAAACTCTACCTGCACTATCGACTGAGGAACTAAAATCTCAAGAAGTCTCTAAATCAACTTTTACGACGCCCATGGAAAGAAAAGCAGCGGTGATTTATATTATTTTCCGTCACGTAAATATATTATCTGAGATCACATATCTTGACCTGATCTGTAAATTATTCGACTTATATTAAGAAGCGTGTACAACACAAATCCCAAAGTAGGTTACTAACTAAGCATACAGTAAATGCTAAAGTTTGTTTAACCGCAAAGAAAAAAAGCCATTTCTGAAAGCGACCTGTGACAGAATAGTGGCCGACCGAGTGTTGAAGCGACGACCCAATTCTTTACACGCAAGTGACACTCAAAGGAAAAGGCTAAACATTTTACATAATGTATTTTTTTTTTATAGTAGCTCGACATAATGGCTTCGCTACGCCTGATGGAAAGCGAAAGAGAAGCCCAAGTCACTGTGACAACGGGCAAGTAACTGGTCAGTTACCTGTCATTTGCCCCCGCCATGCCGGCCCAACCCTATGAGCCCCCCATGAGCTCCGGAAATCCTACTCACCGGCAGGAACACGACCCAGAGTCATTTGGCTGCGGTATTCTATAGGTTGGAGGTCCTTCCCCGGACGGGCGGCTCAATTCGAGCGAAGATTCGCTATGCCCTACCTCTCTTCTAAAAACTAAAAACATTATGAAGATGACCTTGTCATTTTGGGGGGATTTGCCAGTTGTCACAGCGGCTTGGGCTTCTCTTTCGTTTTCCATCAGGCGTAGGGAAGCCATTATGTCGAGCCACTATATAAAATAAAAAAAGTTGCCACTGGACTACCCTCTAGTGGTATCAAGTCAAAAGTGGTTCATCATCATCATCACCAGCCTATTGCAGTCCACTGCTGGACATAGGCCTCTAAAGTTGTTCGCCACTCAGGGCAAACATCTGGAGGATATGCCCATAATCGCCACGCTGGTCAGGCGGGTTGGCGATCGTAGAACGTCACGAATCGATGACGGGCAGCAGCGTCACCGCAGCAAGAAACTACGCTCTGCGATCGCCAACCCACCTGCCCAGCGTGGCGATTATGGGTATATCCTCCAGATGATTGCCCTACGTGGCGAACAACTGGTGAGGCCTATGTCCAGCAGTGGACTGCAATAGGCTGGTGATGATGATGATCCCCGGAGCCAGGAAGTTGCCAGTGATATACCCAAGAGCATCAGAAAGCACGTTAAACCGTAAGTTCTGAATCTCACTGTTCTATCCAGTCGTGATGTACTCTATGCCCGAGTAGCACAAGAAAGGCAAGAATGAAAAATTGTGGTGTTGTTTTTGATAACCGTAAACTAATCGTACTAAAAGATACTAAACGTTAATGTTTTGTACAATATTTATATATTTAAGGTTTTCTACAGTTGTAAATACCACTGTATTTAATCTGTATGTGTACCTTAAATAAATAGTTAAAAGAACTATGAGAAAAACAAGAAACAACCTTTGCAGCTCACGATAACAAAGTCGACATTATTCCAAGAGCCGGCAAACCCAGTTAGAGAAACATAATGATTTATTTACAAAACCAGCTTCAAACAGAACTAGCATTGTTTAAATCTAGATAACAGATGAAAGGATTCTGTGAATGACAGATAACTTATCGGACTGTGGCACGATTTTATTAACCTCGTTATTATGAATATGGAAACGTATGCGAACAAAGAAAGTATAGATCGGAATACTGCATATATGCGTGCGGAATGGCTATTTCGTCAGCAAGCAAAATCAATTATGGATAATTTCAGTAAGATTTAAGGGCTGCTAGCCAAATTGGATGATTATTGGACTCATGTAGGTATTCGTTATTGTTAGGATAAAATTTGTGTAATAAAAAATTACAAGATGGTTAAAAAAACATGGCGACATTAGATACGCCGGGTCAGCATCGCCCAGTATCATTATAAAATCAATGTTATTAATTTCAATACAAAATCTAGATTTCCGCGTAACCTTTCAACAAAGTTCCTTCGACTTAGTGCTATTTAAGGAGCTTTTAGGCATTGGCAAACACGAAATGTAACAGCCTTCAGTTATCCATCAACGTCACAGCCCACAGACCACGGGCGAAACACGAACCCCTACAAAGAATTTCGCTAACAACAGTTAGTTGGAAATAATCAGTTAAGTGTATTGTGTGCACACACTGTCGAACACTTGCGTAAGCAGGGGGAAAGTCGATAGTTCTATTTTTGTAAGGCTATAAGAATAATGACGGAAGATTTGTATTTTTGCACATAAACATATCCTTGCCTGTTGCCAACCGAATTATACATGGAAGAAATATTTAATGAACTTAGCTACGCCGTATGTTATGATTAATAACAATAAAGACTCTGGCAACCGACTGGTGGTGGCATAACCATCACAATCAAAGGCGTAGCTAAATCATCACCACCACAGAGAAGCTACGCCTTGCGATCGCCAACCCGCCTGCCCAGCGTGTCGATTATGGGTAAAACCTTCAGGCGTTTGACCTAAGTGGTGAACAACTGGCGAATGAACATATCTAATGTCTAAGTGTTAGGTACATTCCGTTTGTGAACCGTAAAAAAACTGGAGAGGCCTGCAAGTAGACTGCGATAGGCTGATGATGATGATGAACACAATAATTATAATATTTAACCCTTTCATAAGCATGACATATCAAAATGCCTTATAGTATAATATATATTAGTATATATAATATATTAGTTATCAACATTGCTGGGTATTAATGATGCAGAGGATTAACACGCGTTGTTTAACGGATTATACTGCCACAGACATTGACATTTTCAAGGTAATAAAAATCCGAGTAACCGATACGATAGCTTATATCACAAAATGTGTCGTTAGATACGAACACATAATTAACACTTTTAATTATCAAATGCAGATAACGCAGTGACGTTAATGGAAAAAGATACTGGAAGGAATCTTTTGGAAAAAGGCTTAATTTTTATTATTTTTATATATTTTTTTATATCGCCTATAGTTAAATTATTAATTATTTAAATAAATATTAGACAACAAAATTACTACGTGTTGCAAATAACTTTTTCTGCAAATCACGCGTACGTATATCTCTCGCGTAGCGGTATGGTAGCTGGCAATTTACGTTAAATAAGAACTACAAAACATTATAAAAATAAAAAATATTATAAAAAACAAAAAACTAATCATCCAATCCAACCACAGCATCCAACTAACAAAAATCGAATAACCTATCTCAGTGGACCTACAAGATGAGGGCGACAGACGCGGTAGGTTTGTCCTATTATGCCTGTCGACCTAACTTTTGGGACCTAACGACCGCTTTTTTATTTTTTATATAATTAATTTTCGTGAGTGGGTAAATAGTACAAAACAAAGTCACTTTCGTCTGTCTATGTATGCTTAGATTTTTAAAACTACGCAACGGATTTTGCATTATTCTTTTAAACAAATAGTATGATTCAAGAGAAAGATTTATATGTATAAAATATGCATAATGTAATAGAAAAACACTATCAATTTTAGAGGGTTCTAATGTGTTTGTTTAAATACCCGATGCGAAGCGAGGGCGTGTCGTTAGTCTATCTACATACTTATAATAAATCTGTAGAGAAGTCAATTCTGTATATGAAACATATTTTCAAAATAGCAATCAGGGGGTGATAAGTGATCGATACTGATGCCAAAAATGCAATCAGAAAAATTTTGTCTGTCTGTATGTTCGTTATATAAAAAAAAAACTACTGGACGGATTTTGACGAAACATGGTACAATTATTCTTCATACTCCTGGGCAGGTTATATAGTATACTTTTCATCACGCTACAATCAAAAGGAACAGAGCAGTGATGGGAAGTGTTGGAAAAACGGGAGAAATTTTTATCTGTATGTTTGATCGCGTATCACGCGAAAACTACTGCATAGAACTAAATGCGGTTTTCACTAATGTATTGCTAGAAGTCTAACTTAAAATTGAGGTACCATTTTATGGGAGTCAGTTATTTTTGAAACCCGATATCTATGCGTGCGACGCCGCCGGCACAGCTAGTAGGTAAATAAAGGCAAGATCACTGTACCTGCACCCATGTCCCACTAAGATTAGCCAGCATCACCATCACACACGTGTGTTCGGACCGACCGCACGATACTGATTGAACAACTTTGATTTCGCATCGATCATGGTCGCAATTATCGGCTTATCTGAATCGATTTTGGTCAAAAGGTTTTAATGTTTAATATAAATATATAATTAAATAAATAAATACCGCGGTCACTAAGAAATTTTGCTTAAAAAGATTCGAAGACACTAAATCAAAGACACATCGCATATTTTCAGTTTTGAACTAAAAATAAATCATAACAATTCTGATTTTTATAATGAAAAGTTTTTCAACGTGAAGGTTTTCAACTTTGGACTAATAACCTGTCCCCGTACATAGATATGTACGGGGACAGGTTATTACTTAACAACTCCAAATAGACATTAGGTTTAGGTAAGCACGTTTGTTCTAAATGACTTTACACTTTGTATCTCATAAGATCACAGACTCATAAATCGTCATATTAATGTTAATGTGACTTAAAACTGGTGGTTTCCTTCCAAGAGGCAGCAGTCCAAAATCGTAGTATGTAGGTCATATATTTTCTAATTTGAAAGGTATATTACATGTATTTTTTTATAGCAGCACGACATAATGGCTTCCCTACGCCTGATGGAAAGCGAAAGAGAAGCCCAAATCGCTGTGACAACGGTCAACTATGTAGTCAGTTACCTGTCAGTTGCCAACGCCATGCCGCCCCAATCCTAACCCCCGGCTGTCGTTGCAGCACTCACCCCACGACCTTCGGAGACCTCACTATCCGACAGAAACACGACCCGAAGGTCATTTGACTGCGGTATTCTGCATTATATTCTGCGGAGGAGCGAAGGTTCGCTATATACTACATCTCTCTCTCTCTCTCTCTCTCTCGGTAAAGGAAAACATCTTGATAAAAATCATTTGGGCAGCGCAGTTGACCAAAACCTTATCGCCCTAGTTTAGAGTAGGCTCGAACCCCTTAGTGGGAACAAACATGAGCTGTTGGTTGATAATTATTATATCGCGACTAAAATATAAGAAGTACGAAAACAAGTCTGTCGGCGCGTTTATTACATCCTACCATTTAGGTATTCCCTTTGCGAGAAGTTAGTTACCACCATTACCTGTAAACAAAAAAGGCGATATTTTATTCATTACATACGTATAAATAGAGTGAAAATGAGATAAAAGAAACAGTAGGTGTGTTACATATTGAAGAAATATGTAACACATCATCATCATCATCAGCCCACATCAGACCACTGTTGAACATAGGCCTCTCCCAATGCTCGCCACTTCGATCGGTCCCGGGCCTCTCGCATCCAGCACTTGCCAGCCGTCCTGCGCAAATCGTCACTCTACCTGGCCTGAGGGCGTCCTACACTACGTTTGCCGAGACGCGGTCTCCACTTCAAAACTCGTTTACCCCAGCGGTTATCGGTTCTGCGGCTGATGTGGCCAGCCCACTGCCACTTCAGCTTACTGATCCGGTGAGCTATGTCGGTAACTTTGGTTCTCTGCCGGATCACCTCATATCGGATCGGATATGTAGGTAACACACCTACTGTTAATAATAAATTCAGCTAAGTAAGTTTTTCAGTAGTCCATTACCCATAGTACAAGCTTCGTCTTAGTTTGGGGCTAGATGGCGATGTGTGGCCCAGCGTGACATGTCTTGGGTTACTTTTCAATTAGTTTTGTTTGTCTCTGTTCGTCTTCAGCTAGGAGTGCTATTAATACTAAATCCCAATGAACCATAACGAGCCGACAGTGCTTTCACCCGTTTGCCACGACATACATGCCGCTTCATAACCTGCCGTGCCGGGAATGAGCGCAAGTAACTACTGAGAGAAACAACCTTGTCGTCTTACAACTTTGTTAGATGCTCTAATGATATAGTTAAACAGCTCGCAAACAACAAACATGTAGGTATACATTCACACCATCTAACATGATCGTTCTAATGAGAACAGCAAAACAAAATCAGAGAAGCCATTTACATTTAAGTATTCTATTCTAGTAACCTATATTTCCATTGAAATTGAACTTTAAATAAACTGAACTGAATAATGAATATGGGTAATACCAAAGTTAAATTTCTTAAAGAATATTTTATTAGAGACGACCATTTAAACCGTTTATAATCTAAACAATGGGCTGGTCCGATGCATGGTTCAATATCAAACCATTTTATTACAATAGAGTCACAATCATTTGATTTTGCATGCATTGCATGTTATTTTACGAGCTACCAGACTCATTTGAGCATAAAATAGCTGCAAAATGAGAACACATTAGACCTGCAACGTTGATTGAGATTTTTTTAAGAATAAGTCGTTAATTAAAAAACATAGTACGTATATTTTTTTTCAATTAAAAACTATAAGGCGAAAAAAATTTTTGAAATCCATCTATAATCGACGGAAATATCGGTGAACATACATAAAAACATATACATAATTATAGACGAATTGAGAACCTCCTCCTTTAAAGTCTAGTCGGTTAAAAAGGACTAAGCCGTCCACTGCAACTGCACTTTTCTTCGCCAGGGAAAATGATTTATGATTTTATGCATCCCCGCAGTTCGTAGGAAACGGCGGGGTATGAGGAACTCACGCCGCCCTCTAGAGATGGATGGGCGGCACCCTGCCTCAAGATGGTGGGAAGGCAGGGAATGCCCACTACAAACCACGGCCTATTCGTCAACCGCCATGGGGCGGCGTCAGAGGTCCTAAAAGACCCATGGTACACCGCCTGTAAAGACTCCAGGCCTACTATCATCATCATCATCAGCCTATTGCAGTCCACTGCTGCTGGACATAGGCCTCTCCAGTTGTTCGCCACTTTGGGCAAACATCTGGAGGATAAACCCATAATCGCCACGCTGGGCAGGCAGGTTGGCGATCGCTGGGTGTAGCTTCTAGCTCCGGTGACGCTGCTGCCCGTCATCGGTCTGTGTTATTTAGCTACGCCTTCAATGGCGGTGGCCATACCGCCACCAGTCGGTTGCCAGCGCCTCGTTTGTTATTCGGCAGGATGCACCACGGGCAAGTGAGGTTGGCTAGGAGCGAAAAGATGATAAGCCGCTCCCTTACATCCCTACTATCATTCATGACATAACAGACTTAGACGTCAGTGTCACGGGCGCTGTCAAAATGATAAATCATGTTCGCCTTGACAGGTGTAATTGCGAAGTCGTTAACCTGC
The DNA here is from genome assembly GCA_031163375.1 of Conogethes punctiferalis. NCBI lineage: Eukaryota > Metazoa > Arthropoda > Insecta > Lepidoptera > Crambidae > Conogethes > Conogethes punctiferalis. Next base: position 23,899,411 of record CM062077.1, on the reverse strand, counting down.
GGAAGATTGCGTACGACTTTGACAATGAAATCGAACACGTTAGCATTTGATTTTACGATAAGATACAAGTTTGGTTGTTGACCGAGACAATTTAATGAGGTATACAGATCTACGTTACCTAATTAACAAGTTTCAATTGCCAAATAAAGTTTAACAGACTAAAAAAAGGTAATACGACTAATTATTAATCATATCAGAAGGTATATACTATACGAGTATTACTCGCACTAGGTACATAGCTATATACTCGTACTAGGTACATATGTCGAAGACGGGCAGCAGCGTCACTGAAAAGAGGAGCTACGCCCTGCCTGCTCAGCGTGGCGATTATGGATAAAGCCTCCAGGTTTTTGCCCAATGTGGTGAACAACAGGAGAGGACTATGTCCAGCAGTGGACTGCGATAGGCTGACGATGATTAATCATCATCATCATTAAAGAAGATACCATACCAGACATAGGCCGTCATATAACCAATGACAAATGTCGCCTCGTGACAAAAGACAGCGTTACGATGAAGAGGATATGTGACCCCTAAAGTCTTTCACAGCAGGAGATTGAAATTTGTGTGTATATGTATGTGTGTATTTGTGTGTCATGTATCATGATGATACAAAAATGCATACATGCATGAAACTTGTAATTTAACATAGCATGAGAACCACGTGGCCTTTTTGCAGTATCGACTACAACATACCGTCTAGCTAGCGCGCTCATTTGTTTTTATATCTACCAAAAAATATGTATGACGCGGACAAAACGCGAGTCAGCAAAAACAATATGACGTCAAATAGTGCCCACGTAACTGCCCGTCTGGTGTAGGGGTGACAACTCTACACAGTGTGTTACGTCACGATGAGATGACAGGGCGAAGTGGGAATGGACGCGCGACGATGGGATGGGTTCGCTCATTCTCGTTATTATGGATGTTAGTTCTATAGATAGATCAACGAACAGCCTTGGTCCGTCCACTGCTGAACGTATGCCTCCATTGATTCACCTTTCTCTAGCCCGGGCTTTCCCCGGATAGAGATAGATATCTATAGAGAGATATACTCTATTGCACACCAAACATTTAATTTGCGGGATATCACAATTGCTGGAATCTCTTGGTTCTCAGGTGGCACCGTCAAGTCAGAAAACATGTACTAATTACTAGTATATATAGCACTCATGTTCAACTTGCGACCGCGGTTACCTTTTTCCTATATGCATTGATGTATCATCATCATCATCAGCCTATTGCAGTCCACTGCTAGACATAGGTCTCTCCAGTTGTTTGCCACTTAGGGCAAACGTTTGGAGGATATACCCATAATCGCCACGCTGGGCAGGCGGGTTGGCGATCGCAGGGCGTAGCTTCTCCCATCGCAGATGACGCTGCTGCCCATCATCGGCCTGTGCTATTTAGCTACGCCATCAATTGTGATGTTTTTACCGCCATCAGTCGGTTGCCAGCGCCTCGCTATAATTGTTTTAATTACTTGTGAGGACATTAGCAGAAATATTTAAGCCATACGATATGATGAACAGGGTAAGTGACAGCCCTGTATACCGATGACAGAGCGCCTGGGTACTGCCGCGACACCCGAGGCCAAAGCTCACGAATTACTCGTTTCCGAACGAGTTATAGGCGCGTGCTCACCAAGATTCCAACAATTTGATTAAAGAAATCATTATTTGAAAAAGACATAGGATTACGATCATCATCATCATCATCATCAGCCCGTGTCAGTCCACTGCTGGACATAGGCCTCTCCTAATGTGCGCCACTTAGGTCGATTTTCGTAAATCGTCGGTCCTGCGCAAATCGTCACTCCACCTGGCCTGAGGGCGTCCTACCTACATTACGTTTTCCCACAGATATCTCCAATAGATACCGCACTTAAGATATCGCGCGAGAGGTAATACATCAGTGCAATGCAGGCGCGAAATACGCATGCGCTTAAAGTGCGTCAGTACCACGGTCAGTACTGACCAGAAGTCAGACCCGTGTGTATCGGAGACACTTTTAATAGTTTGTAGAACATAAACGTATGAATCTTAGTATTGAACTCCTTGGCGCCGGAGCTCAAGTTACGATGGAAAATATTTGACAGATGTTAGCTCGCGTTGATGTCTTTTTTCATGATCCCTTTCTTTCATTACCAATTTCACTATTTTTATCCCTTTCTAGCATAGACACGTTTGACAATAGTGTTACAATGTATTACTTTCAAGTATATCGATAATGCAAGATGAGAAAAATTTTAGTGTTTCTACTTTAGATTTCCAAAGTGTCCTGAGAGAACATTAAAATGGACAAATGCCGCACCCTGCTGTTAGAGACATTTACATAGGATAGTTTTCAATGTATGAAGGATAGAAGACGAGTAAATGAAAACTGCTGTGATTACTTCACCTAACCATATTTATATAACTATACTCATTTGAATTTTTTTTCCCAAGACATGCCACGCTGGGCCACACAGCGCCATCTAGCCCCAAACTAAGCCGAAGCTTGTACTATGGGTACTAGACAACTGATAAACTTACTTAGATACATTTAAATATACTTATAATGTCAAAACGGCAGTTGAAATGTATTATTTAACGTATGTATTTTAGTAAATTGATCATTTTACGGGATCTTGCCGTAAAATCATCCGACGAAGGTGAGGTGAACATTGATTGGTTCAATGGCTCACGTGGCGTTATCCCGGCAACCAATCAGGGAACAGTGTATTAAGTTACGGGTAATAGTGCACCGTTAAATAGTACATTGAGCAACGATTGGCCCATTTGAGGACGATTTTACTTGTGTCAAAATCGTAAATTATTAAATGACTGTCAGGCTACCGTAAGTTGATTAACTAACTGAAATCCATTGCGTTAAATAATACATTTCCACTACCGTTTGTTATATTCCGAAAGATAATCAACTACCTAGGAAATTGATCAACTTACGATTCTTGCTATTTTCCGATGACATATATAAACATATATTTATATACATACATAGATAAATATCCAGTATTGCACAAAATACTGAAAAGGTGATACAGACATAATCTAGTCTAATATACCTGATTGGTAATTTTTCGATAAAATTATCGACATTGCACAATACAAATGTACATCACTTGAGAAATGAGTTACGTCCCCCGCACACCCTTCCATACCACCTGAAATTGACTCGCGAAACTCAAAGCAAAATGCCGAACATGCGGTATCTATTGGAGATATCTGTGCGTTTTCCGATACGATCAGAAAACTACATTCTCAATTTTTTCCGTGTGGATTATGGATTTAGGATATGACCACCCCATATCACCCCTTGGATGTCGTAGAAGACGACTAAGGGAATATCAGGGAACGGGCAACAGCGTTCACCTGGGTACCAATAAAATCTACTGCGGTCGCCAACCCTCCTGCCAAGCGTGGAAACTGAGGAGATTCTCCAGGTAAGTCAAGGTCTATTTCCGGTAGACGTTTGTAAGCTGGTGATGATGATGATGATATATTCAGATTTTTTTTCAATGGAGTATGTAGCCTATCTTTATCAACCTATACTGTCCCACTGCTGAGCAAGAAGATCTCCCCTAACATTTTCACAGTTCTATACGTAAAACCAGATCCTGAAAATGCTTACGGCCGTATTCACAAACGTTACTATGCGTCGTGGGAACGCACAGGTACCCAAAAACGTATAGGATTTTGGGCACTGTGCGTCCGCCCGTCGCATAGTAACGTTTGTGAATACGGCCGTTAGATTGATAGACCAGATCGTCACACTATCTTTTCTTGGACTTTTTCTTTGCATTCTGGCTTCCATTGTGTGACGATCCTTGTCTCTCTCCTTCATCCTGCGACGAGACGGATAATATTCTTTGAAGCCCAGTGGGGAAAGGCCTTGTACACAATTATGGCGGTCAACAGTTCCCTCAACTCGCTTTCAGACACTTTTGACATTCAATTCAGGCAGAACAATTCGCGCTCAGAAGCGAAACACGACCGTTAATACATTTTAACTTGTATCCGAGTTGATGAAATTTTCTACTGAAATTTCGAGGCAGTATTCACAAATTTAGTATTGGTATTCGTAACGATTATTATGATATTTGTAAGGATTATCGTTATCTAATTGTAACGAAGGATTGGCTTCGCCGCCAAAGGCGCTCTGAGAAATATTTCTGAGGGATAATCGAATTATTTTCGGGAAATTAAATAGTTTTGTGTATATTTTGCTATACACGACATTACTTATAGAAAATGTGAGTTACTGCTATTGAGCGGTATACTATACAATACTATAGTAGTTACTGCTATTGAGAGCCCGCAGACATGCATTGGCATGTCTGCGGGCTCGTCTGATGCTAAACGGTAACCGCCGCTCATAGACTCTACAATGCCAGGGGCACAGCTAATCCGCTGCCTAACGATAGATAAGAAAATCCTCTTTTTCGAGCCCCACTAGAGAACAGTAGTGTTTATTATTCAACCCGTGCCCCAGACTAGGCTAAATTGGATAGAGGGAGGCAGATAACTTCTAAGTTTCACGCCATTGAAAATTCTGAACTCGATCCTGAAGGAACACTCGCTTAAAAGGATCAACTTGGTGTGCCAGACGTTGATAAGTAAAATAGTTTCGTGTTACAAATGCAAGTAGCGTTACCTAATGCTATGACTACTAAATTAAAATTCTCAACAATAACACCACTATTTCTGTGAAACTTCGTAAGAACTATGGGTCAGGAATAATTGTACAAATTCGTATTAAAGAACTTTTTTTCAATGCTATAGTATCGCAGCTTCGCCTACGACTATTAACTCAGCATAAGCAGTCTAGAAACATAAGGGACAACAGATGCAATGAGACATAGGTAGGTACTTTATAAACTGCAAAATCTTTTTTGGAGCCTAGAGTTCTCCGTAGGCCTCACGTTAAAATGCTGATAGGAAAAAAGTGTGACATCCAAAGTATTAGGTACTCATGAATCTATTTGCAGAATTAAATCATTTTATATTTAATCTCTGAGAAAAGACCCTAGTACCTATGGTATCTTTTTCATTAAAGAATTAGAGATTAAGATTACCTACGCCTAAACTAAAAATAGTAACGGCTCTGTAACCTGTAATTTCTAAATAGGTGCAATGTAGGTAAATTTATTTCACTTATCTCCTATCTTGTTTGTTGATTCTAGTCGTTTGATGACCTGAGATAAAACATTCTTAATGAAACAGGAAACATTTTAGCATCATATGCTGCACGATTTTTACGCCAAGATTTCAGATTCATAAGCAAAACTCGTTCGGAATTCGTTGGCAACAAATAAACATAAGAATATTTATCAACAGACATGATGCCCTTGGCCACGTAATGATTGCGCGAGAGACGAAACGATACAAGAGTCGCCTCTAATAGTCTGATTGGCTGAATTGCTTATATTCGACGAGAATGTTTTGTCAATTGACATGAGCGCATTTTTATTAAGAAAAAATTGTCTTCATCAGCAAATTTTTTCAGAGAATTAGGGGTATCTATGACGTACTTTATTAGTAACTAGCTGTGCCGGCGGCGTCGCACGCGTATACGGATATAGGGTTTCAAAAATAACGGACTTTCATAAAATGCGGGTTTCAAAAATAACGGACTTTCATAAAATGCCTAAATTTTAAGTTAGACCTCAAGCAATACATTAGTGAAAACCGCATTCAATTCCATGCAGTAGTTTTTGCGTGATGCGCGTTCAAACATACAGATAAAAATTTCTCTCGTTTTGTCAACACTTCCCATCACTGCTCTGCTCCTATTGATCGTAGCGTGATGAAAAGTATACTATAACCCGCCCAGGAGTATGAAGAATAATTGTACCAAGTTTCGTTAAAATCCGTTCGTAGTTTTTGTTTCTATAACGAACATACAGACAGACAGACAAAAATTTTACTGATTGCATTTTTGGCATCAGTATCGATTACTAATCATTCCCTGATAGTTATTTTGGAAATATATTTAATGTACAGAATTGACCTCTCTACAGATTTATTATAAGTATAGATAGATAGAAGATTTACTATAAATAGACATTCTGGCAGCAGAGGACGACCTCCTACGAGGTGAAATTGAGATAGCTGGGAACCTTTGGATACAGACCGATCAAGACAGTTCCATGTAGAGGTAAAGTAAAGTAAGGTAAGTTTTTGAAAAAACACTTACAAATCGTCAATCTACGAAAATTGGGCAAAGTGGGAAACAATTGGAAAGGCCTATGACCAGCAGTGTAATGAGAAATGCAAATAACGATGATGATGATATAATTTTAGCCACGTCATACAGTGTAATGCTTTCTGAAACCTCACAAAATAATTATGAATTAGATATATTAACTGATTAAAGGTTATCAAGAGTAGCAAGCGTTGATCCTGCGGTTAATCTCTAGCCAGTCATGTACTATCTGTCATCCTATCGGATTATGAGAGTGAAATAACAGAGCGTACACCTGCGTTTGCGCACACTTGCGTACTATACGTAGGTAATGGTTAGCCTGATTGTCGCGTTGAAAAAATTTATGTTGATAACGTATCTACTTAATTATCAATTTCACTTTTTAGATAAATCGATCATTCGGAAATACCGAGTACTTTTAAATAGAAACCATAGAAATTAAATATCTGTAGTCAACCATTTGCCTGCACCAATAGCATTTGGTGGTGACCTTTTGCCTTCCGAATTAAGGGTCTTGGGTTCTCCACCCAGGAAAAACTTTGTGTGATGAATTTGTGTTAGTTCCGTATCTGGGTGGTCTGTATTTACAAACATGCTTATTATGTTTGTTGGAAAAAAATAAACCACAACAAACACTTCAAACTAAACGCTTGAAATCGTCACGATGGTACGCAACCTTGATGCGCTAGTCCGACTCGCACTTGGCCGGGTTTAATGGTTGTTTTCCCACTTAATGAAAAATATTCTGGTTCCTAGTTTATTAAAAAAAAAATGATTTACTGCCGATGGTAAAACTAATAGAAGTAGGTATGTAATAAAACTTTGAACCTTCTCAGTTTCAGACGCTGGCTGATTAAAAAGTCTTGCATCGTTCTGTTTCGCGGTTTGCAAACTTTACCAACAGACTTTTAACTTTAGTTTCTTCGCAAAGTTAATTTAAAGCATTTTTTTTCGAACTACGTTGAAACGTGTTCAGTTCTTTACTTGTATTTATTGTATTAGCTTTTACCGATTGCTTCGTAGCTCTAGTTACCACTAGACCAAGAGGTCTGGGGATTCAAATGGCGGATTTGGCCAAAGTTTTTGTTTTTTTTTTATGTAGGGATTTTCTGTCGACAGATTCTGTCGTGACTTCCGTGCATTAGAAAGTACGTTGACTTGTTGGTATTGCAAATGATGACAGAAAATCTGACAGACATTACGAGTAAAACAAGAACATGAAGCGGAGAAAATCGCAAACATCAGAAGTAAACGTACCTAGTATACTTAACAGGAACAAGTGCATAGTGCGGGTTGGTAACCGCAGTAGGTTTTATTTGTACCCAGGTAAACGCTGCTGACCGTTTCCTGATATTCCCTTAGTTGTCTTCCACGACACCCATGAGATTGGATGGGTTGTCTTATTCTAAATTTGGAAACCACACGGACAACCAAAGGAAACCATACCAGGCGCATATTTGGTTCGTATTAATTATTGCAATTAAAACTCTTTATCTCTACTACCTTTGGAGTCAATCTGAGCATTACGCGGTTATCGCGAGATAACTACAATGTAACGATACACAGTTATTGCGCTTATCTGCATAGCTACCAAATTACTTGCTATCCATAAATCGTTTCTGATTTAGATAGCGAAAGTGGTTTTTGTTATAGCGATTTTGGTAGATAAATTGTGATCTTTGCATCATCTATGTGTTATGTATGAGTCATACATTTTTAACCGACTTCAAAAAAAAAGGAGGAGGTTCTCGATTCGACTGTGTTTTTTGTTGTTGTATGTTTGTTACCACATATCTCCGTGAATTGTTAGGTAACCGATTTGAAAATATCTTTTTTTATTCGAAAGGTAGGGTTCCATTGTCACCATATGGAAGTCGTTTTTTTTTTGCTAAAAAAGGATTCCGTACCCAGAGGGTTAAAACGGAACCCCATCTAGAACTCGTTTACCCCAAACGGTTGTCAATTCTGCGGCTATATATGGCCGGCCCACTGCCACTTCAGCTTGCTAATTCGACTTCATCGGGTTTCGTCTTGATTTACTTCATTGTGGTTCTCTCCTAAGGGCATGGCTGTGCCCACAGCATTGCTGAGTCTATGAGCGGTGGTTACCGTTTCACATTAGAATTGACGTCTGCTCTTCTGCCAACCCAAGCAATAAAAAAATACATACCAGATTTTAGTGCACACGCCATTTAATTTCTTTGTCACATTCTTAGAAACTAATTTTCAAAACACGAAATTATGAAGACACCCCATTATTGCCAAGTCGACTATCGGGATCCTGGGAGTCGACATTTCGAGCAGCGTTCAGTTTCGTGGACATCTGGAGGGTAAAGCCAAACTGGCTTCCAAGAAACTGGGTGTGCTTAATAGAGCGGGACAGTATTTCACGCCGACCCAGCGCTTACAACTTTATAAAGCACAGGTCCGGCCTCATATGGAATACTGTTCCCACCTCTGGGCTGGAGCACCCCAGTATCAACTTCTTCCATTTGACCGAATCCAGCGTAGGGCTGCTCGTATTGTCGATGACCTGACCCTGTCTAGTCGACTCGACTCACTGGCATTGCGAAGAGACGTTGCATCCATGTGCGTTCTCTACCGCATCTGTCATGGTGAATGTTCTGAAGAATTGTTTGGTTTACTGCCTGCAGCGGAGTTTCTTCACCGCACCACACGTAACCGACTGAAATTCCATCCACTTCATCTCGATGGCTGGCGATCCTCGACTGTACGTTTTATGAGGAACTTCTTGCCTCGCGCCTCGGTTTTGTGGAACCAACTTCCTGCGACAGTCTTTCCGAACAGCTACGACTTGGGAACCTTCAAGAAACGAGCGTATTCATTTTTAAAAGGCCGGCAGCGACCCTAAACTCGGTTAGTGCTGCATGTCCATGGGCGGTGTCGACTGCTTACCATCAGGCATCACACTTGCTCGTCTGCCGCCTCTCGCATAAAAAAAAAACGATGATTTCAAATTATTTTTTTAATTAATTTGAAATTAAAACTGTGATCACAATTTTAATACCTTCCCGATATTCGGAGTGACAGCCAGGAGCCCACCTACTCATAGTACAGAGGAAAAGTTTCGTTTAAGATTAGGTGCACGATATGTCCGCCCTAGAGAGGAAATAACATTTTTGATACATCACCCATCGCATTACAATGTCCTCCCAAACCGGTTTTTGTTAATAAAAATGTTACTAAAATAGCTGGAACATACTACACGTAGATACAATGACCAGTAGGTCAAGCCACAATTCCTTACTGCCTTAGAAATAGAGTCCTTTTTAAACTAGCCAAATGTCTAAGACGCTTTATACGAAAGCTATTTTTGTAACAAACTGAATGACTTACTGACGAGTGGCTTTGTCGCTTACGTAACGAGTGACGTCACTATCTAGCTTTGAACCTTCGCATCTCATTTCTATACATGTGACGTTAGACGAGAAAAGGTACTTTATGGAGGTTTTTAGTTCCAGAGATGTTTGGATGGCAAACGTAGTGTAGGACGTCCCAGGCCTGTTAGATTGACGATTTGCGCAAGATGGCTTTTTTCTATAGTAACTCGACATAATGGCTTCTAATTGGCGAAAGAGAAGCCCAAGTCTGATAAAGGGCAAGTAACTGGTCAAACCTAGGTTATTTCTGCATAGGCTTAATTATTGTGTGATCAACAACTCATGTCCCAACAGTGAGGCTCGACACTACCCTAAATTAGGACTATACGGGTTGGTCAACTTCGAGCAACTTCAGAATTTCTTCACAGTTATTTATACAAGTTTCCACACAATATTTTCCTTCTCCGTAAACTTGTCATTGTTACTGTTTATTGTTCACTTAACGGGTAAACTGAACAATGAAACGGCTATTTTAACCAGTAAGTTACGAAACAAATACGAGAGTACTAACTTATAAGGCTTAGAACCCACGTAGCGATTTACCCACGTCCAGACGCTACGGTTAGTCGTTGTGTTACTTCAACTCATGTAAAATCGCAGACTTCAGTCACGCAAATGTGACGGAGATGAACGGATGATGATGATGATATTATTTACAATGTTTTTGACAACAAACTAACCGCTCAGTTAGTACGATAATTTCTGCTATTATAGATCCCTTTTCTTTTCCCTTTGAATTCATTTTATATATTAAGTGACTATTTTGTTATGTGGCTAATAGGCACTTATTTAACAGTTTGTGGCCTGCAGGAGCATAGAATGTGATTAAGACTTTTTTCTAACTCATGACACCTGCACAGCGCAGATAGGCTGAGCTTAGGATTAAAACCGCTCTGTCAGTCGTAAGCCTTAGGCGGCAGACAGCGGCCGGTACACGTGCGACGATCGATAACACGCCATGCCGGCTGTGCTAGCGAGTAGACACAGTCTGTACACGTGTGGCTGTACTGTAACTGTAGTGTAAGGACACCCTATAATCCATTCAACAATTATCGTTTTATCAACTAACGCGCAGAAATCATCATCATCCCGCTGATTGCGTTTGTTGAATCAGCTCCATGCCGAGGTTTACTCTGGGACATACATCATCATCATCATCAGCCTATCGCAGTCCACTGCTGGACATAGGCCTCTCCACGTGTTCGCCACTTTGGGCAAACAGCTGGAGGTTATACCTTTAATCGCCACGCTGGGCTGGCGGGTTGGTTTGGTGATCGCAGGGCGTAACTTCTTGCTCCGGTGACGCTGCTGCCCATCATCGGTCTGTTGTATTTAGCTGCGCCTTTAATCGTGATGGTTATACCGCCACCACTCGCATGGTTATACCGTACTGTATTCCCCATAGGGCACTTCAAGTCAAAAGTAAATAGGTTTTTAAGGGGTGGGCAAAGCGCGTCGCGACGCGACACGTGGTCTGACAGAGTCCCACACATGATGATGATGAACTCATTCCGAAAAATAAAAATCTGATTACTAGGGGTGAGCCCTCCGCTCCCCCAACAGCCTGGTGATGATTACAAGGCTGCCTTGGCTCACCAATCATCATAGTCATTTAGACAATAACAGCTTTTTTAGCAAAAAGAAACCGACTTCAATATAGTGACAGTGGGACCAACTAGGAAGACCCCTTACTTACACCCTTTCGAACAAAAAAAGATTTTTTCAAATAGGTTCACAATTTTATTGTCGTAATGCTGGGGCCACACTACCGTTTAACGTCAATGGCCATTATCTCGATAATTATTCCGATAATTTTTTTCGCATTAAAAGTGGGTGGCTACACTTCAACGGTCAACGTGAATGCTCATTATTGGCGATGAATACGGCGTTTAATTTATTTTATTTTTTTTATTTGTCGGTGTATTAATATTTCTTCAACAGTTGTTTGAAAAGGTAATATTTCCATTATTCGGCGCCAAGCATCACTTTGCGTTCCACGGTTCTTGAAATTTCTGAGTTTCGGATCCCACAAACATGGTTCTGTTTGCAGAATCTCGAGAAAAGTAATTATTTTCTCGTTACTCCACTCCGTCGCCATAGTACGTATTCCAAGACAAAAACGTGCGATTTTGAGGTAAATCCGTTGTAAAAAACAAATACGTCCGCTCCCGTTGCGCTCTCGACACACACTGACAATACGTAGTGTGGCCGTTTCATCGCATCAATTCTCGCGTTAATCTCTTTGATGTACCGCCACTTGAGCTATCGCCTAACGCCAAATGGCATTGTTAATGCCATTGTAAAATTATCCCGTTAAGTTGTGGCTACACCTATGGTTAACGTCTATTATGCTGGGGCCACACTACGGTTTAACGTCAATGGCCATTATCTCGATAATTATTCCGATATTTTTTTTCGCATTAAAAGTGGGTGGCTACACTTCAACGGTCAACGGGAATGCTCATTATTGGCGATGAATACGGCGTTTAAAATATTTTATTTTTTTTAATTGTCGGTGTATTAATATTTCTTCAACAGTTATTTGAATAGGTAATATTTCCATTATTCGGCGCCAAGCATCACTTTGCGTTCCACGGTTCTTGAAACTTCTGAGTTTCGGATCGCACAAACATGGTTCTGTTTGCAGAATCTCGAGAAAAGTAATTACCTACTTTCTCGTTACTCCACTCCGTCGCCATAGTACGTATTCCAAGACAAAAACGTGCGATTTTGAGGTAAATCCGTTGTAAAAAACAAATACGTCCGTTCCCGTTGCGCTCTCGACACACACTGACAATACGTAGTGTGGCCGTTTCATCGCATCAATTCTCGCGTTAATCTCTTTGATGTACCGCCACTTGAGCTATCGCCTAACGCCAAATGGCATTGTTAATGCCATTGTAAAATTATCCCGTTAAGTTGTGGCTACACCTATGGTTAACGTCCATTATCGCGATAATTAATGGCATTTCTCGTTAGTATGGCCCGAGCATTATCGCGATAATTAATGGCATTTCTCGTTAGTATGGCCCGAGCATTACAAACATACAATAAAATTATTTAAAAAAAAAAATTAAACCGACTTCAAAATAAACACAAACGACCAAAACTAAAAAGCGATAAATAACGTAAGTAATTAAATCCTTAATACATATTATATGTATAACTATAATTATTTAAATATTACAATTATCACTTATTTTTGAAGTCGGTGCCAGCCTCTAGGTACCTAACGTAGGCTGTTGTTGTATGACGCGCGTGGCCGGCAAATCCACACGACAATATACATTTATTTGTTTGGCTGGCACCGACTTCAAAAATAAGTGATAATTGTAATATTTAAATAATTATAGTTATACATATAATATGTATTAAGGATTTAATTACTTACGTTATTTATCGCTTTTTAGTTTTGGTCGTTTGTGTTTATTTTGAAGTCGGTTTAATTTTTTTTTTTAATAATTTTATTTCTCGATTTTTAGTTGCGTTAATGTGTTGTGAACTTGAATAAAGGCTAATTAATGTCCTTAAGAGTTTTACTTAGAAATGAAAATTTTTGCTCTAAGTCAAGTGAAGAGTTTGCGATCTAGAATCAAGCAAATCACTTACCAAATCACCTGCCCTATTACCCCTGCATAAGTACATACTACTACCTAGTTTTTATAGACCAATGGCAGTACTGTCCCCTAACTCTTAACCGTTAAGGAGTTCTGTGGCTTCATCATCAGCACCCGATGTTGACGCACGGAAGCATATACCTGAGTAAAATATGATTACGTAACAAAAACACCATATGAGCATACAATTTTCGGTTGTTGCCCTCGATTTCTCCAGGATCCCATCATCAGATCCTAACTTGGTGATAATGGGACCACCTCGGAAGTGTCCTCTGTAGAACAAAAAAAAAATTTTGAAATCCATCCATAATTGACGGAAATATCGGTGAACATACATAAAAAAAAAACCGGCCAAGTGCGAGTCGGACTCGCGCACGTAGGGTTCCGTACCACTGATTGAATGAAAAAATTAGGTAATTTGATTTATGATGTTTAAAAAAAAACTACTATCTAGATTTCATTGAAACTAATTTGGTTAGTAGTTTACATAGTAATACACATCATATATTTTTTTTCAGTTTTATAGTGCCCATATTTTGGAAGTTACGGGGGGGGGGGGACACACATTTTACCACTTTGGAAGAGTCTCTCGCGCAAACTATTCATCTGAGAAAAAAATGATGTTAGAAACCTCAAGATCATTTTCAAATACCTATCCATAGATATCCTACACGTATGGGTTTGATGAAAAAAAAAATTTTGAGTTTCAGTTCCATGTATGGGGAACCCCAAAAATTTTGGATTTTTTTCTGATTTTACTTTAAAATCTTAATGCGGTTAATAGAATACATCTACGTACCAAATTTTAATAATGTAGCTCTTATAGTTTCGGAATAAACTGGCTGTGACATACGGACGGACAGACAGACAGACAGACAGACAGACAGACAGACAGACAGACAGACAGACAGACAGACATGACGAATTTATAAGGGTCCCGTTTTTGCCATTTTGGCTACGGAACCCTAACAAATAAAAAATATTATACATACAGACGAATTGAGAACCTCCTCCTTTTTCAAAGTCGGTTAAAAAATCAGTCGAATTGAGAACCTCTCTTTCTTTTTGGAGTCGGTTAAAAAGAATGCTAATCCGGTGAGCATATACCTATTACACTTGTATCAATCTAGATCATTAGGTAGACTTGTATGTATTTTCAGCGTGATTTACGTACGTATTCGGAACGTACGCGAGCGCGACCCACATCCGAGTAAGCGAAACTGTGTAATTCCTAACACAATATTGTTTTGGTTTCCGAGTGAGCTAGTCACCTCGTTACCTACACATTGTGCTGAGGTGGGTAAATAATATGATGACTTGGCGGGGTCACTGCCGTGCCCTGAATGTGTCACCGGATTGTTTTTTATTTTTTCAAACCGAAGGTTCAGCGGCCTAACATGCTTTCCGATGCACATGTGTCATCGCCAATTTTTTTTCTTTTTGGATATTTTTTTTTATGCGAGAGGCGGCAGACGAGCAAGTGTAATGCCTAATGGTAAGCAGTCGCCATCGCCCATGGACACCCACACACATACACACACATGGATATACCTACTATGGTTTCGACTCGGGGTCTTCAATAGTTGTCACAACCATTTCTATCATGCCTGCAAACTTCCTCTGCTGAATAGACGTCCTCCTTATTTGGGGGGGAATTCTTTAGTCACCACGCTTGGAGGCAGTGACCGCAGTACGTTTGGTTTCTACCCAGGCAAACCCAGCTGGCCGTACTGACATGTTCCCAGTACGATTTTGATACTACATTTATATAGAAAAAAAAGTGTTGCTAAGCGCAATCTCATTTCCGCAATTTCTTCATTATAGTGTTACATAAATGATAAAACATTATTACCAAAACAACAAACAGGCAATATTAACGCAATATTCACTCGTGTGATAAAGACGATGACGTCACGAGATAGTTGAAAGGTCTCGGACGTAAATTAACAATTGAACTGCTATAAATAGTGAAAGAAAACGTGATTGAAACGATCAAATATGTATAAAAGTGCGTGTTAGGCGTGGGAGTGGAATCGTTTAGTTTTATTTCCTTTGTAGTGTACTTCTACTCGTATTCAATATCAGATACGAATTAGTCGTTCAAAACATGTGCACTAAATAATATGAACATCTCGCCTTTGGTACGTATCTCGAAAGGGAAAGACGAAACCTTTATAGGATTACTTTGTTGTTCTTCCGTTCGTCCTTCCGTCTGTTTGTTTGTCAAGACACTTTTTCTCTGAAACGCGTTCCAAGCGATGTATGTAGATGCGGAAGAATTGATTTTATTATTTTGCTATTGTCTATCTCTTCCTGTGTACATAATTCTTTATCATCCATCCTGTAGCGCATTCTCCTTCTTTTCTTTTATATCGTGTGATGTGAGTTTTGTAAATAATATATTCAGTGTAAATAGAACTTCATCTTTTACTTCGCACCACGTCCCACACTATAAGTCGCGCGGGCTGCACTTGGTAATATTATACATAAACCTATTTCTCATAAGCTATATTGGTTTATCCTTTGCAAAACTCCCAAACGAGTTGCGTGTGGTGCCAAAAAAGCTAGCGGAAGGTTTTCCCAAGGCCCGAGGCCTTTTGTCGTAAGCGAAAACTTTCCAGAGTCTGCATTTCAAAGTCGGACCTTTCTCTAGTGAGACCCTACCCGGGTACCCCGCAATAATCCCGTTTAATTGCCTTGCCCTACTTAACCAAATAAATATTTATTCAACCTGGGCTATTAGGTTGAATAAATCCGCTAGAGAACTAATTCCACGTTTCTGTGTCGCAATAAAGTAAGGGTGGCCCAGTTAATGTCTAGATGCTAGAAATTTAAGCGAAAGCTTAACTTTTGCGGTTAAGAGTGACCAATGGATAAGGCCGTTGACTCTCATGGGAATCAGCAGTTCCAATGTTTTTTCAAATATTGCTAAAGCAAAAAACTGATGCTTTTTGTGGAAATAATAGTAACTTTAACCGACTGGGCGGCAGAGATGTACATAATGGTTTTAAAAAAGCATTTAAATACAAAATGCAAAATACTTTTCACATTTAGTATTTCAAATGCAAAATACCAAAAAGTTTTGAGTTTTGTATTTCAAATACTAAATGCAAAATAGGTATTTTCAAAATACTTTTTCAAAATAAAATACCTTTTGCCCTCAGATTTTTGTTTTAAGTGTTTATTTTGTGAAATAGAGACAATGCCGAGCCGAACATAAAACATAGTATAATAACATAGTATTTTATGCATGACATTTTGGTCATATTAATTAGTACGCTTAACAATAAATATGTTAAGTTATTTAGAGATGCGCCGAATAACACTTTTGGCGAGTAACGTGTACCGTGTTTTACTCGGTAATTTCTTTTTTGACCGAGTAACTTATCATCATCAGCCCTTATCAGTCCACTGCTGGATATTTTTTTTTATAGTAGCTCATCATAGGTAATGACTTCCCTACGCCTGATGGAAAGCGAAAGAGAAGCCCAAAGTCGCTGTGACAACTGGCAAGTAACTGGTCAGTTACCTGTCAGTTGCCACTGCCATGCCGGCCCAACCCTAACCCCCACGAGCTCCGGAAACCCTACTCACCATCAGAAACACGACCCGGAGGTCATTTGGCTGCGGTATTCTATAGGGTGGAGGTCCTTCCCTGGACGGGCAGCTCAATTCGAGCCATACATAAGCCTCTCGTTCAATCAAATTCCCATTCCGCCCGGCTCGTAACATATCTAAGTAGGTATACGAAGAAAAGAGGAGAGAGAATCTTGTGTTCCTGCATCATTAGGGAGCGTTCAAGTATGTATTACGTAACGCAATTTTTAAAGATTTTTTACTCTCCCCTTCTCAATGTAACGCACCGTAACGTCAACGTATAGTGTCTTTCAATGCAACACGTGACGTAACTAAACGCAAAAATTATGTAATTAAATCTCCCAAATTGGTTAACGCTTTACGGGAAATCCCTCGATTGTATTAGTCTGGTCGCCATTTTAAATTCGTTCTCGCAAGTTGGCAAACCTCTTCGTATATATTTTACGGGGAATCCCTCGATTGTATTATATAGTCTGGTCCCCATTTTAAATTCGTTCTAGCAAGTTGGCAAACCTCTTCGTTTATATTTTACGGGGAATCCCTCGATCTTATTAGTCTGGTCGCCATTTTCAATTCGTTCTCGCAAGTTGGCAAACCTCTTCGTATATATTTTACGGGGAATCCCTCGATTGTATTTGTCTGGCCGCCATTTTCAATTCGTTCTCGCAAGTTGGCAAACCTTTTCGTTTAAAATATTTCACGGGGAATCCCTTGATCTTCAAAAATGTCGTGACGTAATACTTGAACGCTCCCCAACCGAGTACTCGGCCCATCTCGGGTTATTATTATTAACAATAATACTCACTTAAAATAATGTAAAAAAAACTAGGTAGGTATGTTAGCTAAATTTAATCACAAAGTATTTTGCATTTTGAAATGAATATTAAAATACAAAATACATCTTAAAAGGTATTTCAAATAAAATACAAAATACTTTTTAAAAAAAGGTATTTAAATGCAAAATACAAAATAGGTATTTTGCATTTTGTATTTGCATTTTAAATAGAAGTATTTCAAATAAGTCACATCTCTGCTGGGCGGTATAACCATCACGATGGAAGGCGTTGCTAAATACAACAGGCCGATGACAACAAGCGTCACCGGAGCGAGAAGCTACGCCCTGCGATCGCCAACCCGCCTGCCCGATTATGAGTATAACCTCCAGGTGTTTGCGCAAAGTGGCGAACAACTGGAGAGGTTAGCCTCTGGACTTAGGTCCAGCAGTGGACTGCGATAGCCTGATGATGAATAGTAACTTTTAAACTTTCGCGTTGCATCGTTTCAAGATTTGCAATGTAATCACCGATTTAAAAAAAGGTAGGTAGGTAAGTAAAGGACTCGAAGACTTCATAAAATAACTATATTAATCAATAAACGTACAATAAAATACATTGTATTGTTAATCTTTTCTACGTTAAACAATGCATTAAAATTCCGTAACCTAAATTAAACCATAAAAATTCAAACTAAAAAATAACTACATTATTTTCCGGAAGGCTGCTTAGCACAAATACAGCGTGAATTCTTTAAGCGCTTGCTCCAAAAGTATGCAAAGGAATTGGGGAATATAATGCCTGGCCCTGCACAGCAGGCACATCTCTGGAATATTAGATGCAGCCGGGAGAGCCCCGGTTATCCCGTTCCATTTTAAATAGCATTGTTCCTGTTATTCAAATGAAGAGTCTAGTTTCATTTCGAGATAGTGAAACGCTTTTACTGTTTGGACCAAGGTCATTTTACTAGAATATACAAAGTCCAATTGAATTTTGGAAGCAGAACACTTTCTGTAGGTACTAGACAGCTGATAAACTACCTTAGGTACTTTTTCTTTTAATAAATACATATCATACACAGTAGCTTGAGGAAGGCGAGAAGCACAGGATCGATTATAGTGGCGAACATTAGGAGAGGCCTATGTCCAGCAGCGGACTGATACGGGCTGACGATGATGATGATACATAGCAAACACCCATCCATACCAATACAAACAGACATGTTCTTGAACACGAATCGAACCCGGAAGGTTCGGAAAGCAGAGGTCACTACCAAGTGAGCGATCGAGCCAGGCTATTTGAGATATTATAACAGTTTCGGTTTAAAATCTTTTTGGTTCATTTCAGAATTTTGCACTAATTGCCAACGTATGCTTTTCGATCTAGATTTGACTTCATCAATCTTTCACTATGTATGGAGACGACGAGGCGAAAATAGAAATAGATGACATGAAAACGTGATCGAAATATCCATTTACATTTGTTATTTTTAGCTCCTGAATCTCAGTGGAAAGCGCGAATATCTGTGATAATAACATCTTATTATTTTTATCTAGTATCTAATTCTTTTTTTTGTTCATATTTATGTGGACAATTTGAATAGGGAATATGCAACAAAACATTGATTGCAAATGTAACGTGACGTCATTGTCATGATGACGTCTGATCTCTCTATCTAATCAATATGATCAAGTTTATAACTTATTTAATAGAAAAGATAGGTCGTTCTAAAAAAATCCGATATTTCTGTATCAGGACGATAAAACTTTTCAATAACTCCTTAAAAAAAATCATGAATATTCCCTATTGTTGATTTTATTATCACACTCGTCCATATAAGATAGGAAAAAATCATCTTTATCACTTGCAATTCTGTCAATATCACTTGAATATCAACTCGTGAGTGTATTGGGATTCTTATAAGGAAAATTTAACCGTGGGTACGCACGTTCAATATATTTTATTGCTTTCATTTTATCATTATAATGGGATTTCTCGACACCTAATAAAATATAGCGAATCTTCGCTCAAATTGAGCTGCCCGTCCGGGGAAGGACCTCCACCCTATAGAATACCGCAGCCAAATGACCTCCGGGTCGTGTTTCTGCCGGTGACTAGAGTTTCCGGTGCTCGTGGGGGGTTAGGGTTGGGCCGGCATGGCAGTGGCAACTGACAGGTAACTGACCAGTTACTTGCCAGTTGTCACAGCGACTTGGGCTTATCTTTCGCTATCCATCAGGCGTAGGGAAGCCATTATGTCGAGCTACTATAGAAAAAAATAAATATGGATGAGCTAGAACGATTTATATCAATGGTTCTGTATCTTTATCACTTCTCCGACCTTTAACGACCTTTAACATAGTAGCTAGTTGACACCATATTTATAAACTAAAGCTATGAACATATTAAAATAGATCGACCTCGTGTCCCGTTCAACGACCTAACCAGTGACAACCTTGCTTTTACTGAAAATATGGTTAATTCGCAGAAATATTATGGCTAACAAAAGTTTTAAACATGAATTTTTAGTACGAAACAGTACTAATATTCGTATACTGGGCTATGAACCAAATGTAGACAAAGAAACATGACAAGTAACCTATTACTTACTCGTGAATTCTTAATTTAAAGGATGGCGTATCTATGGAAATTTGTCACGTCACGAAAATGATAGAGACATGGAAGTATTAAGTACTTATGGATAGAGAATAGTACCTAAGGAGGAGCCAAAAAAATTATAAACTAAGGAGTTAACATTTTTTTTGGTGTGCTTTCGATAGGTAGAAAGTATTAAAAAAAATATAATAGTCCGATAGCATAACTCAGCCATACTCTAAGTGTGTTCCGCGGAACCCTAGGGTTCCGCGATACCCCTGTCGGGGTTCCGCAAGAAGTTAGAAAAAAAAATCAAAACACCTCTCTCTAGTCGACCGTTCTGACGCGGCGTATCACGATTCACGAACAATTTTACTATGCCGCCACCGCCGATACCTACTTGTGACCGCGCATTCCCTTTGATAAAAGCCGCCTCCGAAGCGTGGATTTTTTTTCTTTTTCAATGTTATATCTATTATTATACTTGTTATGTAAGTAAGTAATAAGTAACTGTTACATGGTACTCTAATTATGCTTATTAATAAAAAATACACTTAAAAACCATTGTTTTATTGTAGGGTTCCATCAAGTATTTTGCTATCCAAAAGGGTTCCGTCACCAAAAAAGATTGAGAACCGCTGGCATAACTTAAGCGGTTGATAGTAAAAAAAACTTTATAAAACTATAAAGACGTTAAGTTATTTTGTATGCGTCGCGTAAGAAATTGTGTTAAAGAAATTGGTTTCTTGAGTAAGGATTGTACCTTAAATAAAAGATTCATAACTTTTACAGTTCATCTTACATTTTCTTATTCTTCTTCTTTTCGAGTCAATGCTATTCCGCCTCAAATAGAACCAGCCCAAAACCTGGCAACCTGAATGCCGCTGCGCTGTCAGTTCCCTTGCTAAGGTCATCTCATCCACCGAGCACATTTTAATAAGGACTTGCCCTATCAACCTTGAATTAGCAGAGTCTAGCATGAAGTAATCATTATCTGTGGCAACGAGCCGGGAAAACGGAAGTCTGTTTTCGCTGGCAATAAGGGTTTTCTGAAAGCAGAAATCCACCAGATGCCACCACATATTAGGCAGGTCCAACTGTAACGTAATTGATTAATTTTGACATGGCACTGACATGTACATAGCCACTGACCAATCATATGATAGGACCGCAGGCCTACATCACGCCATCCATCGGATATTTCATTTGGAAACACCCTCATTAAAAATATGTTGCCTTATGTGCGCGTGCGAGCGTGGTGATTAGGCAAATCCCCCCAAATGACAGTTGTCACTGGTGGAGGCCTATGTCTCACAAACCACTCGGACAACAAATAATAGAACATTATATTTTTTTAAAGCACTCGACTTGTCAAATAGGACATAAGTACTTCCGCGTTACTATCGCGTATATGTATATACTCCCGTTATTAGGTCAAGTCCGAACCGAATGACGTCTTCAAGATAAATTAGAACAAATAGTAAGTAAATTGGGACGCTTGACTGAACTCGACAACAAACTCGAAGATTAGGAACTGTCTCATTAAGAATTTCTCTAAAAACTTTTAACGAGTTTAATTGTATTTCAATGGGCAATAGGTTCAAATCGGATTAGGGAGAAGTATGCCCGTAAAAATTAACCGTCCTTAATTAACCTAATTTAGGATTAGCAATTTTTTTTCAACTTTGCTGCAGGCAACTTTGAGCTAAAAATATTGATAAAATTATTTTTTAATGTTATTAACCAACGGAACAGGAAGTTCGTGAACCAGATCTCGACCACCGGGTCAATCCGTTTATTGGCAAAAGCTCATCCGATTACACCGACCTGACCTATATTTCTGTAGCTCCGGTAAAACAACCAATGCGTATTGTAATAACACGTAGCTCCATCTTTATTTATGGAAACTTTTGACGTTTACTTTTAACATGTTGATAACATTTACCACACATCAAATTTACCCAAACATCACGTTTCCATCGGACGAGCGGGATAGGGATGTAAGGGAGCGTCCTATCATCTTTTCCCTCCAAGCCAACCTCACCTGCCCGTGGTGCATCGGGTGCATCCTGCCGAATAACAAACGAGGCGCTGGCAACCGACTGGTGGTGGTATAACCATCACTATTGAAGGCTAATTACCACAGACCGATGACGGGCAGCAACGTCACCGGAGCGAGTCGCTACGCCCTGCGATTGCCAACCCGCTTTGCTAGCGTGGCGATTATGGGTATATCCTCCAGATGTTTGCCCTAAGTGGCGAATAACTGGAGAGGCCTATGTCCAGCAGTGGACTGAAATAGGCTGATGATAATGAGCGGGATACGTCGTATAGGCACTGTTTGTTTACCATATTATATATATGCGTATACGATGATGATGCGAGACTACAGAGCCTCAATCACCGTAGAATAGTTGCAAGTCTATCAGTCTTCTATCGGTTACATTTGGGGGTTTGCAACTGAACTACATCCGCTAACATATTTTGACAGACTTCGTAAAATCTGTTGTATATTTAAACTTGTCAATATTTACTCGACATATATGTTATCAGCTGAACTGGACCTTGTAACTAAGGGTGCGTTTCCACACAAACGTGGCTGCTCAGAGCTAACAAACATTTACCAATGAAATGCTTGGATCACACTACTTAATCATCGCCACTCCATTTCGATGGAACAATTGGTATAAATTTATAAGTTTTTGTTAAAAAATAAAAATAATTATAATATTATAATTGATGTTTTCTTAGCTCACACATTATGTTTGGCACATCAGTTCCTAATAAAAATATGTAATAATTATCTGCGACCTTGTAACGCTTACACGTGTCGTATCGTGATAAATAATAAACTTTTCTACTTAGATACTCGTAAAATACGAGTATGTTTATGTAAACTGTCTGTAGACTAAAATTAGAATATTTTTAAGAATTGTTTACGATACAATAAGATAAGCCGAGCTGTGTAAAGCGTTTTTCTCGGTCATAGTAACCAGATTTGTGCTATGGACTCTTAGGGTGCGGTTCCACTGAGCCGGAGCGGAGCAAAGCAGGGATGAGATGTGCCGCGACTCACCGATTTAATATGTGGACTAGCTAATCCCTTAATTAGGCTATGAGACACCCCTGTTCTAAGGGATTTACTAAAAAAACAGGAGTTAACACTATGTAAAAGCGTACTAAATACAGTAGCGTCACTGGAGCGAGGTGAAACCGCCTGCCCAGCGTGGCGATTATGCGCAAAGCCTCCAAATGTTACCCTGAAGTGGCGAACAACTGGAGTGGCTTATGTCCAGCAGTGGACTGCGATAGGCTGATGATGATCACAAATCTTGAACTGTGGTTTTATTTAGGTTTATAAGAAGTAGATGGTGACTTCTACTACGGAAAATACTCAGAACACCCAAACCTAAGCTTATCCCTGTGCGTCTCATCGCTTCCGATCATACTGAACGACAATACTACCAAATACACTGTCGGATGCAGTTCTGCACTTGTGTTGACAATGCACTCATGTGGGTTGCAATTAACAATCGCTTGCTTTGCAAATCGCCCTTTTGTCTCCTTTGTGCAACGCCAGTGCGGTGCGGGTGCGTAACATAATCGTGACGTTGCTCTAAGTACACATGCACTTACTTATACTTGTTATTTTAGCATTGGAAATAACTCAAACTGGGTCTATTTAACCGACTTCATAAAAGGAGGAGGTTCTCAATGTATCTGTATGTACTCGTATAATTTTTGTATAATAAAACCGTGATGAACTTTATTCATTGCCAATAGTGGTCTAAGATCCCGCTAGTGCAATAACCTTCACCGAGACATTTATTAGATGAAACTTATTATCTAGATGTCAATACATATAATGCATATGGGTTGCCGATGAAATTATGGGCCAGGGTATGATTTGATGGATGGGTTAAGCATGGTTAAACATTTCACCGGTTTGATTATTAGATAAATTCTATACTATACCATTATACCAATCGAAAGTATGAAGTATGGACGTATAAAATATGCAAATTTTATACGTCCATGGGTCACTGGTAGACACAACGTTTCTTGTGTACCATATTTTTAATGCTAAAGAACAAAGTATAGGGACTAGATTCAACTTCGTAGCGTGGTAGCAAGTGCCACCTAGGGACCAACAGGTCCTGTATTTGAATCCCGGGTCTGGGAAAAATTTATTATTGCGTTTTTCGTTTTTATGTCAAAAATTACTTAGTACTTAGCAGTCTCGAATATTAATGACAGTTATTTCTTTTTATTTTCAAATCGAATTGGGCATTGAGAAAACCATTTCCATGGCTAGGGTTCTTGAAAACAACTTTTATTGTTTCCTGGTAAACACAACAAAAGGAAAACCTTGATTCGAGACCAGGTTATTGGTGTAAAACCTCTTATATTTATTCATGCGTCTCAAGGATTAACCTTAAAAGGTAATTACCATCTTCTAAGGATCATCATTAATTACTTAGAGGCGATAAGTTATCCTCACATGATTGCTTTATTCAAATCGTAACAAAGAATCTTCATACATTTTCTATTCTCCTTCCTCGTACGAATGACGAAGCCTCCATATAAGACAATAGCCACCTCAATCCTCTCGACTCGACTGCAGTCTTTGTGCAATGTGCATCTCTCCCTATTCGCTTAAGAGCGAGCGAGAGAGCAAATGCGAGCTGAATTAATCCACGTATCATACGAGCAGGCTTTTCTAACAATTACGGTATTAAATTTAAGTAGATTTATGTGAAGAACGGGAAATATGAATGAAAAAGAATCAGGTTCTTTTTTCTAAGAATTTCTTACTTGAGTACTCATACGATTTATATTTTCTTGAAGGTTTTAATACTTGAACGTGAATGAAATAGCAGACATGAGTGTTTTCTACGAAGTTCTTGCCGACCGCGAAACGGGCCTATAACCGGTCGTCTCTCCTCAAAACGTTTTGATTTTATACTCTACCGAGTATAGATTTTTACTCCATTTGACGATAGACTTACCTCAAGTAAAAAAAAATATTTTCGTTTTGATTTATCTTATCCACAAAAGAGAGAAATGTATCCAATACAGAATATTGAACTGTAGTTGTGGATAACAAAAGGCCTATGATGGGCTGCTGCCCGGAGCGAGAAGCTACGCCCTGCGATGACCAACCGGCCTGCCGAGCGTGGCGATTATGGGAGATGTATGCCCAAAGTGGCGAACAACTGGAGAGGCCTATGTCCTGCTGTTAAGCTTTCGCTTTAGAAAAACTTTTGAGCTTTCGCGTTGCATCTTAAGACATGAAATGGTCGCTAGTCCTACCCACGATCTTCCTCGAGACCTCCGTCCTTGCAACACGCCGGAACATGTCTTTTTTTTCTATTATTGGCTCAGTATAGTGGCTTCCTCTCGCCTGATGCAAAGCCGAAAAGGAAGCCCAAGTCGTTCTGGCCACGGGCGCGAAACCTCAGTCACCACAGGCATGCCGGCCAACAAGATGCTTCTTCACGCTTCGTTTAAAGGATCCCATACTGTAAGAAAGCGGAAACACATGTACTGGCAGGGAATTCCATTTTTCAATGGTACGGCACAAGTAGGAGTTACCAAACTTTTTAGTAGGAATATTTTCTACCGTACCGTATGTCTGACTAAAAAAGGTATTTGCGCGTTAAATCCCGAACATTTCATGTAGTTCTAGATGTGCTACACCAAATATGGTAAGAGCTATAAAAATTGTAATTCATTATAGTAGTCCTCGATAAATCGAAATTAAATTTCCATACCCCAGCTAAGTATACCTTTTGAGTTAGTCGTAAACTGAGAGCGCTACACCCATCGTTGGCTGTAACCTGAATACTGATTGCGTTATAAAAGTCAACGAACCATTCCAATGGCGGATAACCTTGCACTTTTTATAACTAGACCAAGTAAATACCTGCCTAGGTTAGCACCTACCTAGTATGGAATAGATCCTAAAGAAGCAGTGGTTATCTTGTATTATCTCCTGTTACCTACCTCTCGCAAAGAAGTAATTTTCTTGTCAGCTTTTTCATCATCATCAGCCTATTGCAGTCCACTGCTGGACATAGGCCTCTCCAGTTGTTCGCCACTTAGGGCGAACGTCTGGAGGATATACCCATAATCGCCACGCTGGGCGCCTGCCTAGCGTGGCGATCGCAGGCGAACCCGCCTAGGTTGGCGATCGCAGGGGGCAGCCTCTCGCTCCGGTGACGCTGCTGTTCGTCATCGGCCTGTGGTATTTAGTTACGCCTTCAATTGTGATGGTTATACCGCCACCAGTCGGTAGCCAGAGCCTCGTTTGTTATTCGGCAGGATGCACCACGGGCAGGTGAAGTTGGCTTGGAGCGAAATAATGATAGGCCGCAAAGCTTTTTGCCCGATTAAAATCAGCCCCTTTCGTGCGCGAGTCCGGCTCGCACTTCATCATCATCATCAGCTTATCGCAGTTCACTGCTGGGTATGCCCAGGCCTATGGGCTGCAGTTGCTCGCCACTTTTGGCAAACATCTGGAGGCTTTCCCATAATCGCCAATCTGGGCAGGCTGATTGGCGATTGCAGCTCGTAGCTTCTCGCTCCAATGACGCTGCCCGCCCGGCATCGGCTTTTTCTTACCCATAGCGACAGTTTGACGATAATTTATACGAATTTTTCACTGCATTTCTTGTGGAGTACGTTACCTACCCACCCATTAAAAAAATAGGAAGTAGTATAAAAAGCAAAAACTAAAACTCTAACGTTCTATGTTTCAAGTTACCCACCCACCCCTTACATAAATGGTAGTTTAAAAAGCAAAAACTAAGACTAACGTCCAGTTAAAACAAAGTTCGGTTCATTAGCATATTCTTTTGTACTATCTACACTTCACGGTATACATTTTAGGTGAAAAATAAAACTTAACTAGCTCATAACAAAAGTGCAACTATTTTTTACGATACATCCGCGAATCCTGAAGCCTCAAGGTTTAGCGCTGTATTGAACGTAACGACTTTCGGTCTTCTATCGGTTGCATTGTTGTGGAGAGTGTGCTACGGTTATTATTTGATTTAATTCCTTCTGCTCCTTTTTACCATCGGACGAGCAGGGACACGGCGAGGAGACACCGATTTATGGTGCAGGTTCCAAAATCTCCCACAAAGCACTTTGCCTCCTCATTCATAGTGCGAATGGCTAAACTGTGGGACTCTATACCGGAGTCCGTGTTCCCCGAAGGATCTTTAGATTTTCAAGGCGAGAGTGAATCGGTTTTTGTAGGGTAAGCGCGCTTCTTCATCCTAGGCTCCAACATCGCTTAACATCAGGCTAGTTCTCAGGGTCAAGAACTACCCATTCACTTATATATATAAAAAAACGAGCACATAATATGATATTATCGACGGCATAGAGAGCTTGCCATTACTTAATGCATTTTAGGTACAACATTATATTTCCCTAGGGAACGGGTCACGAAATGTAACGTTTAACGAAAATGGGACATTTTTAAAGCGGGCTGTGCCCACATTACGTAAAATTGGATGTTTAAACTATTATTTTTTATAATTAAACAATCACCCTCATACATTACTCGTAAAATATAGACTGGCTCGATGGCTCATTTGGTAGTGAACTCTGCCTTCTGAGCGAAGGGTCGTGAGCTCGATTCCCGCACAGTACAAATATTCGTGTTCATGAACACTATACGCTTCTAACTCTACAAGCATCTTACTTCACAATCACACACTTAACATCCTTGCCAAATTAAGTGGATGGCCGTTATTCTTTTCTCTTTTTTGCAGTAACAAGCCAAGCCACATATTTTGGCAAAGATGTAAGTTTGTGGTTGTGAAGTAAGATGCTTGTAGAGTGTGTGCGTGTAAAGTTACAATAAGCCTGTCTCTAATTTCGTGGTCATTCGTGGTCGCAAGCAGACTGCAGCATTGGTTGTTGCAACAATGTCGCGATTGAGTCCCGTTAATTAAGTTTTAATATTGGGTTTCATTCTAAACTGGCCCAGATTCGAGTCCAAACGATACTAATCCGGAATAAGAATATCGGTTTCAGATCAGGGCGTCTGTTAAATACATTCGACAGTTAATCGAATGAAGCGGTGCAAATTTAGCGACTCCGATCTATTTAGAGGACGTTAAGTGGACCTTTATATGCTATTTCAGCCTCTGGTGGAACTTATGTGGCATTTACAGAATGCAGACGCGAATGCGAATAGTCAGTACAGAACCAGGGAGACCGGAAGATTAACGTCTAAATAAAAAAAAATGTACCTCGTGTCTTGGGGTAAACGAATTACCCCATGTATGTTCCGCGAGTTTTTACAGTAACAGATTTTTTTTTTATCCAGAATTTTCGCCATACTGATATACACAGGAGTGGCTGTAGGTAAGAGGGCCCTAAATTTTCTTTTTGACGTCAATCATGACGTACCTATAATGCTTATTCTGGAACGACTCCTACACTATAATAATTACATCATTGTTTTACCTTCGTCAATCAAAGCTGGAGCTCGAGATATAACAATGTGGATTAGGACGTATTGAGCTATTGTTGTCATATTGCTTCATTAGGCTATTAACCTTGTCTTGGGCCTTGTGCCTGAAACATGAGTCAATAAGTGAGCTACAACTTACTATAAACCCTATTTTCTTCCCGTGGATATCGTTAGGATATCCTAATGACAGCGAGATCTCTCTCTTGATACTCTTTTGTTCTTATATAAATAAATGTGTAGCGCTTGACCCCAACTCGCCTGAAGCTAAACGACGTTAGAGCCTAAGACGACGAGACGAGCATATCCGTGTGGTTTCCGGTTTAAAGCGAATCTTCGCTCTAATTGAGCTGCCCATCCGACGAAGGACCTCTACTCCACCCTATAGAATACCGCAGCCAAATGACCACCTAGTCGTGTTTCTGCCGGTGTTAGGGGTGAGAGCCTTCCGCTCCCTCAACAGTCCGGTGATGATGACAAGGCCGCCCTGGCCATCAGCGTAGTCATATAGAAAAATAAAATCAGCCAGTGCAGCAACAGCGTTTACCTAGGTATAGATAAAACCTACTGCGATCGCCTGTCAAGCATGATGACTTCTTAAGGGACATCCCCCCAAATGATAAATGTCATTGCCGGATGCCTATGTCTGATATGTCTGAGACTGATGATGATGAGAGCCTATGATAGAGCGCGCTCACCCAACCGATTCACTCTCGCCTTGATAATCTGAACATTAAATCTTACGGGATATACGGAAAAGAGATCCATAGTTTATCCGATCGGACTATAAATGTAGAGGCAAAGAGCTCTGTGAGAGTTTTTGAAGCCTGCATCATAAATCAATCGGTTCTCGACGAAAAAACCCGTGAAATGACTTTGGTCGCGCTTCGGGATCAGTCGGTGTATAGCCAAAATAATCTTATACTCCAGCATGGCAGTGGCAACTGACAAATGATTGATTTGGTTGCTTAGTCGTTGACGCACCGACTTTGCTCTTTCTTTAACTTTAATCAGGCGGCGACGGGAAGACTCTACGCTGTGCTACTATAAAATAAATCCTGTGTAAGTGAGATCCCTTGTTCGCTGATCGCTACTATATGACTTTTTTAAACCTGGTTCACAGAGAGCAAAAGGATGTAAGGGCGACCTATCATCTTTTAGGCGCTTTGGCGCTGGCAACCGACTGGTGGCGGTATAACCATCGCAATTTTAGGCATAGCTAAGTACCACAGGCCGATGACGGGCAGCAGCGTCACCGGAGCGTTTGTGTATATCCTCCAAATGTTTGCCCTAAGTGGCGAACAGCTGGAGATGCCTATGTCCAACAGTGGACTGCAATAGGCTAATGATGATGATGATCACAGAAATATTTTTCTGCTTGTTAAGAAACATTCATGTAAATCCTTCGTTCTATGAAGAACAATCTTACAGTACGACATGGCTGAGCCAACAGACATGAAACTGGGTCTCTACAATAGCAGTCGAAAACGATCGTTCCGTGGACAGATCCTTCCCATTAGTCCCTCCTGTGTTCGTATATACAAACTAAATTCATGAAGATGGACGTTGCCGGATCTGCCAGAGATCGCTGTTTGTTTTTATGGCAGAAAACCACGCGATACGACCATCGAACGATCGTTTTTTGTTCGTTCGATTGTAACAGGATTTAGAAGTTTACTTTTTTGTTTCTCTGTTAAGATGTTTTTATTTCCAATTAAATTTTTGAAGTGATATCGGAAAACATAAATGGCCAGTTCATTGTGCCTCTGAGTGGTCATATACCTAATGAGAAGAGGTAGTGATAGTCTTGTTGTCACCGCGATGAGGGCAACTTCGGACGGAGACAGTTGATATAGTCGAACATGATCACGATCCTCTGAGAACGACTGATGAGAGTTAATTGTGACGAGAATAGATGACTAAATCGTGACGTTACTGCACAAGATAAGGTAGGTAAACTATTATCAGATGTTTTATTTGTTCATCTGGTTGCAGTAAACATAGAATGGAATAACAATAATAGGTACATAGTTATTTTATGTAAAACTTTTATTATTGGGTAACAATAGGAATTGTTTGTTTTAACTAAAACTTTTATTATTGGAAATCACATGCGACATTTATTATGTAATTTGTGTAGTACATTATGTACCTACCTACTTACAGCTTTGTCGTTTCGATTGTGTTGTAACAATTGTGGTCACTAGCGGACTAGAAGCCAATAAAAATACCTATAGTTCTAATGAAGGCAAATGACTAACATTGTCAGTGTGGTTTCAAGATTTAGAATAGGACCACCTCATCTCATCCCGTGGGTGGCGTAGAAGGCGACTTAGGGAATATCAGGAAACGGGCAGCAGCGTTTACCTGGGTACAAACAAATAAAACCTATTGCAATCTTCAACCCGCCTACAAGCGAACTAAGACAAATCCCCCCCAATTTACAATTGTCATTGGGGGAAGCTATGTCCAGCTGTGGACGTTTGCAGGCTGATGATGATGACTAACAAACACGTGTAATCCAATCAAAGCTCTTAAGATATCAAACATGCAAAATTAGCAGACGACTCTCGCAGTAACTGAATACATAATGCTTTGTAGACAAACCTGTTATTGAAAGTAATAAAACAATGTGTGGCGTCCAATTGAAACCAATCAAATATTATTGAATACGATTGAACAGACAGATTCTACCAGACCAAAGGTTTTTTTTATGAGTGGAATTGTTTTGTTTTGTTCTACCATCAGATAGAACTGTCCAATATTATCTTGATTGAATCTAATAAGACGATACATAGTTCATGTACAAAAAAACGAAACATCGTGCAAAAAATTAATGGCTTCTAGTAATGTCTTCGGTTTCTTCCCATAATTTTAAAGACGATATGTTTTTATACAACATAATAGTTTGCTACGTCACAATAAAATAGTTAGCAACTGTTTTCATTCAGGATAATCATCACTGAAAAATGAAAATTACGTAAATTATAAATCAAATTATTTCATTCTAACTTTATAGTAAGTATTTTAACTGTATACCTACTACCTATTGTGCAATTTATTATTATAAGTAACTAGCAAATGAGGAGTAAAATTACGTACGGGTTTTGTCGTCATACTTTATTAACATAAATTAAGTAAGTGTGTTAAGAGCGTTCGTTAAATGCAAACAAATTTTAATAAAATAAAAACTTTCACCTTACTCATAAATCTTAAAAACAAATGTAAAATAAAACAAAGACTGTTGTGAGAGAGAGCAAATGTAGAGACGCAGACATCTCGAGAACTTCTTACTGTCTTCACATTTTACTTTGCTGATAATATAAAATTTGCAGACTATAAAAACAGTCACAAAAAGCGTTCATGCTAACACCTAAGATTCGACCGAGCTAAAAATTATAACACAAAAACAATGGTAGATAGCGTTGAAAACTTTACCTGAGTAACAAAGACCGCTTGTAATCCACACAGTTATTAAAACAAATCACTGTAAACCACTATCCATTCACACACATCGGGTTTTGTAATGTACGCATGCAGAATGTCTCTGTTGGTTTATTGCGGAGACTGCGCGCAGCCCTCTCCCGTCGCGGCTGAGTCGGTACTGACGAATCAACGAACTCGCACAAAGCGAGCGGCAAACATTATTCATACCTACTTATGCCCCTGGCACAGAGCGGAGTCGCGACCCGAGCGACACAGCTGTTTAATGTTTGTGAACCGTACTTGCCAATCGATCGGCCATATTACGTGACGTAACGCGTTCCTTTTTTAATTTTTTAAAATTATTTTTCTAAACAATGCAATCCAGAACGTTCTAAATTCGAACATAGCAAGATGGCGTATGAAAAAAATGTCTAAAACAATCCGAGGCACGAGTAAAGATCGGTCGCGCGCTAGGCAAGTCCTTAGTGCATTTTAAGTGCGTCTGTACCGGCGGTGAAAGGGACGAGGGCACGTCGCCCATTTCGGTCCAACATCGATTTCGGTCATTGCACCCGTCCTTTTTCTTTGTAACGCGCCGTCTTGCTCTGGCGAAAGCTGGGCGCAGGCGTGGACTGCGGTTGGAAACCCCGCCTGGTGGGCAGTAGTGGCCCATTTTGAGACGACCGTCTGAACTGGATGGTGCAGCCTTTGTCTGGAATCCTCCAAAATATAGGGTACTATAACGTATGTATGTATGCTGTTCGCTTAAGCGCTGCAGCGTTTACGAGGCAAGTTGCAGTAGATAGCCTCATGATTTTAAAGTCGGGAACTGGGGTAGATTAGACTTAGAAATGTTTTGGAGGTGTTTTTTCAGACATATTGTGATTTACATGAAGTGGAACAGTCATTCATTATATTGGTTATGGAAATAAAATAAGACATAGCTTACTACTATTTATTTTCCCATTGCTGGGTGGTAATTTTCTTCAAACATCCCTACTTCATAGGAAATTTCCACCAAACATAAAACAAACAGTAATGTTTCAGTTCAAATTTCAAAAAGTACGTAGGTAATTAGGATGATTGTAGACGCAGTAAATTTCTAAAAACCATTCTAGTAAAAGAAGACCTCGTGTAATATCGGAACAACTTTAGTCGCTTGATATACCTACCTACAATTTACATTTTTAATTTCATTAAAACCAAATAATGTTCAGTCAATTGACTAGCAACGATGTCACATTTGTAAAGCCTTACAAAATACATATTAATATGAAGTAATCATGTTTAGACAGTTAAACTTAAAAGTATCAATTGACTTGACAGTAGACATCATCTATTAATCGTACACGATATCTCATCCTCAAAGAAATAGTTTGGTGTAACCAAGTTGGCCACCCCTGAAATAGACGGTGCGTCCGTACTCGGAATGCACCCGAGCAGACAGAGAGACGCTCTTCTGTCTCGCTTTAGCGTTCAGTTTAACCGGCGGGTTCCGCATTACACCCGAAATAACTATAACTGGGCTTTTTTTTTCATTTGTAGCTGAATGTGTCTTGTGTAATCATGACTTTTTACGGCATGGGCGGCAATAATAACAATATGTTGCACTCTTAATCAGTTGCTGCTGACAGTGCTAGCGAACGGACGTGTTGAAGCGCCACTTTAATTATTTTATTAACCGTCGGAGTGTCGTGGACTGTCTCCGGAGCCTCGCCCCCGTTGGAACTACCAGACGCCGCGACTTCGCCCTGCGAGGCTCGGGAGCCCGCCGGCCGATCCATCCAACAAGAATCTTTTTGCGGAAACGGCCAGATTTGAACCGCCGATCTCTCGCATCGTAGGTGAGTTCCCGACCATCGAGCCACAGCACCAGGCGCGTTGCGGCCGAAATTAGCAAGGCGACTACACAACCTACGGCGCACACTATTGCTGTCCCTTTCTCGCGCCGCTGCAGCGTTCCGCGAACTGTCAGATCGCGCGTTTGTATCGCTCGTCCTGTGTTAGACCGCTGCCCGCGTTAGCATGCCGCTACGTCATTCCCCGCCTCGCCAAACGCCGGCATATACGAAGACAGCCGAAAAGGAGCCGTATGCTGAAAACATAAGCGCGTGCGCATCGAGTGCCGCGAGCGAAGATGAATCATTACTGTTGTCTGATTCAGTAAGTACAGTAACGATACGGAAACGTAAACGTAGCTCCGAAGAGATACAGGATTTAAAGAATGAGTTGATGACCATATTTTCGGGGTGGAAAGCGGAGCAAGATGTAAAGTTCTCAAGCATCCTTAGCACAATCAACGACATCAGAGAGCAGAACAACAGCATTCGAAAATCCATGGATTTTATGAGTTCCAAATATGACGAACTTATTAACAAGGTAAATGCACTGGAGTCCGAAAGAGCCGATGACCATAAATATATAAAAGTCCTGGAGTCGCGACTGGAAACATTCGAACGAAATAACTTGGCTAGCTGTATTGAGATCCGAAATATACCACTACAACAACCTGAAACAAAGACGGAACTGATATCTATTGTACAAAATGTGGGATCGGCTCTAAATGTGCCAGTACTCCCGACAGATGTCCATGACGTCTATAGGATCCAGGGTGAGAAAAATAGGTCTATTGTTGTCAAACTCCAAAGCGTCATCAAAAAAGAAGAGTTATTGAAATCGGTGAAATCATTTAACCGAAATAGTAGAGAGAAGTTTACCACCGTTAGTCTAAAGCTAAGAGGTCCTGTATCGCCAGTGTTTATCTCAGAAAGGCTTACCCAACTCACAAAAAAGCTTTTTTCAAACGCTCGAAAGTTCGCCAGCGCGAACAGTTATCGGTTCTGCTGGACATCTTTCGGAAAAGTCTATCTTCGGAAAGCTGAAGGGAGCCCCGTCATACGTATAGACTCAGAAAACGAACTAGAAAGGTTACATAATATATGACTATACTCTTATATAAGTGCTCTCCTCTTTCACAACATGCTACTACTCTGCTATTTGTTATTTGTTAGTTTTTTATACCTTTTAGTAAACTTTATTTATACCTACTTGTGCGGCGCCATTTACAATCATACACATAAATCCACTTACACTAACACTTTATACATAATATCTAACCACTGCACATACACCACACAAACAAACAAAAACTGGGAAACAACCATACCGAACTATACATTATTTTTTCTATACATTGTTTATTATACAAATTTGTTAAATTATTTATTATATGATAATATTGGCCGCCTCTATAATGGTCAGGGTTACTGTCAATGGCGACCATTATGAATTTGTGCGACTTGGTTGATAATATAGATGCCTTTCAAATATCTACTCCTGTGGTATGTGATCCTGAACAGTGTACCGCATATGTAAAACAGCCAAATCTTTACCTTAAAATTATTCAACAAAACATTCGAAGCATAAACCGAAACTTTCATGAATTTCTAGTGCTTTTAAGTAGAATCGAAATGGAATGTGACTTGATCGTTTTGTCTGAATGCTGGTTATCCAAAAATATGAACATACCTAACATACACAACTATGAATATTACAAATCAAAACGTATCTATAATAAAAGCGACGGCGTAGTAGTGTACGTAAAAAATAGCTTAAAGGTCTATGTCGAAGAGCCGGAAATAACCGAAGCTAATTGCATTTTAGTAAAAATAGGCAATAACACTGCAGTTGTTTGCATCTATAGACCGCCGTCTTTTACGAACATACATCCATTTTTACAATCATTGCACTCCTTGATACTTGGGCTGACGGGATTTCAAAATATAGTTTTGGTAGGTGATATCAATATAAACTTGTTGGAGACCTGCACGGATACCTCGGAATACCTTGATATGTTGGTATACCATGGTCTGTTACCGGCATTTACAAATTCAACTAGGGCCAATAGCTGCCTGGATCATGTTATTTTAAAAACAAAGCTACCAGCATATACCTTTATACTCGACTGCGCTTTGACAGATCACCAGCCCGTACTTTTAAATCTTCAAGTCAATGGGATAACACACTCTTCTCAACACAGACAATATGTAAAATATAACTATATGGCAATAAAAGAAGAATGTGCTAATGCAGATTTCAGTTTTATCTCTGCTGAAACAGATTTAAATAAAGCTTTAGACCAATTTATTAGTACACTCGCAACGATTTTATCTAGAAATACGTTACTACTCAGAACGCCAAGATCTAAAAGCAGGATCAAGCCCTGGATGACAAGCGGTCTATTGCGTTGCATTAAAAATAGGGACTACATGTACAAGAAAATGAAAAAGGAACCGCAAAACACAATCTTAAAAACTACCTATACACGATATCGCAACTTTTGCAATAATTTAATAAGAAGAGTAAAGAGACAACATGACAGGGAACTATTAATTAAAAGTAAGGGAAATACCAAAAAATTATGGGCTACTATAAGGACTATAACTAATCTACAAGAAAGAAAATCCATTCCACATGATCTACTAAAGGTCAAAAGTAACACAGAATGTTCTTTAGACTTCGTTAATCAGTTCTTTAGCACTATAGGACAACGCCTTGCAGAGAGCATTCCATCGAATGTTCCCCCCTTACAACAATCTTCAAATAGTAATAGCCGCTCACCACCCAATTCTTTCGTGATGTCAGAGGTTACCTTAGAGGAGATTCAGTCAGTCATATTGTCTCTTAAGTCAGACTGTGGCCCTGGATGGGACAAAATCCCCCCAAGATTGTTAAAAGATAATGTTGACACACTTTCACCCGTTCTCACCTCGCTCATAAATCGCTGCTTCGATAGAGGAATTTTCCCAAATTCTCTAAAGAAAACTATCCTGCATCCCATTTATAAATCAGGTAATAAAGAAAGTGTTGACAATTACCGTCCCATCTCTATCTTGACGTCTATTTCCAAAATATTTGAACGAGTCATTAACTTCAGATTGTCCTCATATTTAGAAAATTATGGACTTTTGGCAGACAACCAATTTGGTTTCCGTCCCGGAAAATCAACGGACACCGCTGTTCACGATTTCGTTGACCATTTGGTGAAGGGATTGGATAAAAATAACAAATGCTTAACAATCTTTATGGACTTAAAAAAGGCGTTTGATTCTGTTTCCGTCCCTTTGCTGATGGATAAGTTGGAACGACTTGGTATACGTGGCAGACAGTTAGACCTTTTTAAAGACTATATGACGAATCGTACGCAGCGAGTAAAGATAGGTGAATATGTGAGCAAAGAAATGAACATAAATTACGGAATTCCACAAGGAAGCATCATCGGACCTACACTGTTTTTATGCTTTATTGACGACCTATGTCGACTCAAACTTGAAAATTGCAAAATTACTTCATATGCGGACGATACGGCGTTGACCTTTTCTGGGGATTCTTGGAAAGAGGTCTTCCGCTATGCCCAACAAGGTTTTGATAAGGTCCTTCACTGGCTGGCTATACACTCTTTAAACCTAAATTGCGATAAAACTAAATATATAACATATTCCATAAGAAATACCAAGGTTTCCGCCTCCCAAGATTATCATTTATTCGCTCATAAGTGCACATTTCCTCCTTCACAGACTTGTTCATGCCCAGCTATTGAAAGAACATCTAAAATAAAATATTTGGGGGTAATCGTTGATCAGAATTTGTCGTTTGCTGAACACATTCATCAATTGGCACAAAGAGTAAGGAAACTTACATTTGTGTTTAAGCAGTTGAGACATGTCGCGGACGGTCACACAGTCAAAAACGTTTACTTTGCCTTAGTTCAGTCGATACTGTCCTACTGTATAACGACATGGGGAGGTGCTCCTAAAACAAAGCTAATAGAGTTGGAAAGAGCTCAAAGGCTGATATTAAAAGTTAGCTTATTCAAACCTAGACTCTTCCCAACCATACAGTTATTCTATTTAGCAGAGGTGCTGACAGTGAGACAGCTGTTTATAATGATGTGCATTTTACAACAGCATACCATCGTTCAGTATTCGTCTGAACCCATAACCACTCGAAGACATTATGCTGTCTGTCGGGTCGTTTCATATCGGACAGCATTTACTAAAAGATTTTTTTGTTACCGCGCTTGCAGGTTATATAACTCAGCGAATAAAATACTGGATATCTTCAATAATACAAGATTTGAATGCAAAAAGAAACTAACCACATGGTTACTCAGTCTAAGTTATTCAGATACGGAAAACCTTATTGACTAGATAATACACAGTTTCACACAACCACCCAAACCACTATAATTCCTCATACCACTATGCCACACGTTTGGATTACAATATATCCTTTCATATTTACATACACAAAACACAAATCACACACCCACATATGCACACATACACACACACACACTAACACACACACACGTACACACACACACACATGCGCACACACACAGACACACACACACACACGCGCGCGCGTCACAACTTTTCTATTTCGTAATGTAAAAAAAAAAAAAAAAAAAAAATATCATTAAGTTTATTTGAAAATGTTAGATTAGACTATTTTGTTATCCTTAAATTGCAATATTATTATTTTACACTCTAGCAACTTCATGTCATTGTCAGAGGGCGGAGGCCTGGTGTTCTGAGATACAGGCAGATTTGTTGCCTACTTCAGACTCCAGTCTCCCACAATATAGTTATTTTTGTGTGAATAATTTCTAACTGTAATATTGTAATGTATTGTGGAGAGAAAATAAACAATTTATTTATTATTATTTATTATTAATGAAATAACGATCTAACTCAAAATTTTGGAAAAATGAGTTTATGTGAAGAAGCGATTCTACTTATGTATAATGTATATACCCAAAATTATAGAATATTTCATTTTCAACTTTGATTCAAATAATAAAATGAAAAAGATAAAATAGACAAGAAAATGGATCTGCAAATAAAGATGACTCTACCTTTGGGTTCGGAAGGTAATTTCTATTGAAAAGAACCAGCAAGAAACTCGGAAAGTTACCCGTTTCATCACCGATTATGAAAAAAATATTTTTTTTATAGGGGCACAGCATAGTGGAAAGAGAAGCTCCAGTCGCTTCGGTAACGGAAAGTAACCAGATAAATTAATTATCAGTACCGTCAGCCTGTATCATAGAGTCGACTCTGCTGCCTGAGTTATGCTCTGGCTATGTACGACTGATCCTGAAACGCGACTGAAGTGGTGACTTCGTCTATCTCTGACGTCACCCGTGTCACCACACGATAGGGTCGTCGCCGGCCAAGAGGGTAAACCTTACCACCGGCTTAAAAGATGAAACCTCAAGAAATCTCTTGGTCAACTCTTACGACACTCACGGAAAGAAATTATTTTCCGTCATCATCATCAGCCTATTGCAGTCCACCGCTGGACATAGGCCTCTCCAATTGTTCGCTACTTATAGCAAACATCTGCATAATCGCCACGCTGGGCAAGCGGGTTGGCGATCGCAGGGCGTAGCTTCGCGCTTCGGTGACTCTGCTGCCCTTTATCGGTCTTTGGTATTTAGCTACGCCTTCAAATTGTGATGGTTATACCGCCACCAGTCGGTCGCAAGCGCCTCGTTTGTTACTCAGTAGGATGCACCACGGGCAGGTGAGGGTGGCTTGGAGCGAAAAGATGATAGGCTGCTCCCTTACATCCCCGTTTTCCGTCCCATAGTGAAGCCCATTGCATGTACTCTACTTTCTTTTCTACATACTGACCTACCCGTTACCTGTGATTACTACCAGTACCCATTTCACAGTCATTTACTTAGTAATTTCTTAATAACCCTCGTAAATTAGCAGTTTTCTCTATAAGTGGCTCCTAGCGTCGTAAGACTACATAGAGTCTGGTTTAGTAATGTCATTTGGTGACAGGGCCGTCTTAAGTTTATTCGGCGCCAGGGTGCCGGACTCAACCTGCGCCCTCGTGGGAGGGGGGGGGGGGGGGCTTAGTATGGGGTAGCCTTTTATCGGAGAACACCACTGAAAACGATTATTTATATACCTACCACTGGGGTGACAAAATGACTGCCGGCCAGCCTGATGGTAAGCGGTCATCGCAGCCTATGAACGCGTGCAACACCAGGGGCATGCGCTTTGCCAACCCTGTTGAAACCTTAGTTACTTTGACTTGAAGTGCCCTATACTGTATCTTCAGATAAAACCGCGGCAGGGTCCTCATCCCAAAGACGCAGCATTCGCGAGAAGAAATACTATTTATAAACAGATTCTTTGATACTTTGTCGCATCTCGTTTAAATATCAAAGGTAGAAACACATCGACACCTTAAATTTTAATCGTCACTTTTCAGGAGAGGCAAACATGATAAATGAAACTTGGATGTAATTAATGGATATCGAGAGCTTTATAATACAGTTACACGGTATTTGCAAAACTGATTTGTAATTACGCAAAAATAAATTGTCGGGGGGCACGGTAGTGCCCCCGCCAAGTTAAGCGCGAAGCAAACACTGCCGTACCATCCTTTACTGAAACCAATTCGCCGCATTTTCAGGCCCCTATTTGAGAACCTTTAGATAAGACCAGAACGCTGAAATTTCGTCATCTAGTAAGCTATAATCACATACTTAAAATCCAAAATTTCAAGTCTGTAGGTCATTTAGTTTTGAAGTTAAGCGTAAGCAAAGTTTCACGTTCCCGACACTCACTTACTCACTTATTTACTTACTCATGATCATCAAAATAGAACTAGTGCTTCCCATAAACTTAGAGAGCTGAAATTTGGTACAGAGTTAGGGTTTAATGGCCATATCAAAGGAAAACTAGAAAAACTAGTATTATCGAAGATCTGGAGTACCTGGAGACCCTGATTATAAAACACAAGAGCCCAACTAAACTATTTGAGATCGACATATACCGCCTTTACAAAAAATATTCAACCTGGTGGGCCACTTCATTTGATGTTAAAAATCGAATCCTCAACTGGTCTCAGCTGTATTAGAGATTATGGTAATGCCCCCTTCTACTATTGGTACATAAAAAAATTGACTGTCATTGCAAAAATCCAGTATAGTCGGACACATCTTCTAATTTAATCTAGCCTATATTGTCCCACTGCTGGGCGAATGCCTCCCTTTCTTCTTTTAATACGCATATAAATAAAATTAATCAATATACGTTTCTACAAAAAGAAGTGAAATCCTACCAAAAACATTCTGTAAAAAACTAGCCAAGTCTCGCTGGAGCTCACCATTAACTATAATAATAAAGAAATCGCAGTAAGGAACCTTAGACTTGGCACGACTTTGTCTAGATTTCATTCCTTTTTAGAGATAAACAAGCAGCTCCAGCGAGACTTGGCTAGTTTTTTACAGAATGTTTTTGGTGGAATAGCGTTTACTATTCAAAAAGGGCTGTTCTGTAAAAAGTTATGGTGTAACAGACTAATTGGCTTATGGAAAACATATTAAGTAAAAAATTTGATTATTGACGCTAAATACGAGGGCCGTAATCACCATTTTTTGCCAATTTTAAACACTGATAATAGTGATAATACATAGATTATAGATAGAGAAAAAAACATGGAGTAAGACAGCATTCAAAAGTCATTTGTTATAATTAACAGCATTTTTTAGCAAAAATAAAACCGACTTCAATATGGTGATAATGGGACCAACAAGGATCCGAACAAAAAAGAATATTCCAAATCGGTTAACAATTCTCGAAGATATGTGGTAGCAAACATACAACAAAAAGAAAAGTCAGTCGAATAGAGAACCTCCTTTTTTTTGAAGACGGTTTAAAAATAGTGATTTGAGGTTTACGGTGCGCCGGCAATGAGTTCTACATTTTAATGGACAAGGGAAAGATCTTGCCAAACTTTTTGTTGATTAATTTATGTGAGGATCCCTAAATTGCTCTATATACAATTTACCTATAACACATCTCTATTGTCTTATCGTAATTACCGCTATGTTATTGTTTCAGCTGGCATTTGTTTAAACTAAGTATGATATTATTTACGAAATGCAAGCTCTTATCTGGGCATATTGCAGTAATGAATGCAATTAAATGTACATTATTAATATTGTTTATTATTTTTTATCTGGATGCAAAGGTTAAAATGATCGTTCTTATTACGTGTGGGGATTTCGTCAGCCCTCTATCACAGAAGTGTAGGACGACCTCCGGCGAATGGA
Source organism: Conogethes punctiferalis (assembly GCA_031163375.1). NCBI lineage: Eukaryota > Metazoa > Arthropoda > Insecta > Lepidoptera > Crambidae > Conogethes > Conogethes punctiferalis. Next base: position 23,857,169 of record CM062077.1, on the reverse strand, counting down.
CGGTGACTTGAAAGGTGTAGCTGGTAGTAGATTGATGCAAATTCCTACGGTTCTGAAACCGATGTACAAGAGCATCGTGTTATATAATATTCGTAGTACGAACGGTCAAACTATGAAACTCTTTGCCGGGCTCCTTGTTCCAGATATATGTATAATCTTCCGATGTTCAAGGTGCAAGTGAACCGGTTTTTGCTGCCTACTCAGAGAAATGTGCAGCCCTACTTCTGCGCTTTAAGTTGAGGTTAACAAAAATTTACCAATAATATTGTTCAAATAACAAGTGACAACAATATCATTGACAAATTTTTGTTGTCAGCATCGCGTTACTTCACGCAGCCTCGCTTCTGTAGAAACGCACCCTCAGTCAGATTCATAAATCCAGTTAAGCTAGGTACCGAATGTAAGGGAATTGATGGAGGTATACCATCACAGTTGAAGGCGTAGCTAAATACCACACGCCGATGACGGGCAGCAGCGTCAAGGGAGCGATAAGCTACGCCCTGCGATCACCAACCCGCCTGTCCAGCGGGGCGATTATGGGCAAAGCATCCAGATGTTTGATTTGTTTGGTGAACCACTGGAGAGCTTTTTTTTTTATAGTGGCTCGACATAATGGCTTCCCTAGCCTGATGGAAAGCGAAAGAGAAGCCCAAGTCGCTGTGACAACGGGCAGGTAACTGGTCAGTTACCTGTCAGTTGCCACCGCCATGCCGGCCCAACCCTAACCCCCCCCCCCCCCCCCCCCCCCCACGAGCTCCGGAAACCCTACTCACCGGCAGAAACACGACCCAGAGGTCATTTGACTGCGGTATTCTATAGGGTGGAGGTCCTTCCCCGGACGGGCGGCTCAATTCGAGCGAATATTCGCTATGCCCTACCTCTCTTCATGAGCTGCTGATAAAAACCGATTGTTTTTTAAAAAGTGTGCCCTTTGTCACCGATCACACTTCACAATAACATAGTGATACATTATGTTAATGGTGGGAAACATACAGACCACACGTAGCGCCATTAATCAACTTTTCCACTCGCCGAGAGAATGAGGAAGCGTGCGAGATATTTTCCGCATGGTCGCCCCGACCGATGGCTATGCGCATAAAATGTGTGCTATGAGGGGAACGGCGGTAATCGTTGCGTTCTGTTATGCAATGGCTGGCGCCAATGAGGTTTATTTATTTATTAAAAAAGTTCACTAGGTATTTATTCTTTTAAATATCATTAAGACGGCCGAAAGTCCGTCTGATGTTAAGCAGTTACCGCAGCTTATAGACGCCTGCAACACCAGGGGTATCACACGCGCGTTGCTTAACCTTCCCCTCCCTTCAGGACTTCAGAATCCCTTCGGACCTTCGGTGTCTGCAACGGGTATGCAGATGCCGGCATACGGTGCCAAGTCATTCCGCTAAGCCCCACGGTGACCCGCCATCGCCGCCAAGCCCAGGGGAGTCTGGACCCTCAAGAAGAAACTGCCACGGCTCCCCCGCTAAGACGGTGTACCGCACAACGATTCGCCTTCTGTAGGCGGTCTCTCTCAACGGTTGCCTTAATAACTTAAACTTTCGCGTTGCATCATATAATATATTATATAACTAGCGGGACTTAAAGAGCATACCTGTTTGAACCCGACATTTCGGCCGTGTTACAACGACCGTGGTCACGGGGAGTACTGGTGCAGCGATGCTACTCCATCCGCGCGGCAGAGTATTTTTCTACCCGCACAATTTTTAAAAATCACACTAACAGTGTCCAGATTCTGACGCGAATTAACCGACTTCGCACTTAAAAGGGTTTTTAAGGTAGTGTTTATGCGATCACTGGATTCCATGTTGTAGATTTATGATTGGGATTCCAGCGTCTTGGGTTATTTATTTATCTAAGTAAAGGCGCTATATATTTACACAGAGGTTCTCATTCTTATTCGTTCATAGAACCTTAAAAGCTAAATAAGTCCAGTAATTAACCATTCCTTGATCAGACACTTGTCTCCAATAAAAAGTAACAAGTAATTAGTTACGTCTCGTATTGCTCCTGACTTATTGATCTGATGTCAATGTGTGTGACATCAATCATTTGAGTTATTAAGAGTTGTTACTGCAGACAATTAATATTGGTTACTCTGATATGGCGTGTGGATGATTTGTGGACTCTCCACTCTACACATTCTTTCAATCAAACTTAATTATTAGTCTTTGAATTTTATTGTATTCTGTTCCCGAAAGGTTTCAACAAAAATGTATCTAATAGTGCAAACCATTAAATAGAAAAATGAGGAATTTGTTAAGTTAAGGCTTATAGAGTTTGGGCAAGAAGAAGTAAAGGCTTGGCTCTACATCAATCATCGTCGCTCCACCTGGCCTGAGCCCTACACTACATTGGCTCATGATATATTATGTAACTAGCTGTGCCGGCGGCGTCGCACGCGTGGATATCGGGTTTCAAAAATAACGGACTTCCATAAAATAGTACCTGAATTTTAAGTTAGACCTCTAGCCAATACATTGGTGAAAACCGCATTCAATTCCATGCAGTAGTTTTTGCGTGATGCGCAATCAAACATGCAGATAAAAATTTCTCCCGTTTTCCCAACACTTCCCGTCACTGCTCTCCTCCTATTGATTGTAGCGTGATGAAAAGTATACTATAACCTGCCTAGGAGTATGAAGAGTAATCGTACCAAGTTTCGTTAAAATCCGTCCAGTAGTTTTTTTTTTATAACGAACATACAGACAGACAGACAGAGAAAAATTTTACTGATTGCATTTTTAATAATAATAATAATAAATTATCTTTATTTCCAAATAAATTTTACAATAAACACTAAATTCTAACGGTCTCTGCACTAAGCCAAGCTTGTAACGCAGTGGCCAAATTTTCGTTACTTAAAAAGTTAAACAATGAGTTAAGTGTGGACGGTTCAAGCCAGTAAAGATAAGCAAAATAAATGCTTATTAGAGGAACTTAATTACAATAATAGTACTTTTTACTTTTAGCACTGCTAGTAGTTTCTTTTGATAGCCTTAGCTTATGGCAAATTTTGTTGTATATGCGAGGTATGAGGAAGAAGGGGTGACGTTTGGCAAAAGAGGTATGAAGGGAGGGTACTGGAATTTTGAATATGCGTTGTTTTATTAGTGTATCGTAGTTGGATGAGTTTATTACTGAACTATGCATACCAGTAACTGCTTTTAATATATACAATTGTCTAACGCGTAAAACTTCACTATCTTTGTATAATCGATCTGTGTCATATCTGAAAGGTTTTTTTAGCATGACCTTAAGAACTGCACGTTGGGCTCTTTCGAGTTCAATAAGAGTGGATTTAGCAGAGCCACCCCAGATTCTGATGCAGTACATAATTAAGGATTGGCACAGGGCTTTATATACTAATAAAAGTGTAGTGTTTGTTGCTGAGTGTCTCAGTAATTTCATTATATATATTGTGCTCCTGATTCTAGCAGACAGACAGTTTATTTGATGATTGAACGATAGGTGTTCATCTAAGATTACTCCAAGATATTTTATGTTATTTGTTCGATCAATGTTTTGGCAGTTACAAGTTAGTGGTGTTCGAGTATATAAGCCACAGCGGTGTAGCAATAACTTTTTCGTCGTTGGAGGTTGAGACGCCCGGGTTTTATGAAATGCAATATATTTGGTTTTTGCACCATTTATTGTTAGAAGGTTTTCTTCTAGCCATGTCACCACCTGGGACATGCCTTTCTCTGCAGCCTCGTAAGTTTTTTCCCAAGATGGACCTCTAAATAAAATCACAGTGTCGTCCGCGTAACAGATCGTGTCCGCACTATCCATTTTTAATTGTAAAATATCTCCTAAATATAAAAGAAACAGCGTCGGACCTAAAATGCTGCCTTGTGGCACTCCAAACTCTATTGGTTGATAATCACTAATATATGGCCCCACTCGTACGTATTGGAGGATGCATGCGCTGTGCAATTAATACTGGCTACTTTAATATATGAAATTTAGACAGTTCTATTTGATGTGTTGTGCTCTTGTTATTTTTCTGTCTGTCACTGTGAATATATTTGTGAAACCACGAAGTGCTGGCGTTTTTCTATTGTGCGTAAACATACTCTGCTAACCATCTTACAACAGGTCATGTACCCTTTTACCGCGTAAATAGAGCCAGTTTTTAGAAAAGGTGGTAAAAATATATCGTAAGTAGTCAAATTAACGAAAATTATGTCGGACGACAGCAACGGCATAGGTGGAATTAAAAAAACTCAGAGGATCGTCTGATTATGCAAATTGGAAGTTCCAAGTAAGAAATTATTTAGAAAATAAGAATTGGTGGAACGTGATTACAACGGATATTGAGAATGCAGAAGCTGACAGGAAGGCCAGGACTACAATTTGTTTGTTGTTGGAGCCCGATTGCTTCACGCATGTGTACAATGCCGGAACTGCCAAAGAAACCTGGTACAATTTGCAAAAAGCCTATGAAGACAAAGGCTGGGGACGACGAATCCATATACAGCGGGAGCTATTTAATTGTAAATTAAATAATTTTGATTCCATGGCGAGCTACATTTCGAAAGTGACATTTCTTGCACAGCAATTGTATGATATTGATGCAAAAATACCAGAAGATTGGTTAATATCGATTTTGCTCGGTGGATTGACGCCCGAGTACAGCCCCCTCATAATGGCTGTCGATAACAGTGGCAAAGAGATCACGTTAGAAGAAATAAAAACGAAATTGTTGCAAGAAGGAGATCGCCAAAGTAAGAGTAACATTGACTACGAGCAAGCCATGATGACACGAAAAACGAGAAACGATCCTAGATCTGCACCCAAAAACGGCGATCGTAAGTTCGTGTACAAATGTTTTAAGTGCCATAAACACGGACACAAGGCATCTGAGTGTAAGGAGCGAGTGAAGAACGCGAATGTTTGCTTGAATACGAAGGCGACAGACAAAGATAAGTGGTATCTTGACAGCGGATGCTCCAGCCATCTCACCCACGATAGAAATAAGTTGGTGTCCTATAAACCAGAAACGGGTAACATCAAGATATCGGTGGCTAATGGCGAGAAGATGTCAGTAATAGGGCGAGGGAACGCTGAGCCCCAAGTCAGCGAAAGTGAGAAACTAATATTAGAAAATGTTTCGTATGTTCCCAAATTAGCCATGAATTTAATTTCGGTGAGCGATTTAACCAAAAAGAAATGTACTGTTATTTTCGACGAAAAAGGTTGCATAATTCAAAATAAGAACGGAGTTCTTGCAAAATGTAATGAAGTCGATGGCATATACGAGTTGTCGGAGAAGAAACATAATTTCGTCAATTTGACAATGTCAAAAGAAAATGACAAAAGTTCTAATATTTGGCATAAACGCGTATCGCATTTAAATCGTAAATATATGATCATGATGAAAAGTATGGTGAGCGGCATGGAATTTCAATGCACAGACTTAAGCGAACCATGTATTCCATGCATCGAAGGAAAGATGAGTAAAAGTCCTTTCAAAAACAAAGGAACCAGAGCTAAAGACTTTCTAGAAATTGTACATAGCGACATTTGTGGTCCAATGGAAGAAACATCATTTGCTGGTTCGAGGTACGTTCTAGTTTTTATCGACGACTACTCTCGCAAGACCCATGTTTACTTTTTGAGAAATAAAAGTCAAGCGTTTGATAAATTTCGTCAATACAAGGCCGAAGTTGAAAACGAGAAAAACAGAACGATAAAAATTTTACGAACAGATGGAGGTGGAGAGTACTGCAATGCAAAATTTGATGCTTTCTTGAAGTCTGCAGGTATAAAACACCAGACTACTGTACCATACACACCGGAGCAAAACTCGGTGGCCGAACGGGCTAATCGTACGATTATGGAAAAAGCGAGAACTTTATTATCGGATGCGAATCTGAGTAAGAAGTATTGGGCGGAGGCTGTCAATACTGTTGTATACTTGAAGAACCGAAGTCCCACGAAAGCTTTGAAAGAGACAGTACCCGAAAAGCTTTGGACTGGAAGAGATGTGGATGTAAGTCATCTTCGAATATTTGGTTGTTTGGCCTATCGACTGATACATAAGCAAAAGAGACGTAAATTGGATAAGAAGGCGGAACCGATGATCTTTGTCGGATATCCAGATAACCAGAAAGGTTATCGACTCATGAATCCAAAGACGGGTGAAGTGACAACTGCCAGAGAAGTTAAATTTTTAGAAAATGTTTTTCTCCAAAAAGATAACGTTAAGCAGTCATCGGAAGTTATAATTAACTTGAATACGTCTGAGAGTGAGGAGAGCTGCTTACCAAATGTATCCACGATGAACATTGCTGATGTATTGGAGGTGCGCGATGATGTGTGCCGTGACGATGAACAAGAGAGTATTGAGAATATACCTGAATCGGTAGTACCTGAGAATGTGCACGTACCTGATGAGGTGGTCACTGACGAAGAAGTGATAATACCTGGCCTGTCAGAAAGGAGGTATCCTCAGAGAGAACGCAGACAAGTTGATCGGTACGGTTGCAATGTTTCGAGTGCGAAGGAGAGCAATTTCGACGGAGATCCTGTTACTATCGAAGAAGCATTATCGAGACCTGACAGTGCATTATGGCAGAAAGCTATAGATGATGAGCTTGCGTCGTTGAAGCAGAATCAGACATGGACGTTGGTGGATCTACCAGCTGATAAAAAGCCAATCCAATGCAAGTGGGTATTTAAGATAAAGAAAGATTGCGACGGCACGGTAACAAAATACAAAGCCAGACTCGTAGCTAAGGGTTTTACACAGGTATGTGGTGTAGATTATACGGAGACCTACTCTCCGGTAGTCAGAAGTTCTACTCTACGATTGTTGTTTTCACTAGCTGCTGAATACGATTGGTTTATTGACCAATGGGATGTCACGACCGCGTTCTTGTACGGTAAAATAAAAGAGGACATTTACATGCTTCAACCGAAAGGAGCGATCTCCAAAGGTCAAGAAACCAAAGTATGTAAACTGCAGCGATCTCTTTATGGTTTGAAACAAGCCTCTAATGCTTGGTTCAAAGAGTTGGACAGTGAAATGTTAAATTTAGGCTTTATACAATCTAAAATAGAACCGTGTTTGTATCAAAAACAGCTTAAAGGTAATAAGAAGTTAATTGTAGTTATTTACGTTGACGATTTATTTATATTTGGAAATTGTAACGTTGAGAAGCAAAAGTTAAAATCAGGTTTGCTTGACAAGTTTAAGGTAAAGGATTTAGGCGCAGCTAGACATGTTTTAGGCATGAGACTGAGACGAGATAATGGTGTTATACATCTTGATCAGGAGCAGTTTATTTTGGAATGTTTGAATGAATTCAACATGACCGATGCTAAGCCGGTGACTACTCCATTAGAAGTAGGATTGAAAATGGAGAGGTCGACTAATTCTCAGTGTCACCTACCATATCAAAGTTTGATAGGGTGTTTAAATTACTTATCCTGTAATACGCGACCAGATATAGCTCACGCAGTAAGTGTTCTTTCACAGTTTAATTCATGTACACTGATGAATTGCACTTTAAGTGCGCGAAACGGGTCTTAAGGTATTTAAAAGGTACGAGTAATTTGTGTCTTACTTTTAGAAAAACAGGTGATTTAGAATTACGCGGCTATGTCGATGCAGATTGGGGTGGTGCGCTAGATCGGAAATCTTTCACGGGCTTAATTTTTAAAATTGGGCAAAACACTGTTTGCTGGGAGAGCCGGAAACAAGCGACGGTCTCGTTGAGCTCTACAGAGAGCGAATACGTAGGGTTAAGCCAGGCTTCAAAGGAGGCACTTTACTTACGTAGTTTACTGAAAAGTTTAGTAACTGTTGAGAGTAAACCAGTCGTTATTTTCAATGACAACCAGTCGGCGCATAGAATTGCAGCTAACAAAATGATGCATAATAGGACAAAACATATCGACATAAAATACCATTTTATACGCGAGTGTGTACTTGACAATAAAGTAGAGGTTAGGTATATGTCATCAGATAAAATGGTAGCGGATATCTTAACGAAATGTATTCCTGGCCCGAGATTAAAAAGTTTTTTGAGTAATTTATCTTTGTCAAATTATTCAATTAAGAGGGCGGATTAGTTAGATGTTAGATATTTAGTGTTTTTTGTTTTATGTATGTTTTGTTATTAGAATATTGGATAGGTAATGGAATAATTTGCCTAGGTAGAATATTAATTGTTTTTGTTATGCATGTTTTTATTCAGGTATTGTTTTAATGTACAGTAAGCCGCAAAAATGTATGTTTGTTTCATGTGCCGAGTGTTAATATTTTTGAGGGTTATGTATGCGTGCACTTGACACGAGTAAGGGCGTATAGGAAGTAGCCCAGCTTAAATTGAGAGGGCGTATTGGAGGATGCATGCGCTGTGCAATTAATACTGGCTACTTTAATATATGAAATTTAGACAGTTCTATTTGATGTGTTGTGCTCTTGTTATTTTTCTGTCTGTCACTGTGAATATATTTGTGAAACCACGAAGTGCTGGCGTTTTTCTATTGTGCGTAAACATACTCTGCTAACCATCTTACAACAGTACGCACTGACGTCGCTCCGTTAAGTAACTCCGGAACCAGTCCAGAGCCACGCCTCTGACACCGTAGTGATTTAGTTTTTGCAGAAGTATTGGTATTGAGACGGTGTCAAACGCTTTTTGGTATCAGTATCGATCACTAATCACCCCCTGATAGTTATTTTGAAAATATATTCCATGTACAGAATTGACTTCTCTACAGATTTATTATAAGTATAGATAGAAGAAGATAACTTGCAGCATGCAATACGAACGATACATTTAATAAACCTACTCTTCAATGGGATGCATTACTTACTTTGATAAACATTGGGGAATATTGTCGTTAGCATTACCTAATTAGTCTCACAGTTCGAAAATTTCTGGACGAGACCAAAAACGCTCCATACAAACGGGTCTAAAAGACAACGTCAACTTTCAATATTTTGTAGGCGATTTTTTTTAATGTAGCTCGACAAAATGTCTTCCCTACGCCTGATGGAAAGCGAAAGAGAAGCCCAAGTCGCTGTGACAACAGGGTAACTGGTCAGTTGCCACCGCCATGCCAGCTCAACCCTAATCCCCCACGAGCTCCAGAAACCCTACTCACCAGGAGAAACACGACCCGGAGGTCGCGGTATTCTATAGGGTGGAGGTCCTTCCCCGGACTCGGGCGGCTCAATACGAGCGAAGATTCGCTATGCCCTACCTCTACTCTCTTAAGCGTAACGTAAGAAGTTTCTCCAGTTACTGTATTATGCTCATCATCATCATCAGCCTATCTTAGCCTACTGCTGGACTGGACATAGGCCTCTCCAGTTGTTCGCCACCTTATCCAAACACCTGTACACCCATAATCGCCACGCTGGGCAGACGGGTTGGCGGTCGCAGGACGTAGCTCGTCGCTCCGGTGACGCTGCTGCCCGTCACCGGTCTGTGGTATTTAGCGACGCCTTCAATTGTGATGGTTATATCGCCAGCACCAGTCGGTTGTCAAAGCCTCGTCTGTTATTCAGCAGGATGCACGTCGGGTAGGTGAGGATGGCTTGGAGCGAAAAGATGATGGGTCGCTCCCTTACATCCCTGTATTATGTTGCCTTTATGAAATTGGTTTCAAAATTAAATATCCTTCTTATAGTGTAGGTTAAATATTGACTGGCTCGGTGGCTCAATTGGTAGTGACTCCTGCCTTCTGAACCAAGGGTCGTGGGTTCGATTCCCACCCGGGACAAACATTCGTTTGATGAATACTTGTGGTTGTTCCGTGTCTGGGTGTTTATATTTGTATTTAAGTATTTATTTGTAGTACCTTCGTTGTTCTGATACCCATAACACAAGTGCTTAAGCTACTTACTTTGGGATTAGAGCAATGTATGTGATGTTGTCTGATATTTATTTATTTATTTATTTATTAATATGATACGAGTATACTTACCTATTTTTACATTAATTTTACACTTTTTAAATGTACCTCTCCATACAAATTTGCAGTCGTCGTTTGCCGTCTCATTTAGCAACCAATTTTAATCATAACTTCACAAAAACACCTGATCGTACTTAAACTATCTGGTAACCTGGTACTTGACTCCATACAAAAACCACTAAATTAATTGGTACTTATTCCTTGCCATACCGATCAATGAATTACAATTTCAATCAACTCCACATAAGGCCTTTGCTACTAGGCATGGACGCTGTAAATCATTATTAAGTGGTCCAAACGACAAGTATGTGGCACGAATCGATTGGCGGCAATTATCGCTCGTTAGCTACTAGGCATCTGCCACGAGATCTGTTGCGCGGGCGCAGGCGGCGTATCTGCTAAAGCTAGACCGGTGCGGCATGGTGACGGGAAAGAATGTAAGTCATCGTCCTTCGGGTTCAGGTTTGCCGCTATAGGGACGTCTTATGTGAATGAGGGTACATAGATTAAAATATAGGAGGCGAGCGCGAGTGCGGTGAGGCCCTGAACTGCTTGTCCGGAAAAATGAAGACAGTCTTATTTCTTCCCTCTTACGACAGGCAGGGATACCTCCATAGTATTCTTACGCCCCCATGCTGCAGGGACGTAAGAGAGCGACCTATCATCTTACCGCTCCAAGCCACCCTCATCTGCCCTTGGTGCATCCTGCACTCCTGCCGAACTACAAACGAAAGCAAAGCCTTCAGATGTTTGACCAAAGTGGCGAACAACTGGAGAGGCCTATGTCCAGCAGTGGGCTGCTATAGGCTGATGATGATGACAATGATAATAACGGAGGGCACAATATATATAAAAGATATTAGTACAGTTAAAGAGTGATATTTTCAGACCTAAAAACCTTATGTCAATAAAATCGTGATCATCATCAGCCTACATCAGTCCATTGCTGGGCATAGGCCTCTCCCAATGCTCGCCACTTTGATCGATCCTGGGCTTCTCGCATCCAGCACTTGCCAGCCGTCCTGCGCAAATCGTCACTCCACCTGGCCTGAGGGCGTCCTACACTACGTTTGCCGAGACGCTGTCTCCACTCCAGAACTCGTTTACCCCAACGGTTATCGGTTCTGCGGCTGATGTGGCCAGCCCACTGCCACTTCAGCTTACTAGTCCGGTGAGCTATGTCGGTAACTTTGGTCAATAAAGTGTAGTTTGTGAATGCGCCCATAGCATATTTGCAGTCATATGATAAACTGTATTAATTGATCTCGTACTTGGGTTCAAATTAATCAGAGCAATCTTTGATGTTGGCCTGCATAGTAATTGTGGACTGACATCTGTAAATCTTTAATTATAGGTTCCATTTGAAGGTTAGCATCAAAAATTCAGCCATCGTAGGAGGTCCACTGGACATCATCATCATCAGCCTATCGCAGTCCCCCCCCCCCCCCCCCCCAATATAAAAATACAATTAAATAATATTAAACAAAGTCAGTTTTGTCCGTCTGTTACAGGCAGAGGGTGTTGCTTAGGCTTAAAGGTTTCTAATTTTTTTATAAATACCCGAAGAGAAGCGACGACAGGTCGCTAGCCCGTTAATAAATAAATCTTGAGGTAAGTATCTAAAAGTTTTCTTTGAACTTATTTAAACAAAAACCGGCCAAGTGCGAGTCGGACTCGCGCACGTAGGGTTCCGTACCACTGATTGAATGAAAAAAATTAGGTAATTTGATATATGATGTTTAAAAAAAAACTACCGTCTAGATTTCATTCAAACCGATTTTCGTTAGTAGTTTGCATAGTAATACACATCATATATTTTTTTCAGTTTTATCATGCCCAGATTTTAGAAGTTACGGGGGGGGGGGGACACATTTTACCACTTTGGAAGAGTCTCTCGCGCATCTATCCATAGATACCCCACACGTAGAGGGTTGATGAAAAAACATTTTTTGAGTTTCAGTTCTATGTATGGGGAACCCCAAAAATATTGGATTTTTTTCTGATTTTATTTTAAAATCTTAATGCGGTTAACAGAATACATCTACGCACTAAATTTGAATAATGTAGCTCTTATAGTTTCGGAATAAATTGGTTGAGACATACGGACGGACAGACAGACAGACAGACATGACGAATCTATAAGGGTCCCGTTTTTGCCATTTTGGCTACGGAACCCTAAAAACGAATGAACTGTTTTGATTTTTATAAAGGTCGTAGGAAAAAACCTGTAAACTATAAAACACTTCATAAAACGATAGAGACGTAGAAGAAAATAATATGTATATATAAACACGGTCCAAGTACGCTTAATAATTTATGAGTCATCCGGTAAACAATTTAAATTTTCTCGCTCAAGGAATTCTTCGGCTAATTTTAATTTGTTTACTTTTACGGGGATCTACATATAGATAGACTATATGTTTGTCTGTGTATTGTGAGTACTGTCTATCAATAAAGGCCTCGCTAAAAGCGTGTACCTAGTTTTTTGCAGAGCCTTTGTAGATAGATAGACTAGCTGTACCCGCGACTTCGTATGTGTGGAATAGTGTTTTTGTTGGATAAAACTTTTCGATCATTCATAGTGGCGAACATTGGGAGAGACATGTCCAGCAGTGGACTGATGCGGGCTGATGATGATGACGATCATATCCAATTAGGGTATTATTAGTCCAGGTTTCTAGCTCTAAAAATGACTATAAGTACTTTCATACAACTTTTTATTCCCCCTTTCAAACCATGTATGAACTTTAAATGTCATATTTATTTATATTAAATCAATGGCCAAGTTTCTAGCGTTGACGTTTTCCATATAACTATTCACCATACACACCATAGAATAAGACCGAAGTAAGTATATAGGGGAAGTTAGTGATATAATAATAGAGTCTCTATAACATGAAACACTCGACTTTGAACATTCGATAAACTAGCTTTGAAAACGGTCCTAACTCTGTCAGCCAATTACCTATAACACAGACATAGAATTACGTCCAACGTTGTTTATAAATTGCTGTAACAGATCTTACGTAAAGTATAATAGCCTGTCATAGAAAACAATGGAACCTAGATGTTATAATATTATTCGTTACACAAGCGTGTGTCCTTAGAAAACAACACTTAAGTATAGTCAATTATGGAAGTGATAAATAACCCAAGACATGTCACACTGAGCCACACAGAACCATCTAGTCTCAAACTAGATGGTTGAGAGAGGTAGGGCATAGCGAATCTTCGCTCGAATTGAGCTGCCCGTCCGGGGAAGGACCTCCACCCTATAGAATACCGCAGTCAAATGACCTCCGGGTCGTGTTTCTGCTGGTGAGTAGGGTTTCCGGAGCTCGTGGGGGGTTAGGGTTGGGCCGGCATGGCAGTGGCAACTGACAGGTAATTAACCAGTTACTTGCCAGTTGTCACAGCGACTAGGGCTTCTCTTTCGCTTACCATCAGGCGAATGGAAGCCATTATGTCGAGCTACTATAAAAAAAATAGAAACTAAGTCGAAGCTTGTACTAGACAACGTTTTGTTTATAAGGTTGAGAAGTTGAATTTCAAGAAGTCCCTTAGGCCGGGTTCCCATTACGCCGGACCGGCAGATCTGCCGATTGTATGAAGCTATTCACATTATCCTGAGTCCGTTTTTAGAAGTATTTTTTAAGTAAAAAGTAATTATGCACATTAAATGTTTTTTGTGTAGGTACCTAAAAATAACACTAATCAAAAGACAGACACATCATTATTATTCATAATAATAAGGTATACGATTTAATTCGGTTCTAGATAAAACCTGTCAAGTGGAAAGAAATAATCGTATTCTCGGTAACACATTATAAAAAACATAATCTAAATGTAGGTAATGACTATGGAAACAGCACTCAGGTGACCATAAATCTAGGAGCTTGAGAGATCCGTAAAAGAGAAGTTAAACGCATGAACAGTGTCCAATATTTTCTGTTGGATTTTACAACATAACACCGGAGTACCGGACTATCAAACCTAATAGGTACCTATAATAAATTAATCTGTAGAACGTAAGTTTATTGTTGTACCTATAAGCAAAGCGATGATTTTTTCTTTTTTCATGTGTTTGTCCACCTGTAATTGGTTTTTATATTTAACTAAAATATTGTCTTAGAATGTTATTATTAATTAAGCAACATTATAAAAACTGTTGGTTGATCATTCGAGATGATTGATCATAAGAGAAAATAAGTTTAATTGACGCAAAGCACACACATTACATGGAATTGGCATTCGAATATTTTATTACACGCAGGCATTGCCAGAGCCTCGTTTGTTGTTCGCCAGGATGCACCACGGGCAATAGAGCAATAGAGCAATAGTCGTTGCCATAGCGACTTGGGCTTCTCTTTCACTTATCGTTATTCGTTTGTATAATGGGGAGTGTTCCAAGGAGTTGATATATAGGTATGGTAGAAGGAGATTATGCCTATGGCGACATACTACCACTGCACCGCTCGACAAGGGGTTCAGCCTCATACCCTAGAGCCTAAGAGGTCGTGTATGATCCGATTCAATAGAAACTTTTTGACACACACACTCAAGCTATGGAATGAGCTTTCCGCCGAGGCTCCCCCCAAGACTTGCAGTATGGGATCCTCCAAAAAGGCTGAAAAGAGGTTTTTAAAGGGTTGGCATCGCGCGTGTGATATCCCAGGTGTTGCATAGGCTGCGGTAACCGCTTTCCATCAGGCGGGCCGAACCTTGTTTGCCACCTTAGTGGTAAAAAAAAAATCATGACACGGGACACCACCATTTTCGGGTAACAATTGAAAAAAGTAAAACATTTCTTTTAAATGTGAACAGTTTGTTTACAAACACTTTCTCTAATTCGTCTTTATCACTTGTATGTTTATTTTAAACAATGACTACTATTCTAAAACACGTATATCACTTTGTAAATCAATTATGAGCTAATTACGCAATTCATTCGTTTCAGAACAAAGGAGTGACTCATTTACCACACAGAGAGATCTGCACTCATCATAATATGAGTACATAAGTATAAACGCAATTACTCAATGTTTAGAGGAAAAAATTAGGGCACGCATGTTGCGGCTGAACAGATAGTGAAACAGATAACTGTATGCTTTAGCAAAATAAATATTATTATGTTATTTAAAGTAGGCAGCGAGTGGCTGCAATTTGTTTTTTTAATACAATTACTCAAAGTTGCTCAGCGAGCCATGGAGAGGGCCATGCTCGGCGTCTCTCTGCGGGGTCGAATCCAAAATGATGTGATCCGACAGAGAACCAAAGTTCCCTACATAGATAGCTCACTGGATTAAGAATAGAATAGAATATAATAGAATAGTTTATTTCAACAATTAATGTCATATACTTAGTTACAATTCATAAGTCCATCCAAATTATTATACTATTACATTATCTTAACAACTACTTACTATTATATTAAGAAGAGTAAGTTGAAGTGTTAGCGGGCTGGCCATATCAGCCGCAGAACCGATAACCGTTGGGGTAAATGTTTATCCCGGGCGGGGATCGAACCCACGACTCTAGGTTCAGAAAGCAGGAGTCACTACCAAATGAGCCATCGAGCCAGTCAAAAAGAGTTGTGGGGAAAGCTTTTGTGAGAGAAGCGCAGGACCGTGAATGGCAATCAGGAGAGGAGGCCTATGCCCTGCAGTGGGACCGACTTAAAGAGCGCTAATGATGATGATGAAGAGACAGGCTCGGTGGCTCATTTGGTAGTGACCTCTGCCCTCTGAGCCAAGGGTCGTGGGTTCGATTCCCGCACGGTGCAAACATTTGTGTTCATGAACATATCTGTTTGTATTGGTCTGGGTGTTTTCTATGTATAATAATGTATTTATTTACAAAAAAAAAATGTATCTAAGTAAGTTTATCAGTTGTCTAGTACCCATAGTACAAGCTTCGGCTTAGTTTGGGGCTAGGTGGCGCTGTGTGGCCCAGCGTGGCATGTCTTGGGTTATTTTATTTTTATGAATACATATAAATAAACTAACATCTTCTAGAGATAGAGACTCTTAATCGAATCCTTCCAGAGCAGGTCATGACACTTTGAACCTAAGCAAACCATTCTCCTTTGTTGCAGAGTGCATGGAACAAAGACCATGAGTCATGGAGGCCCTACACTCATCAGATACAGCATCATTACTACTGCATCTGACGGTGCATTCAGTGCACACGCACTTAAGGCTTGGAACCTTTTTTTATGGTGACATAGTATAAATTAATGATTCATGGTAGTTGGTAAGCTTAAAAGGAATGTCAATTCACTGTAGCAACAGACAAGTAAAAGTTATAATTTTTATATTCATTATGGCTCGGTGGCTCAATTGGTAGTGGCTCCCGCCTTCTGAACCAAGGGTCGAGGGTTCGAGGCCACCCGGGACATACTCGTGTGATGAACAGTTTGTTCCGTGTCTGGGTGTTTATATTTGTATTTAAGTAAGTATAATATATTTGTGGTACCTTCGTTGTTCTGATACTCATAACACAATTGCTTAAGCAACTTACTTCGGAGCAGTGTATGTGATGTTGTCTGATACTTATTTATTTATATGCCTTTGTGCTTGGCCAAATTCACCTCATGTTACACAGAGAATACCGTTTTAATCTCGCCTTTAACACTCAGAGAAGATGAAGATTGTTGTACATCTCAGGGAACAAATAGTCCGTCAAGGAATTCCAAAGCTTGGCTGTTTGTACTAAGAAAGTAGAGCTGAAACAGACCATGCGAGTTCTTGGGACCATAAAACGATGCCTTTTTACCGTATCTCTACTCGCCCGGTGATAAAAAGGGGCCGCGGATATCAAATTATTGTAGTTCAGTCGCACACTCCCCAAAATAATCATGTCTTTAATATTTGAACTGGTTTAAAATGATATTCATTTAGTTTTGTTTTTTTTTAGTTTAAGTTATAAAGCACTGCAACCAGATGTTAGCCTTCCATGCTGTGTACACATCTTTGTGGAAGTGCAGCTTAACTGTTACCCTTCATTAACACTTACTATGCCTATCATGTATTGTTGTACTCTGTTTTGTGTACCAATAAATAAATAAATAATTTAATAACAATAAAAACTTTTCTCTTTATGTAAACTAGCTGGTGACAGCGACTTCATTCAAACATTCAAATTCAAATATTTGCTCATCATCATCAGCCTATTGCATTCCACTGCTGGACATAGGCCTCTCCCGTTGTTCGCCATTTAGGGCAAACATCTGGAGGATATACCTATAATCGCCACGCTGTGCAGGCAGGTTAACGATCGCGGGGCGTAGCTTCTCGCTACGGTGACGCTGCTGCATATGTCATAGGTCTGTGGTATTTAGCTACGCCTTCAATTGTGATGTTTATACCGCCACCAGTCGGTTGCCAGCGCCTCGTTTGTTATTCGGCAGGATGCACCACGGGCAGGTGAGGTTGGCTTGGAGCGAAAAGATAGGCCGCTCCCTTACATCCCATTTATACTGCTACATTAAGCTTATGGTACTGTAGGTTGTAGAATGCTTTATAATTATGTGCTAGATGCAACGTCTGACAGTTGCGCTCAGTGCACATGCACTCCGTCAGTTCAGTGGTCACGGGCGACGACTCCACGGTCCATCGACCACTGACCAATAGCGCACTATTATGTGTTATTACATAGCATGAATGCCATGTAGGTATTGTAGATGCAGTAATCTTTATTGATCTGTCTTCCGATTCTACGGTTTGACGAAAACGATACTCACTTCGAAACCATAGAACAAACAATTATTGGATTACGATATTGAATGTTCCTTGGAAGTGCACCTGTATTTCCGCATACACTTGAGTAAGTAGTATACGCTTGTCCACTCTCCTTTGAGATTGCCCGCTGTACCTAGTAGAAATTTGGCCAGTCAGTCTCTTTACGAGTACATAAATTATATTCTTTGACAAAGTTAATACAACTCCAGTGTTTATAGATTCAGTAATGCAGGGCTCCTACTTTAATAATAATAATAGAAAACGATCGTTCGTTGAACGGATCGCGTATTATTGAATTAAGTGTATAAATTTGCTGTTATTTTGCCATAAAATTATTGGCCATTCATTAAACAAAGTAGTTTTAGTAAGATTGTGCAACGGAAGTCTAGCGACTAGTTTCGAATACAATACAATTTGTTTTGTACCCGATGACGTTTTGAAACTTGAATTAATCGAAAACGACTATTCGTTGAACGGATCGCTTATTTTTATACCCGTGTTCGTAAACATGAATTAAATTAATGAAGTTCGACTTTGACGAATTTTAGTTCGTACATACGAACAGTCGAACACGGGAGGGACAAATGGGAGGGATTTATGGTGTAATTATATGTTAAACAGAAAGCAATAAAACAGATCGACCACGTATACCGTTCGAAGAATCCGAACAGACCCGCTCCGTCCATTGTTCATGAATCAGTCGCAATCTCGCAGAAGTGACACATTATGACATCCTGTCAGTTGAAATAGTTTTTTTGTAATCAGTCACAGATGTTTGCACAGTTATAGAAAAGATATTTTAATTAATTCTGTGTGTTGCCGACATGGTAAACAGTCAGATAAGAATGATAATTGACAAAAGTTAAGCCCTTAGACGCGATTACTAATTACTGGGTAATAGTAAATAATTTCATCGTCATCAGCCTGCAAACGTCCAGACGACAGACTATCCGTGACGCACTTTTTTGTAATTATAAAAAACTAGCTGCTGCCCGCGGCTTTGCCTGCGTGAACATCGGTTTGTCATGAAGAGCTTACTCTGTCATTATATCATGTACGTACGCGTTTTTGTCTCTTATTTTATCACACGCGCTTACGAATGGATGCTCAAAAGATGATGAAGATATAGCTATTCGATTTGAGTGTTGAGAAATCTGAACATAGGTTGACACAGGACAAACACAATGTAGGTACATCATGTTGGCCTCTGGTTGGCCATTGGAAGCCGCGGCCCATTGTTCAGGAATCACCTGGTCTTAAGCTATGGTTCTCTTAAATGTAAGTTCCGGTGATGACTTATCCAGAGCGACGTCTTCCTGAATTATTCGAGTTATCTAAAAAAGTTCGTTTTCTACTTTGAATCCTACCGGGAACCGATATAATGCGCCACTGGGGTCAGCAGTCATCAGATTGTTATGTCGCGTCCGCACTTTTTTTGAGTCAATTAGTCTTTTTACGGTATCAAAAATGGTGCTTACCTACGTACCTAGTTACTACTTTGAATTCTAATTATTTCAAACAGAGCAACCGCACGTAATGCACTTGTGTATGGGCATAAACATGTACACTTCAATATCTCGTGCATACTTGCCCGGTCTGCTTGGAGAATGGTCATTGTGGCCGATTTTCGGCCAGCAGAGGGCTGGCGTCGACGCGATACGTTTAAAATTGATTAATATAGAAATCATCATCATCATCTGCCTATTACAGTCCACTGCTGGACACAGGCCTCTTCAGTTGCTCGCCACCTAGGGCAAACATCTGGAGGATATTATGGGTATAAGCGCCACCTGGGCAGGCGGGTTGGCGATCGCAGGGCGTAGCTTCTCGCTCCGGTCACGCTGCTGCCCGTCATAGGCCTGTGATATCTAGCTACGCCTTCCATCCTTATGGTTTTACCACAACCAGTCGGTTTGGCAGAGCCTCGTTTGTTGGTCGGCAGGATGCACCACGGGCAGGTGAGGAAGGCTTGAAGTGAAAAGGTGATAGGTCACTCCCATACAATATAGAAATACGGATACTTATTTCGTACTTTTTGAAAAATAAGTGCGTTTAATATTCTTATATATCTATACAACTAAAACAGAATCTGGATATCCTGTGTATGAACATTTTTTGAGAAGCCACAGTAAAAATACTAAGTATCTTTTATTTAGATTTTTCTTTATGTCATACTGAGCATCCCTAAGAATATAATGTGAAAATTATTTAGGTACCGATAAAATTAAGATTTTTTTAATTATAGGTGGTACCTAACTATGTACAATAATTGTACATGTTAGTACACAGGTTTTAAGTATCACGCCGACCAAAAAGCGACCACTTGGCCGGTGTATGAATCTTAACTTACATCAAAGCGTTATTTTCTACCGACATGCGTAATTAAAACGATTTTATTAGGCTGAAATGTTATAATATTAGTATATTGAGGACAGAAATTACAATTTGGATTAGAAAAATATTTATTAAGCATACACTGATCGTAGTTTCGTCGCATCCGAGCTAGACATGTGGCCCGTTGTGAGCCTTCTGAGATTGCAGTAAGGTTTTTGGTTCTTGGTCACTGTGACTCATTATCAGATGCAGGCCGCCTTGTTTACGGGTTATGCTAGATCTGTTTTGACTGTACACAATTTCATTCCTAAAGTTTGTTCCAATTTGTCGCTGAATGAGGTGCCTCTGAAACTGAGCAATATTCTAGTAGACAACGCCGGTGGTTATCCCTTTACGTTGGTCGTCTTTTCAGTTATAGCAGTTTGCATATAGTATTTTCCGAAGAATTTCATTCCGAAAATAAGCCGCACAATTTTAATTCACAATTATTTGTACTTATTGGTGGCGAATTTCCGTATTTTCCTACCTCGATATCAGTACCTGTCATGTCAAATTGATAATTTCGCTGACAAAGTCAAGAAATGACAGTATCTATGGGGTATTCAAAAAGTTTTTAATCATTCCGTAACATATTTTCCCGAAATTCTAAATGAAAAAATTGATGAATCGTTGTAATTTATAGCCTATATGTTAATCTGATGCATAAACAATATTCGTGTAAAGTTTCACTAAAATCTGTTCAGTAGTTTTTGCGTGAAAAGGGAACAAACATCCATCTATCCATCCATCTATCCATCCAAACAAACTTTCGCGTTTATAATATTAGTGGGAAGTTTCACTAAAATCTGTTCAGTAGTTTTTGCGTGAAAAGGGAACAAACATCCATCTATCCATCCATCTATCCATCCAAACAAACTTTCGCGTTTATAATATTAGTGGGATTGCGCAAAAATCTGTCGCGGATATTTCACAGACTCAACGCACACGACGCATATCTTCGATCATTCTGTCGGCAGACCTAGACGCTCTTTTTAAATGTCTCAGACGCAGACTCTATCGCACAAAAAGGCTGTCGTCTGCGCAGCTCCTTACACTGTTTCTTTTGATTTGTTTTAGATTGCTGGTATTAGATAATAGAATATATCAGGGCAGTAATGTAAAAAGATTATTTCTTGAATCGAGATGAATGGTCGTCCAATATATTTTTTTGCTTTTAATTTTAACTTATGGCAAAGTTTATCACGTACTTAATGGGATTTGTTGTAAATTTGGTGACATTTGTATATATTATTGAAATAAATCGTCGAAATAACAGCTTCATTTTAATCATTGCACTGCCCGCCATCGGCAAGGTGTTCATCCTCACAATTTGAGGCTCAGGGGAACATTACCTAAGTCTGAAGGAAATAGGTAAGTAGGCATATCAATCTTCTTCTCAGTCGTTCACTCTTCGACAAAATGGTTGTGGTCATGGGAAGTCGTCTGCCTCTGTGGTTGCTGATTCCCCCATTATAAAATTCGGACGGATCGGGTCCGAATTTTGTAATGGGGGACCATAATCCATTATTTCTATTTTATGCGATTTTCACCCGAAACCACTTCATAATTAGAGGTCAGAAAGGTTTATTAGCAGCACAAACAAAGGCCTTTATCGGAACACGGCAATTAAGCGAAACTTCCACCGCCATAACAAACCGCGTTTTTTTTAACGAGCGCAAATTATCTCAATGACATACCCTCGACTCGCGGAAGGCGTGATAAAGTAATGTCATCAACTGTATTCTGCAATTCTAAATTCAAATTTAAATAAATTCATTCTTAAAATTGTATTTTCTGAATTGTTTTTTATTTATTTAAGGACTCTATCTCGCGTAGAGTGAGCAAGGATAATAATTCGTAATTCTAAATTTGAAATTTAAAAACAGTATGACAAAGTAATTTCACCTCATTGTATTCTGCAAATCCTAATGTTAAAAAAGAAATATTTCATCTCTATTATTAAAAAATTAAAAAGATTGTACTTAAATAATTCCCTTCATAAAACTAGACCAAGTATAAAATAGAGTTTGAAGGTGGATATTAGATTGGTATAAATTCTAAAATCAATGTCAAATAAAAAATACTTAGCAATATCCTTTCTAAAAAACAGATAAAGGTTTATTTTTAAGTTTAGAACTGCTTTTTTCCGGATTTTTTTAAGAAACGCTACGTTCTCCAGGCTATTGCTTCATTCTTTTGTTACTTTAATGCCTATATTAGTTTTATTGCTTATTGCTGTGTACCTAATTGGTGCCTTGTCTTTGCTGTAAGTAATTTAAGTAATGTAGAATATGTTATTATGATAGACCTTTATATTTTTGACTCATGGTCAGCGAGACAAAGGAATAATACCTAGTATTATTATATTGTAGTGTTTACGTATTAAGTAGGTTATTTTATTTCATCTTTTTTGTTAATACATACTAATATATATTGATTGACTCGGAATAGGATGTTGTTTTGACTGTTGTTGTCGCTGTAACAATACAAAGGGCAAGTAACTGGTCAGTGTGAATTTAAAATTTGAATGTGTATTTGTTATGGACCAAGTGATAAATGTAGCATTATATATAATGCCCGGGCATTCTGATAAATGGCCAATATGAGAGGGCAATTTGATAATCATTATTAAAATAATCAAATTGTTCGGGCATTATAAATATTGTTTATCACCCTTTGGGCAAAGTAATAAAAACATATTTTATAACTATTTCGCAGTCTCCTGGTCCTCTGTAAGGCTTGCGTGGGCCTCTGTAAGTAATTTGCTTGATTCTACTTCGCAACGTTTTCAACGTTGCGAAGTAGAATCAAGCAAATTACTTGTCAAATCAGCTGCCCTATTAGCCCTGCATAAGTACATGTCGCAGTCATCTGGTTGAATCTCCTATTCAATTGAATCGCTAGCGCGTTCATTGAATGACGACATTCAATTGAATGACTAGACCGAACGTTGACTAAACACGCGTCACTTAACGTCCAATTAAGTAGCGGATTGAAACATAGCCCTTTGAAAAGAGCGGACGTAAAAGCAGTCAAGTGATTGTAATTTAGTTCATTTTTTCCCGCGCGGCGTTAGTAGTCACCACAGATATCTCCAATAGATCCCGCATTTACGATATCGGGCAAAAGGCAATACATCTGTGCAGTGCAGGCGCGAAATACGCATGCGCTTAAAGTGCGTCAGTACCACGGTCAGTACTGACCAGAAGTCAGACCCGTGTGTATCGGAGACACTTTTAATAGTTTGTAGAACATAAACGTATGAATCTTAGTATTGAACTCCTTGGCGCCGGAGCTCAAGTTACGATGGAAAATATTTGACAGATGTTAGCTCGCGTTGATGTCTTTTTTCATGATCCCTTTCTTTCATTACCAATTTCACTATTTTTATCCCTTTCTAGCATACACACGTTTGACAATAGTGTTGCAATGTATTACTTTCAAGTATATCGATAATGCAAGATGTGAAAATTTTTATTGTTTCTACTTTAGATTTCCAAAGTGTCCTGAAAGAACATTAAAATGGACAAATGCCGCACCCTGCTGTTAGAGACATTTACATAGGATAGTTTTCACTGTATGAAGGATAGAAGACGAGTAAATAAAAACTGCTGTGATTGCTTTACATAACCATATTTACAACTATACTGTTTTTTTAAATTTGGTACCTAATCAAAAAAGCGTGTTTGTTCCGTGTCTAGTTGTTAGTATTTAAGTACGTACATAATACGAGATACCATCTTTAAAAGTAACAAATCTATATGACGTGAATTTAGGTTTCCATATGAGTTTTATATAAACATATATTTTTATGCATGCATAGATAGATATCCAGTAGCTATACTGAAAAG
Source organism: Conogethes punctiferalis (assembly GCA_031163375.1). Taxonomy (NCBI): domain Eukaryota; kingdom Metazoa; phylum Arthropoda; class Insecta; order Lepidoptera; family Crambidae; genus Conogethes; species Conogethes punctiferalis. Next base: position 23,833,255 of record CM062077.1, on the reverse strand, counting down.
GTGATACAGACATAATCTAGCCTCATTAGACTATTTACCTGATTGGTAATTTTTCTATAAAATTATCGACATTTCACAATACAAATGTACATCACTTGAGAAATGAGTTACGTCCCCCGCATACCCTTCGTACCACCTGAAGTTGACTCGCGAAATTCAAAGCAAAATGCCGAACATGCGGTATCTATTGGGGGTAATCTGTGGTAGTCACTAAAACAAATATGGCGTCGAACATGATCACCTGAGTGTTGATATTTTTTTGATTAGATTTACTTTAAACTGACTTATACGTAATAAAATAGTGTGACAGCATGGATTTACCTATTAATACGCCGCCTCCGGATACTTTTAAAGAAAAATTAAAAACTAAACATTAAACAGTCGGCTTTTACCCATTCAACGACTATGCTAAAATGACGTTCAGTCAAGACGTTGAACGTTTCATTCAATAACTTGACGAGTTGACCTTTAGGCATTCAATTAAATGTCGTCATTCAATGAACGCACTAGTCATTCAATTGAATAGCAGATTCAACCAGATGACTGCGACATACATACTACTACCTAGTTCCCATCGACCAATGGCAGTACTGTCCCCTATATCCTAACCGTTAAGGAGTTCTATGGCTTCATCATCAGCACCAGATGTTGACGCCCGGAAGCATATGCCTGCCATTGACGGAAATATCGGTGAACATACCTACATAAAAAAATATACATACAGACGAATTAAGAACCTCTTCCTTTTTCGCAGTCGGTTAAAAAAAACATTACCGGATACATCGATCTCCGAATAAGTAGGCGTGCGTCCCTCCCCTTTGCTTTATTATCAAATTGCCTAATTGCCAAGTAGCAATACAATAATGACCGGCCAATGTGATAAATAATGAAGTTTAGATAGTAATTATCACTTTGCCCAATAGAATTTGACATTATTCATAATGCCCTAGCATTATAAATAATGCCCGCATTAATCACTTGGTCCATAACATATTCATTGAAATTGGTACGTGATTAGGTTTTATATAAGGAAGTCGAAGCGAAGGCCTTTTTAACAGCTCTGCCACCGACGATATCTTCTAATCTAATTATAATACGTTACTAAACTTGGTTCACAACACATCTATCGCTCACGTTCTGATGAAACTGTATCGTAAATAAGCGTATTTACGATACAATGTGACGTCTAACAACAGTCTCGTACAGTCTTACGAGCGAGTTTCGTAATACCAGCGGGTACTTTGAGTGCGTTTGCACCGAACGCACGCGAGTTGTACTTATGTCGTGACGGTTCAACGTGCTGGGGGAAGGCTTAGGCTTAGTTTAGATCAGTGGTTGCCAATCTTTTATCATTGGCAACGCGCTTACAACAGAACGTAATGTAAGGGAGCGACCTATCATGTTTTCGCTTCAAGCATGCTTCTGAATTACAAACGAGGCGCTGGCAGTCGACTGGCGGCGGTGTAACCATCACGATTGAAGACTAACCCAAGACATGCCACGCTGGGCCACACATCGCCATCTAGCTCCAAACTAAGCCGGAGCTTGTACTATAGGTACTAGACAACTGATAAACTTACTTAGATACTTTTTATTTATAAATAAATACCTACATGTTATACATAGTAAACATCCAGACCAACACAAACAGACATGTTCATGAACACAAATGTTTGTACTGTGCGGGAATCGAACGGCCCATGACCCTTGGTTCAGAAGGCAGAGGTCACTACCAAATGAGCCATCGGGCCAGTCCAGCGGTGGACGTTTGCGGGCTGATGATGATGAAAACACTACGGAAACACATTGCGATATCTCCATATAATTTAACAAATACAACAATCTATACATATAATAAAAATGTAACATATCGCTGTCTGTACATGGAAGATATTTGTAAAAAAATATTATGGGAGGCCTTTATTAATGCAATAGTACCCAAAACAATGATTTTTGGAATTTTTGTCTGTTTGTCGGTTTGTCTGTTTGTCTGTTTGTCTGTATGTTTGTGCACGCTAATCTCAGAAACCGCGTATCCGATTAAGATGCGGTTTTCACTAATATATTGCTGGAAGCTTCCCTTAACATTTAGTGTTTGTTTCATGTTAATCGGTCCATAAATAAAAAAGTTACGCCCATTTAACTAATCACGTCGAGCCTGCTGTACGTTTGCGCGGGTAGGTATATAAAGCGCGCCGAGATCTGCGCCGCGCCGCTGCCAGCTGCCAGGCACTGGGGGTCATTAAAATCACTACCCAAGAAACCATTCCACGCGGACGAAGTCGCTGGCACAGCTAGTATACAAATAAAACTGTTCGTTTCCAACAATCGTTTTTTCCGCGTACCTACATACACGCATGAGCTTGAATGAGCTCCCAGCCGCGGTGTTTCCTGCGACTTGTCCTTCTTCAAACGTGGCCTAAGAGGAAAGAGAATTCTTTCCTCTGGGGTATCCGACTGACCCAGCGGTTCAATTGGTAGTTGGTAGTGATCCCTGCCTACTGAACCAAGGGCGTGGGTTCGATTCCCACACGGGACAAACATTCTTACGATGAATATTTGTGTTTGTTCCGTGTCGGAGATATACGTGGGTGTCTGGATTGCTATTTAAGTACCGATATATTTGTAGTACCTCCGTTGTTCTGATACCCATAACACAAGTGCTCAAGCTACTACCTATAGGACTGTTTGATATTTAATTTCTAGTTCTGATTTTCCGTTTCGAACACCAAAACACCGTACCAAAACATTAGTATTCGGTACCAAAATAAATACACCACATTATGACTGGCTCGGTAGCTCAATTGGTAGTGACCCCTGCCTTCTGAGCCTAGGGTCGTGGGTTCGATTCCCACCCGGGACAAACATTCGTGTGATGAATACTTGTGTTTGTCCCGTGTCTGGGTGTTTATAATTTGTATTTAAGTATTTATTTGTGGTACCTTCGTTGTTCTGATACCCATAACACAAGTGCTTAAGCTACTTACTTTGGGATTAGAGCAATGTATGTGATGTTGTCTAATATTTATTTATTTATTATTTATTTATGTTGTACTTTAAAATAAGTGAGCACGATAAGATTAGAATGCTTGTTAATTAAGTGCAAATAAAAAGATTCAATATTTTTATTTAAATAAAAAGATTTCTCAAGGAATGGCTTACAAATCATCAGCACAAATAAAATGACGCAGAATTCAGAGGTCACTTTTATCGCCTATATTATTGTTATAAAGTGTGATAGGTATTGTGAATAAAATTAATACAATAAAACCCAAACAATAGAATACTTATGACTAAATTGAATAAAGAGTGACAATGAATTTTTATATGTGGTTTTCGTTGTATTTAATAACACTCTAATTTTTTAATGCAATCCTCTACGACAAGACAACCTTAGGGTCTGGAAGAGATCGCTTAAAGCGACAAGATCGCCTTACTTGTACAACAAATGTCTATTATACCTTGATTTAAGTCAATTGTATGGTGTGCAACGTCCAAGAAATCAAATCAGTCAGATGCCACCGCCATACTGACATTTAGGATTATTCTAGCTCCTCATTATGACCTCAAGAAATCCCTTAGTCGATTCTTAGGACTCCCACAGGAGCACAAGACAAGCGGTGGTGATTGGAATCTTTTTCGCCTGCGCACGGAAAAGTCATCGGTATTTCGCATGGTTTATGCTTTTACCACCAAATCATTTGGCATTATTAACTCAAACTCAAAAGCGAATCCAAATAATTACGCACCAACGAAACGTTGTATTACAAATCTGACACTAATAATCCGCGTATTATAAAACAATTCAGTTAATTTGCCACAATGCGGAGCGGCCGCCACATGCGTTTCGTAAGCGTACTCGTAGCATCAATAACTTGAGTGCATGTGCACTTAGAACGCACTGATGCGGGGATCTGCTTGCGGCTCGAAGTTCGCGAGGCAGCTGTAAACGCATACGGCAGCTAAAGTTGGAACTATTTTGAGTCACCCCTTTCTTATTAAGCGAAGAGATACGCCATAACAACTAAAGATGAAGTGAAGAATGTTGCATATCTCCTTTCAGATCACAGAGAAATTTATTAGCTACTATTTTTCATCATCGTACCTACATCATCATCATAAATATGGCAATTTAAAAAGAGTAACTCCCGAGTTTCTTGCCGTTTCTTCTCGGTAGAAATCTACTTTCCGTACACGGCGGTAGCTTCTTTTACATTGCTTTTATTCACATTTTTACATTACTTGTCGCTAACTTGACGATTCATAAGTGCTTATTTTTAACCGACTTCGAAAAAAGGAGGAGGTTCTCAATTCGTCTGTATGTATAATATTTTTATTTTTTTTTATGTATGTTCACCGATTATTCCGTCAATTATGGATGGATTTCAAAAATTTTTTTTTGTTCGACAGAAGACACTTTCGAGGTGGTCCCATTATCACCAAGTCAGGATCTGATGATGGGATCCTGGAGAAATTGAGGGCAACAACCGAAAATTGTATGCTCATATGGTGATTTTGTTACGTTATCATATTCTACTCAGGTATATGCTTCTGGGCGTCAACATCTGGTGCTGATGTTGAAGCCACAGAACTCCTTAACGGTTAGGAGTTAGGGAACAGTACTGACATTGGTCGATAGGAACTAAGTAGTAGTATGTACTTATGCAGGGCTAATAGGGAAGGTGATTTGGCAAGTGATTTGCTTGATTCTAGATCACAAAGTCTTCACTTGACTTAAAGCAAAAATTTTCATGTCTAAGTAAAACTCTTAAGGACATTGATTAGCCCTTATTCAAGGTCACAGCACATTAACGCAACTAAAAATAGAGAAATAAAATTATTTTTTAAAAAAAATTAAACCGACTTCAAAAAACACAAACGACCAAAACTAAAAAGCGATAAATAACGTAAGTAATTTTATCCTTAATACATAATTATTTAAATATTACAATTATCACTTATTTTTGAAGTCGGTGCCAGCCAAACAAATAAATGTATATTGTCGTGTGGATTTGCCGGCCGCGCGCGTCATACAACAACAGTCTACGTTAGGTACCGAGAGGCTGGCACCGACTTCAAAAATAAGTGATAATTGTAATATTTAAATAATTATGTATTAAGGATAAAATTACTTACGTTATTTATCGCTTTTTAGTTTTGGTCGTTTTAAGTATATGTGAATAAAGGTATTTTCATATAATTTCATTTCAGCCTATATCAATCCACTGCTGGACATAGCCATTATACATCTCGTGCTACCAATTCAAGATTTCATCCTTATCATCTCGATAGTTGGTAGTCTTCCAGTCGGTGCATTTTGCACGCAATTTTCTGCCTTGTGCAACGGTTCTTTGGAATCAGCTGAGACTTTACCGAATGGATACGACTTAACCTTCAAAAAGCGAGCCTACAAATTTATCAAGGACCGGCACCGCCCCTGTAACTCCTGTGTTGTTGCGGTGTCTATTGGCTGAAGTGATCACTTATCGTCAAAAAGTAAAGCAAATCAATGACAAATGTCATTGGGTGAGGGCCTGTGTCCAGCAGCAGTGAACATTTTCAGGCTGCTGATGATGATAATGAAACAAAATCTTGGTTAAAATCTACCATAAATCTGAATGGCCAGGATCGTCGCAAATGGAAGGATGTGGTCTCTGCCTACCCCTCTGGGAGAAAGGCGTGACGTTATCTATGTATGTATGTATCTGAATACCTTTGACAGCTTATTAGTGATCCCTGTTGCAGTGACTGGATCGCTTCAAAAGTCACACACAGGTGCACCTCCCCCCTACGGCCCACTGACCTCTGCCCTACATGTCCAATCTGCACGCACTAATATCTCCAGGTCACCTCGATAAACGCCCTATGGTTGGTTGAGCATTAGTCTCTAATTTGGCACTAAGGTAAAACTAATATTCGCCTGCAAAATTTCAAACAAACGTAAACAGCAATATCCTAATCAAATCCTGCAACCCTTTCGGCTTTTACAGATCATCGACGCTAAATCCTACTACTTACAGTCCATTTTCGGGCCCGAACGAACGGACCTTTCTTTTTCCGACCATAGACAAAACCTGTCGGATGAACTACAGAGGTCAATATTATTATGACGTACCTACCTCAATCGAAGAGTAGGTACAATGGGGCATTGGGGTCGTCCTTTTTCTCTAATTAATTCATTTCAGACAGACAAACCGCTTTGTCCCTTATCGCGGCACGTTTTGACCTTGTTTCGGGAATTCGGGTGTCCGAAACACTGATAAGGTGTACTTGTGGTCCGGGCGATTGCTATAATATGACCTTTGACCAGTCAAACGATAAAAAGAATTGCAGTTAATTAAGCTCAATCATCAACAGAATCATATTTTTGGACCTTGTATCAAAATGTAAATAAATATCAGCCAATATCGCTGCGATACCAAAGTAACTTAACCACACTTGTGTTATGATGAGTATCGTTGTTCTGAGATACCAAAATAAAAGTAGATTCATAACATTTTGAACCTTGCATTCAAATATTTTGACGTCCGCCCTCCAGATGGTCGGATGATATAAGTAGAGTGGCGGGGAAAACTTGGTCGAGAGTAGCGCAGGACCGTGGTGAATGGCAATCAAGAGAGGAGGCCTATGCCCTGCAGTGGGACCGATAGTAAAGGCTGATGATGATGATGATTCAAATATTTTGAGAATATCTTATGACTGACCTCAAAATAATGTTGTTAAATTTAACCACAACAAAAACATAAGTTCAAAAATCACTCAATTTGGTGTAGTCGTATGAAAAGGAATTCAAATAAGAATACCTACATACGTAATGAAAACTCTCTAGTTCTATAAGTAAATTACTCTAGTTCAAACACATCAAAATTATTAAGCGTAGCTTTAGGTAAAAGCAATTATAATGCTGAATTTAATTACCGACCGGTATGCTATAACAACAGGAAATAATTAGCTTTTAGAGAAGTGAAAACATTTCATGAAATTTAATTTAGTAGATACTTATGAACATACTTGTGGGTGCTGTGATGGCGGAGCGACCCAAAGTGAGTCTTTATCATCATCATCCTCATCGGCCTATCGCAGTCCACAGCTGGACTTAAGCATCTCCAGTTGTTCGCCACTTAGGGCAAACACCTGGAGGATTTACCCATAATCGCCACGCTGCGCAGACGGGTTGGCGACCGCAGGGCGTAGCTTCTCGCTCCGATGACGCTGCTACCCGTTATCGGCCTGTGGCATGTAGCTACGCCTTCCACCGTGATGGTTATACCGCCACCAGTCGGTTGCCAGAACCTTGTCTGTTAGCAGGTTGCACCAGCTGTTCAGCAGGATGCACCAAGGGCAGGTGCTCCCGTGGGTTGTCGCTCCCTTACATCGTGAGTCTTGGCCTCCGATGTAACATGTTGCCACCTCGATCTGCCGAGCGCCACCTTCTGCTATGCCATACTAGGCACTTTATCAGCCTTTCGCTGTCCACAGCTGGACATAGGCCTCTCCAATAGGGATGTTTCCAGGGTCAAAATACTTACATTATATTTAGTCCGTATTTTCGATTATAAAAATATATTGGACACGTATTTTTCCTTTTTTCATTTACACGAAAAATAACAGATACAAAGCATCAAAATTTAGGAGTGGGGGTGTTTGATGTCACGCGGCCGTGCGATAAAATGCTGCACGGCGTGACGTCACGCGAAACTTTAACGGGGTATATCTTTGTAATCTTTGGTCTAATTTATAAATGAAAAAATAGGTAGGATCTTTTATTTTTGAATAATCTAGAAGACGGACTAATTAAATTTTTTATGGACACAAGCCTATTATTTACCACTTTGATCGATCCTGGGCTTCTCGCCTCCACTTACCAGCCATCTTGCGCAAATCGTCGCTCCACATTGTCCGAAGGCGTACCTACCCTTTTTTTTTTATGCTAGAGGCGGCACACGAGCAAGTGTGATGCCTGGTAAGCAGTCCACAGCCTACGTTTCCCAAAAAAAAAAGGTGGATACCGCTTCGGGCGGATACTCTAGATTAGAACGTTACTCTTACTTACGATCCAAAGTTTATTAGATTTGATTATTCATCGTCATTATCATTCATTCTATCGCAGGTTTTCAAGTCAGCGGTGGGCGCTCTAAATTGTATTATTAAACTCTTCAAATCCCGTGAACCTGACATGGCGCAATACACGGGACGCAACACAATACATTTTTGTGTCTGCAATGCCGATACTTGAGAGGTTAGGAAAACTTTACTTAGTATAAGAAAACGGAGTTTGAATCACTCCATAAGTTGCAATTCACGTCAGCAGATTATTATATCTTTCCGTTACAGCGAAACATGGAATTATCTTACGGTGTTGAGTCACATAGTTCAAGGGAATAGGTACTTAAAGTGATTCTAATGACTAGTTAGAGCAAATATCTACCAAGTAATCAGAGACTTGGCTATTCATTAAGTTACTCGTAGGTGTACCTACATAATATCTGTATGTAGGTACTATGTAGTACTGGTAACTAAGAACTGGTTTTGTACAAGAACTCATTTAGTTATAAAACGCCTTGAAAATAGTCTCTACATAAATATAATCTTCAGATTTTGTAGGCGAGAGCGAATTGGTTTTTATTAGTTGAGCACCACTCATTTCATCATTATTAACATCAGCCTATATCAGTCCACTGCTGGACATGGGCAGAGGCCTATCCTGGGCTTCTCGCATCCAGCACTTGCCAGCCGTCCTGCGTAAATGGTCACTCCACCTGGCCTGAGGGCGCCCTACACTACGTTTGCCGAGACGCGGTCTCCACTCCGGAACTCGTTTACCCAACGGTTATCGGTTCTGCGGCTGATGTGGATTGCCCCTTTAGCTTACTAATCCGGTACTCATGTACTTATTTTAACCCTAGAAAGATAAACTTATTTTTTTGTACAGAAAAGATAAACAGGCGCCTCAGAGGCGCAAAATTTTAAATACTGATTTATTTACATATTTAAATAGTATTAGGTACTTTTTATGTATGAATTAAATGTTACATTATTATTAATTAAAACAAAACACAAATAGGTATTATTATTTGTTTATTTTAAGGAATAATGTTAAATTTTCAAAAATGTAACAAAAAGTAGACATTTTTTACAGTACTAACAATTTTTAAGTTTTTTTTTATGAATAGCTAACTTTTTATAACATTTTGTCTTACTAACTAATAAGTTACAATATAATCACTCTCAAATCACAAAAAATACTGAAAAAATCACAATTTATAAACATTTGTTGCAAACATCTTTTTTATGTTTTCCACATACGGTATTTTTACATTTCGTACAAGTCATCTTAGACATTCTCTTTTTTTTTTGTTGTACAAATGCTACAATAATGCCGCGCTTTAGTCGGAGGTTCTTCATCAGCTTCTTGAGGAAGTTCTGGATTAGCCTCTGGTACTTGTGGTAGGATCTTCTCTATATTTTCTCTCAAACTTCTTTGCAAAGTAGGAATGCGCAGTCTAGATCTCATCCACGGTGCACACAGTTCAATCGACAATTGTTATATGTACTCTCTACGGTTTATGGTTTTTTTGACAATAAATTGTGAGTGTAAATTATATAAGAATTGACAAAAGCTATGTTCAACATTACATAAAATATTGTCATCGGCCATCTGTTAGTTTTCCTAGAACAAGACATCGAAGAACACACCTAAAAACCATTAAAATTAATTTAGTAATAATAAAATATCTTTATATTTACCATAAATGCGTAATAATAGGTAAAAAGTAAAAAAAAGTAAATCACTAATACATGTGCGAAAGTTACACAGAAGATAAACTTGCGCCTCTGGAGCGCAACGCAATGTCATAGCGGCAAAACTAAAGTACTTACCGGACAGCAGCGGACGTCCCTCGGACGTGTTGACTGACGACTGAGTTAGCTCGAAAACACAAGTGTAAACTCGCGCGGATTAAAAAGATACAGCGATATATCAGTTTCGCGGGCGCCTCTGAGGCGCAGTTTATCTTTCTAGGGTTAAAAAAGCGGAACATCGGATCATCCGTTTGGGAGCTACCACAGACATACATACATTTACACACAGAGACACGTCAAACTTATAACACCGTTTTTTTTTTGCGTCGGGGTTTAAAAATAAGAAGTTATCGTTTCTTGTCGATCAAATCCTTTGTTACGTCGCCTCTGAGTCACAGTTACAAGCGGATGGCGACGGCGCAGCTAACTGTGCCGGTTTGTCGCGTAGTGAGTGCGCGCGCACCGAGCTTGCACTCGGCTGAGCAAAGGTCGGGCGGTGCGAGGTGAGAGGCGGCGGCGATCAGAGGTCCTTAAAAAACATTGGAAGGGGAATATCATCATCAGCCTTTCGCAGTTCGCGTTCAAACGCTACCCGGTAAACCGGAGTGTGTGATGACGAAGCTGTTGAGATGACTAACAGCGTATAGGTATCTTTATCATTATCATCATCATCATCAGCCTTTCGCAATCCACTGCTGGACAAAAGCCTATCCAATTGTTCGCTACTTTGTTCAATCCTGGTTTTCTCATATCCAACACTAACCAGCCATCTTGCGTAAATCCGCCTACCTTAAGGGTGTCCTACTGTATGTCTTTCGACTGGCTCGATGGCTCATTTGGTAGTGAGCACTGCCCTCTGAGCCAAGGGTCGTGGGTTCGATTCCCGCACAGTATAAACATTTGTGTTCATGAACATGCCTGTTTGTATTGGTCTGGGTGTTTTCTATGTACCTATAATATGTATTTATTTACAAAAAAAAAGTATCTAAGTTAGTTTATCAGTTGTCTAGTACCCATAGTACAAACTTCGGCTTAGTTTGGGACTAGATGGCGATGAATGGCCCAGCGTGGCATGTCTTGGGGGCTTGGGTTATTTGTCTATTTCTTGAGGTCAGCTTTTCAGTCGCAGGTGGGGTTAACTCCAAGGCCGTTTTATCCATTAGTCACTGAAGGCAACTGCATAGGGGCCCCGCCACCTTCAGAGGCCCTGTGATACCTACAGATAAAAAATGGACAATGTTTCTTAAACCCACAGCCGGATACCACCACCACCTATAGGCTCTTTGGGCTGCAGCCCCGATGCAGCGATATGCATAAGCCGGCCCTGGTTAACCCGTCTGGCTGGTGTTGGCTAGTACAGTAGTAATTGTCAAAACATCCGAGGAGTGTTTGACCAGTGACCAGTGCTTGCGAGTCAGGCAGATGGACCCTACCACCGGTTAGGAAGCTAAAATCTCAAGAAGGTAAACTCTCTGCGTCAGTATTTCCGAACAGCTACGACATGGGAGCCTTCAAGAAACGAGCGTACTCCTATTTAAAAGGCCGGCAGCGACCCCAGAACTCGATTTGAGTTGCGGGTGTCCATGGGCGGTGTCGACTGCTTACCATCAGGCATCACATTGGCTCGTCTGCCGCCTCTTGCATAAAAAAAGTCTAATTTTTACCCGGAATATTGCTTTTTTGCTTCCTCAACTCTCTATCCGCATCTCAAGAAGTCTTCAGTCGACCATGGGAAGTAAAGGGGCAGTGGTTTGAATTCTTTAAATACCTAAGTCTGAATGTAAAATCAATTTACGAACGCATGCTAATAACTTGTGCCGATTCGTTTATTGAATACCGTTTGTTGTGATTCACTCCCATTGTGTCGTGTCCGGCGTGTCTGCAACGCAAAGCTGTTTTGGACCGAGATGTCCGATAGCGGTCACTGTTGGTCAACTCCAAAACGATTTAAATGGCCCCTGACATTATACCTATCTACATCTACACTAATATTATAAAGAGGAAAGATTTGTACCTATTTTTGTATGTTTGTTATCAATAGGCTCAAAAAGTACTAGGCCGATTTAAAAAATTCTTTCACCAATAGAATGCTACATTCTTCCAATTTAACATAGGCTACATTTTATTTTTAAAAAATTAGGGATCCTTGGTAAAATTTGAACAATATAATTGTCTACCCCGTGCGAAGCCGGGACGGGCTGCTAGTGTACTATAACTGCGTTCGCCAACCCGCCTGCCCATAGCGTGACGATTATGGGTATATCCTCCAGATGTCTGTGATGAATTGCCTTAAATCGCGAACTGGAGAAGCGTATGTCCAGTGGACTGCAATAGGCTGATGATGTTATATAAATAAATAGGTAGATATAAATCATCATCATGAACCCGCAAACGTCCACTGCTGGACATAAACCTCTCCCAATGACAATAAAATTGTCATTTGAAGAGATCACTAAGTACGCTGGGCAGGCGGGTCGTTGACCGCAGTAGATTTTATTTATATCCAGGTAAAATGCCCGTTCCCTTACTAATTTTCACCCACTATGATGGGTCGTTCTATTCTAAATCCGGAAAATACGTGGACATCAGACGTTAACATACGATTATGCTTAAGGGGCAGCGCAGACGACAGACTATCCGTGACGCACTTTTTAGTCTGTGATGCAATTATATGCAGTAACGCACACGACGCGCAAAAATCTGTCGCGGATATTTCACAGACTCAACGCACATCTTCGATCATTCTGTCGGCAGAGCTGCAGGGACCTATAGTTCATTCGCGTTAAGAAAATAGTGACTCATCACCGACTGCCGGCCAAGCCACACCCCCTAGCCAATTAAAACGCTAGAAATTAGTAAGGCGAGTTCACAGTGCTCAGTTGAAGTCAGACCTTCGAACTGATCGGTTGTGTATTTTGCGTACTACTTGTTTAAAATTAAATTTGGAAAATGGATATCTCACCCATTAAAAAAAATAAAAGTGGATCAATTATACATAGCGGAGAGAGACGCGTAATTTACAATGTTTATAAATATTTCAAACAGATTGATTTAAATGAGACTGTGGAGAGCATAGTAATTAAAACTGCAAGTGCATGCGGTGTGTCCGAAAACACTGTTTATAAAATTATAAAAGAACAAAAAGAAACGAATACATTGAAATCACCTGTGAAAAAAGAGCTCGACTATCCACGGTCGATAAATTAGATGAACTAGACAAATGTGCAATAAGGAGAAAAGTACACTCTATATATTTAAATAACGAGTATCCCACATTGGACAAAATAATAACACTTTGCGAAGCTGATGAAGATATTCCTGTTTTCAAACGTACAACACTTCACAAAATACTGCACGAGCTTGGTTTTGACTTCAATAAACAAGATAGTAGAACATTGTTAGTGGAAAGAGAAGATATTGTTTTATGGAGGCGAAAATATTTAAGACAAATAAAAGAATATAGAAACGCTAATAAAACCATTTACTATCTCGACGAAACGTGGGTAAACGCCGGACACGTAAAAACAAAAGTGTGGTTGGATACAACAATCAAGAATAAAAGACAAGCTTTCCAAGATGGCTTATCAACCGGCCCAAAAGCTCCGACAGGGAAAGGGAAAAGGCTAATTATATTGCACATTGGCAGCGAAAAAGGATTCCTGGAAGATGGTTTACTAGTCTTTGAATCTAAATCTACAAAAGATTATCATGAAGAAATGGATGGTGAAAGATTCCTTAATTGGTTCAATGGTATAATACCGAAGCTTGAACCAGGAAGTGTGGTTGTCATGGATAACGCTCCCTACCATTCGGTAAAAGTTGAAAAAATACCCACGGCCAGTTGGAATAAGCAGCAAATACTAGAGTGGTTGCAAAACAAAGGCATATCTATGGATATGAGTTATTTGAAAAAAGAACTATTATTGAAAGTCGCCGAAATCGCCCCACAATATAATAAATATTTAGTAGATGAGACTGCTAAAAACAATGGCATTACAATTCTTCGTCTGCCGCCTTACCATTGTAAATTAAATCCGATTGAAATGGTGTGGGCCCAAATAAAAAATTATATTGCTGCGAATAATACTACATTCAAAATGAGTGACGTAAAAAAAATATTTTATGACGCAATCGCGTTAGTAGACGCCAATCGGTGGAAGAAATGCTGCGACCACGTGATACGCGAAGAAAATACCATGTGGGGTTTGGATGACGTCATGGAACATGCAAAACAAAATTCATTCGTAATAAATGTAACGGGAGAATCTAGCGATACTGATTAGCGATTTAAGTACTTAGTTTTAAGACAATTTTGGATTTTTTTATTTTAGTACTTATTACGATTAATCCAAATATGTGTTACTCTACTAATATAGCGTTTAAGTTGACATTAAAAATTACCTTAATAGGAATATTTTAACATGTTTAAAATCATTGATACTTTATTATTTTTCTATTAAACTTATTTAATGTTTTGAAAAAAAATGTTTAATTTTTTCTCCATTATGAATACACCCTTACCCTGCAGTTGCACTGATGAGTCACTATTTTCTTAACGCGAATGAACTTATAGATGCTCTTTTTAAATGTCTCAGACGCAGACTCTATCGCAAAAAATGTCTGTCGTCTGCGCAGCCCCTAATTAATAGTCTACAAGTAGGTAGGTAGGCAGAATCTGCGCATGCAGGATTAATATTATACCTATTAGGTACCTACATACTTACTTCGAGTAGTAATAAAATACGATTTCGGTGGCGCTATGGCTAAACGTTCTTGCCAATAGCGCAGCAAGGGTTCCGGATTAAATTCCCGGTGAGGTCAATTTAGGAAATTAACTTTTCTAAATTGTCTCGGGCCTGGGAGAACTGGGAAACGTCCCCGTCATCATCTTGAAGTCATAGTACAAGGGAAAACCAGTAGTTGATGTAAATTGTTATAGCGCAATCACAAAATTCTATAGTCTCTTTGAGATTTATTTATCGCTCTTCAACAAACAAGAACCTTGCTCTATCGTTCTATCCACAAGTTCTATCTTTCGGTCATTTGTATGTTTGTATCGTTTACAGCGCCATCTATGCGTACTAAGTAACATTACAAGTCATTATAGTTATTGATGTCCCCACTAGGTGTCGTTACAACAGATAGTACAATAATTACAATATTTTTTTATTGCGACACATACATCAAAAAATAACAATACAAATAGCGTCTTAAAATAGGTATCTACCTTATTTTAAGAAAAAAAATTATCAAACACTTCAACATATTTTTTTACGTTGGTTACTCACTTCATAAATGCTCCGTTTCGTTTAATTCGCTGTAGGTTGGTCAAACAAAATTTATTTCTTCAGGTTGGCTAATCGATAATAGTGTTGCAATTTTATCGTATTTTGTACACTTTATAACATAAACACTGTTTTGATTGCTGAGAATGAAAATGTAGAAAATTATTTTTAGTTTTTTCAGTGAACTACTATCCGAAAGGGTAGACCATTATAAAAATTGAATCAGAAAATAGACATCGAAATCTCTTTTCCACAAAATATAATAGTGGCGAATGGTAAAAATCTGTGAAATAATATTCATAAAAAAATTGAAAAGGAGGGAAATAAAAGATTAAAAATAGGTAGCTATATTTTCACACAATCTTTGGCCCTTATTTGAACCTTGCTAACCCTGCATGAGGCTTTGACTATTGGGAGGTTATAAAATTAACATACCTACCTAATAAAGAAAATGTGACAACGTGATTGTGTATTTTGTAACTGTCTTGTACACATAAGGCACAAATATTAAGGTATTCGAGGGATTCCAATGAGGGCCATATTTCAGTATTATCTCTTAATTTTCCTAGTCTTACCAAAAATACATATAATATTTTGTATTTGCAACTTTTGCTATTTCTATTATTTTATTTTCATACATATTGTGTTAACATACAATTGATTCCATTGTATGTCATTACGAGTTTAACACATACACACTGCATTGATATAATAATTATTTCAATATTCATTGTATTAAAAAGGTACTATTGAACAAAACTAACCATGGAACTGTAACATTTTTCTTATATCAATTTTATCGACCATTTTGGGAGTGAGTAACGTTGTTAAATCTTGGCAACATTTTAAAAAAGAAAGTGAAGTGAAAGAAATGAATTTACGAGAATAGGTCGCAAGTCGCATAGATTTTTGGTTGATTTCCTTTTCACTTTGCTTTCATATTCTCCATAAGATCTAATAAACTAAAGTTAATTTGTGTTTCTGATTCAATTTTGATTCAACGTATTGGGTGCACTGTCGCCTAAAACAGGATAAGTACAAGAGTGAACAGCATCTTATTGATTTTCTTACCTTGCATATGCTTTCAACCAACGCGAAGGGGTGTTATTATAGATACCGAAGAATCTATGATATAATTCATATTTATTTCGTTTGATACAGTTGATATAATATCCAGTGACATTCACCTAGTTTGGTGTAAGCGTAAAATCAGCGAAAATGATGGCAAATTCGCTTGACACAGTAAACGCGAACCAGCCCACGCAAAATGGTAGCAAGGTTCAGCCATGCAATAACGAGTCTAAGACGAATCTTATAGTCAACTATTTGCCACAAACGATGACTCAGGAAGAGATACGGTCGCTGTTCTCGAGCGTCGGCGAAGTAGAAAGTTGCAAGCTAATTAGAGACAAAGTGACAGTGTTTCCTGACCACATCCTCAACGGGCAGAGCCTCGGCTACGCGTTCGTCAACTACCACAAGGCCGAGGACGCGGAGAAAGCAGTGAACACCCTCAATGGGTTGAGGTTGCAGAACAAAATCATCAAAGTGTCGTACGCCCGGCCCAGTTCTGACGCCATCAAGGGAGCCAACCTCTACGTGTCCGGTCTGCCCAAGCACATGACACAGCAGGAGTTGGAGAAGCTCTTCAGTCCATACGGCACCATCATCAGCTCGCGTATCCTGCACGAGAATGTCAACGTCGGCCACCTCCTGCAAGTCGGCGCTGACGACCAGTCCATCCAGGGGCCCTCGAGGGGCGTCGCCTTCATCCGCTACGACCAGCGGTGCGAAGCAGAGGCAGCAATACGTGAGTTGAATGGTACTATACCTCCTGGTGGTACGGGTCCCATAACAGTGAAGTGTGCCAACAACCCCAGCAATCAGAACAAGGCGTTGGCGCCACTAGCCGCATACTTAGCACCAGCGTCAGCTCGTCGGTTCGTAGGCCCTGCCGGTAAAGCACTTCTTGCTATCAACAAAGGCCTCCAGCGATTTTCCCCATTAGCAGACCCCCTCATCCAAGGTAATGCTTTAGGCGGCTCCGGCTGGTGTATCTTTGTCTACAACATTGGAGCTGACACTGAGGAGAGTATCCTTTGGCAGCTCTTTGGCCCGTTCGGTGCCGTCCAGAGTGTTAAAATTATAAGAGACCCCACAACCAACAAATGCAAAGGTTACGGTTTCGTTACGATGACCAATTACGATGAAGCAGTGGTCGCCATCCAGTCTTTGAATGGTTACTCACTGAACGGTCAAGTGCTGCAAGTCAGCTTCAAAACGAACAAGAGTAAATCTTAAGTTAATCAAAATCTAGTCAATAAATTGTAGCTAATGCAAAAATGTTGATCATTAAGCTGTCATGGTTTGGCATCAATAACGATTAATTAGTACTGAGTAGTGAAATAAATGACTGATGCAAATCATGACATGGCCGGTTGAACAGTGTTCAATATAAGCAAGTACAAAATAATGTAACTGACATCACACAAGGGGGCCATTCATAAAATATGTCGCATAATATTTTAGTACCTTTTCCCCTTTTTCAAGCTTAACATAAGTATTTTTCACATTGAAATAATCAACGTGTGTGACATACTTTATGAATTACCTCTCTCAATGATTTAGTCACAAACTGTTTAATATATTTGACCTAAATTACTGTCTTTACAATCAATGAACTCTGAATATACCTATTGAATGATTCCATACAATCTGATATGACAATCATTTTTGTCTGAAATTGTATTATACCAGTGGCCTCACATAAAGAAGCTTCATTAAACAAGGTTTTTAGACAGTTACAATATGTAAACTCTAAATAAATGTATTTTATTCAAATAAGAATTGTTGTGGGAATCCATTTGGAAAGATCAATAATTTTGACAATGACATAGCATAAAGCTTACTTTTACAAACTGCCTAATGCAATGATCTTTATACTTTTTTAAATATTGTAAACAAGTATATTAAAACTTTTGAACCAATTGTGAAGAAATAGTGAAGCAGTTGTCATGACAATGTTCAAAAATTGTTCATTTCTGCTAAAGTGCAACAGAAACACAGTAGAGACACAACATGTAATGTATAAATGAACATAAAACAACATATTTGTTGTCAATAGTAATTTCAATTTCTTATTAGTGGAAATGTTTTAGTGCAAAGTTTAATCTTTATCAGAAATGAACGAAATGCCGATAAGAGTCTAATAGTAATTTGGGCAATAATGTATTTTTATTAGTAACTTTAGACAGTGCAATATTATACTATTTGCTTAAAGTAAATGTATGAAAAATAATATTATTTATGAAAAACCAGTGCAATCTGAATATCTATTTTCTTTTGAAATTGTTGCAATAGTTATTGAAATTATTCACATATTTATTATTCTCTCACATTACCAAAGAGGTCAGAGACAAATTACGACTGATTAATTGTCATTTGATGATAAGTGAAGAATTTTTTATAAACTTACATTGCTTCCATAGGTACATGTTTTCATAAAAATATTGAAGGTACTATTTTATGGTTCCATCGATAGAATTTAACTGACTTAATAATAATATTATTATTATAACAGAGATGCACAAAGTCATATGACAAAGATATAATGAATAAATATATTAGAACATTATTAATTGTAATCATTTTAAGTTATTCATAATTGTAATATTTCGTGTTCATACTATTTATTTCACATTTAATAATATTAAATGTAATGATATTGAAAGTTTCAAATATTGGCTATGTGAAATAATAATCTCAATTGAAATTATGAAGTGGAAGGACCATGACTTAAGAACTAATTAGTTATTGATCAACAT
Organism: Conogethes punctiferalis; assembly: GCA_031163375.1. Classification (NCBI taxonomy): domain Eukaryota; kingdom Metazoa; phylum Arthropoda; class Insecta; order Lepidoptera; family Crambidae; genus Conogethes; species Conogethes punctiferalis. The sequence continues at coordinate 23,814,345 of CM062077.1, read as the reverse complement.
TTTATTGGACTAAATTTTGTAATAATTGTGACTTGAATACATGTATCTGATATGCGAATATTATGACTAGTGTATTTAAGTGAAAGTCAAATTGGGAAGCATTAGCAAATAATTGTAATGGTCAATGTATTTGAGAATACTAGGGTATTTGATTGCTCATGCTCACACTTTTAATCACATAATTATAGTTATACATTTCATCGTACAATTTTTATTATAGTAATCATTTACCCTATTAACTTGAATGAGTTTGGATGTTTCATTACCTTATTATCGCGCCAGATTCATTCTTTTACAAGATTGAATATGAAAGGTGTTGACGGTTTGACTTTCACAGCATGATATTGTCTCTCTAATTATTAATTTGTATAATCATATCTATTTATTATTAAATTTAAGTAACTTTTCAATTCATTGTAAACATAATTTATTATAATCATAATAGATATATAGATTTCATTTGATGTTATATTTAATAATATATTGAATATTTAGTGTAAGTTCAAAATTAGTTTGATCAGTAAAATTATCTTACTCAACTATGAACATATACCTATCTCATGATTTGTATTGTTCCAGATATTTAGTAGTTTGTGTAACTACATTCATAGTTAAATTATTCATAGATAAATGCATATCATGAGAACTACCGAGGTATGATTCTCGAAATAGATGGGCTTGTATTGTATGATGCATTTTGAATAAGTACCTATGTGTTTACTTTCTATATGATACTGATAAGGATAAATGTTTCAATAAGATTAATTATTATTTATTACAAGTACTTAACTATGCGAAACTAGTCAGTTATAATTTTGCGCAACATAAAGTTTTAAGTACCTACTCTTAAGTATTTATAAAACTGTGTTCTCTAATTTAAATGTAGACAATTAGGATTTTGAGTTTAAATTATGTTGGTGTGGTGTTTCGTTAACATTAAGTGTAATGTACCATTGTATAGTACACAATACATAACAATACATATTTATGGTGTGTATCGAAACTAGTCAAAGGTAAAATTGTACCTCTGAATATTATGGCAAAGGGGTGTTCTGAATTTTTCATTCTCATTGACTTAATGACTTCCTAATATAGTCGTAAAGCTCATTATTATTTGAGTATCAGTACATCCGGTAGGTATCTGTAATTATTATGTCTATGACTGTTCAATGTTTACATTTTCTTGTTCAAAAAATGTTTGTTCAACTGTTTCAAGTGTGTGTGACGCGTTTATTCAGATGTCCATATCACTTTGTATCTGTAGGAGTGCTAGATATTTGTTGATTAACGTTTGTCATACAGCCCTCAATCCAAGCCTATGTGATCATGGAGTTCAATACACCAATTAGGCTAATCTAGTTAAGCTATATGACTAACAGTTACTGTGGTTAATATATTTGACAAATCTTAAATTTGGTCTTCGTCCTAATAATGTGTTAGCTTGGATAGTCATTCTACCTCAAATTTTTCTCCTTTGTGGATATTCCTATTAAAAGATCTTCTCTTAGGATTAAAATGGCGATTAATATTTTTGACTCTAGCAATAATATCACATGTCGATCTGATAGGTTCTTAAAACATGGTATATAATAGTGTTTACGCCTTAGAAGGTTGTAACTTAGTCAAAAAACCAGAAAGGAGGCGGCTGCTCGAAAGGGAAAGATCACATGTAATAATGATGTGATCATTATCTGTGGATTTCTTATACAATATCATGATGTCTTCATTCAAGTCTTTGTCGTTGTTTAATCATACTCTTGTACAGGACACATGTTTTACTCCAATTGAATATGTCCGAACATATTTGATGAAGGTATTGTCGTATATCGGTGAGCAAGTATTTTCTACCTGTCTTGTCAATAGCAAATTGGTCAATTTCCATTTTGCGAATTATCTTCCTTTGCCTGATTTACATGCGCGAGATCTACGAAAAAAGGTTCCGTCTCTAAACGAAATCCTTACGTAAGCCCCACATTTACTAACAAAATAATTGAGATCGATACTTGAGATTGCCACAAGCCTAATGCAACATCTTCGAGATGTTCCTTCAGAACACCGGCCCCAGTCGCCTTCTACTCGCTGGTCATTATTAAGGTGCTCTATGGAACGTTAACATAGTATAAATAAAAGCAATAATCGAACATAGTTATATTTAGTAGCCGAGTGAAAAGTCCAGAACATCTGATAGTAATATATTTGTGTTGTGTCGTCCCTGAATCGATATGCTATTTGCTTCTCCACCGAAAGTGAACATTTGACTCCAATACACACCTGTCCCATTAATTGTTTTGTTTTGCATTAGTATTTTGTGTTCTAATATGTGGTATTTTGTTTAGAGTAGTTTCAGTTACTTTAAAAACTAACATTTTTCGATTTTTTAGTGTTTACTTATTTAACCACATTTAACAATATGATTTTATTATTATTTTTCGTTTGTTTTACTTTGGGCAGGTTTGGGTATTGTAAGGTTTTGGCCTAGGATGTAGCTAGAGATAAGACAGAGTACAAATCGCCGATAAATGTATGAAAAAATGTTTGGCTTACTTACATTTAATTTTTGAAATAATGTCAACGAATGTAATCTGATGTAGGGAATATTGATAGACATTAAATATTGACATTAGCAATAATATACATAAATAACGTTTTATTTGAAACATCCCCTATTATGTGCCTCTTCCAATGGTGTTGTACTGATAGCTGTTCATTATAATCGCTGGTGAAATTAGGTACTTTTTTATTGATCAACGAAAACATTCTTTTATTGTCTTTTCTCTACTAACATAGTTATAAGTCGGTAGTTACTGCATGGATTTTGGTAGATATATTGTCTGAAGTAGGTACCTACATAAGTTTAGCTTAAAGAGGAACAAACAAAACAAGTTCTACCGATGTAAAATAAAAAGTGGTAGTAATGTTTCTATGTCCAATAGACGCTTCACTGCGTTTATCACACCCAGCTCTTGTATAAATCGACTTACGCGTATTAATCCCCTACCAGCGGCAGTTAAGCAGAGATCACGCGTTAGCTAGCCCTTACATAGGTAACCTATACCTAAGCATTTAACATTTTGTGACTCTCTCGGACATAATAAAATGCCTTAATTTTCAATAGTTCGGTCGTCGAACTAGTGAAGATAATTTATTTCATTTTTGTTCGACCATCGAACTAGTGAGAATATTCAAAGGATAAAATTAGTGTTATAAGAAGCAAAGTTTTCCATTGAAAACGGCTGCTGTAAAAGTATGAAGAAAAAGTTGTATTCTTCTGTGAAATGGTAGGTAAGTACGGTAAGTACCAACCTGCTTAACGTAAGTTGTACATTGTGTCTATCCCGAAGATGTTTACATGTTTACATGCAGCAGCACACGATGTGATGCTGTCCTCACCACACTTATAAAGCCTAAGCTAGATATTTAAAAAAAAATAATTAAAAATAAAAAGTGTCCAATTTCCGGTTTGTGCGCACGCCGCCATATTGCGCGCCATCTATCACTCATTACTCGTTTTGGTGTCGTCCGATCCACACAACTTTTCGTAATAAATTACCTTATCGCCAATTTGTGAAATATGGGTAAAAGAAAATGTTCCGGTAAAGACAACGATAGTGATGTCGTAGAAAGTTTGTTGAAAAAGGTCAAAAAACTTGTGCGTAAGCGACGAAGGCTTTCATCATCTGATGATGAACCTGGATGTGAACCCGAATGTGAGTCGCCAACACAGCCACTGGAATTCGACATAGCTAGTGATTTTATACCACCTGGTAAGTACAGACAGTTTAATAAAGTGTTTACAATATCTATTTTTAGGAGTTCGTATTCTACCCCCAAAAAATATTTTTTTTCTCCGACTTCGTTAAGAAGTAGGCTTATAGCTAATTTTATGCCCCGACGGATATTTTATGTGTATACATACATCGATATCAAACTATGTCGATACTATTTATAACAAAATTTATAATGTTTTTAACACTATATCCCGACGTATATCGTGTGTGGATAGACACTTGTCCCGACGTTTATCGTGTGTGGATAAAATTTATTTAAGGTATTTAATTGCCTGTGTACATACATATTATATGCATGTCCCTACGTATATCGTATGTGGACGTATATCGTATACCTTGGCGTGACAGTTATGTGTCTCCCTCGCACAAAACAGTTTTAATAACTGTAGTTATATTTCTACATATTACAGTGGAAATCCCAAATGCCGAAGCTCCTACCTTAGAAGAGGATGCGGTAGATGATAGCCAAGGATTAGAACCAGACATTTTGGAATTATTGGGAACAGACCCGACCCAGGACAAAACCTTTGGTGAAGATTTACATAAAGACTTAGTAATTAGATGGAAACATATTTTAGTAAACGGGTTACCTAAAGAAGAAAAATCCGGCCTTTTGAAATTGTACTTACCCGCAGAAAATTGTACTAATATGAAGGCACCCAAATTGAATCCAGAGGTAAAGTCGGCTCTCGGTGAAATGAGTTCCAAAAAGGACTCCTACAGCGAACAAAAGCAAGATCAAATGTCAAGTTGCATAGCTGCCGTTGGCAAAGCATTGAATATAGCACTATCACATAAAAATATTATCCCACAGGAGCTTATAAAAGCTTTAGGTGATGCAGGCAGATTGCTTTGCGATACCCACTACCGGGAGTCGCTCTCAAGGAGATTCACTATTATTAATGCCCTTAGCAAGCAAAAACAAGAAGTCATAAAAGATACCAAAATAGACGATTTTTTGTTTGGCACCGACTTGTCTGAACACTTAAAATTATTTAAAACCATATCAAGGTCTGCTGCAGAGCTAAAAACATACACCAGCAGATACAATCAACCCAGGACGTCGATACGCAATACTTTAAACGTACGGGGGGCTCCGCGGGCGCAGGCCGCCGCGCCGCGAGCGAACCCCGCTCCTACGCGCCGCCAGCCGCCGCCGCAGCCGCAGCCGCCGCCGCCGCCGCCGCCCCCGCGTGCGCAGCGGGACCACCGGCGAGAACCGGCCTACTCGAGACCCGCCAATTATCGCCAGCAGTACCAGCGACGCTAACTTCGTCACCTGAGGTATGCATTGATGCACCTATTGCTGGCAGACAATTTTTTTTTCCTATCACGAGTGGCTTAAGATAACCGAAGATACTATCCTTTTGTCTTGGGTTAAAAGATATAAAATTCCTTTTTTTATCGAGCCATGTCAGAGGAAATTACCTAGCCTTAGATCTTACACACTCGACGAAATTGACGTAATAAATACATCTCAGTGTTGTTAGATTGCGGGTTCATATCGCCGTGTTCTCCGTGCGATAAGCAATTTATTTGTTCCATATTTACAGTGCCAAAACCAAATGGGAGGCACAGGTTTATTCTAAATTTAAAAGAACTAAATAAATATGTACAGGTCAATCATTTTAAAATGGAAGATTACCGCACGGCCCTTAGGCTACTAGATAACGAATGTTTCATGGCCACAATAGATTTACAAGACGCATATTTTTTATTATCAGTCGCTGAAAATGACCGGGTCTGGTTAAGATTTACATGGAATAATCAATTGTTTCAATTTAATGTCCTTCCATTTGGTCTATGTACTGCTCCTTTTGTTTTTACTAAGTTGCTAAAGCCGGTTCTGCACTATTTACGCTCCCAGGGATATTTATCAGTTACATATTTATATGACTTTTATGCATTGGAAATACTTTTCATGATTGTTCAATATATGTAATCAACACTATAGAAATTTTAGTAAAACTGGGGTTCATTATTAACAAAAATAAAAGTCAATTATATCCTATGAAAAAATGTACATTCCTGGGTTTTACGTTTGATACTACAGATATGTCATTAACATTACCACCTGAGAAAAAACAACGAATTAAACTATTAGCTAGTAAATTACTCAAAACAAACAAAATTTCTATAAGGGAATTAGTACGATTTTTGGGGTTATTGACCTCTGCCTGTCTCGCCGTCTAATACGAATGGGTAATTATAACGGGAAAAATTCTTGGCTTTGAATTATTCTAACAACTATAACAGATATATGTCCCTACCGCAGCATCTAGGAAATGACCTTATTTGGTGGAGGGATAAAATCGACTTGTCATTTTCGTCATTTCAATCAAATGATTACCGTCTTACGATTTTTACTGACGCTTCAACCACAGGTTGGGGCGCGGTATGTAACAATAAAACCGCTAACGGAAATTGTAGTAACTCTCAATTGGTTATGCACATAAATACCCTGAAGTTATTGGCAGCCTTTTACGGTCTTAAAATCTTCGCACAAAATATGTCTGACTGTAACATATTTTTAAGAATAGACAATATAACAGCAATTGCCTATATCAACAAGATGGGGGGCGTTCAACACCCACATTTGAATAGTATTGCCCGAGACTTGTGGCAATGGTGTGAACAGCGCAACATTTATGTTTTTGCCTCTTACATTAAATCTAACGAAAACGTTATCGCAGACTACGAGTCTCGTCAATCAAATGTAGACACGGAATGGGAACTGGGATTATGCATTCCTGCAAATAACATCAACATTTGGAAACCTAGAGTTTGACTTATTCGCTAGTTGCCAAAATCATAAGTGCCTTAGGTATGCATCTTGGAAATTAGACCCTCACTCGGAAATTATAGACGCTTTTACGTTCAGTTGGTCCAATCTTAATTTTTATGCCTTTCCACCATTTAGCTTGATCACTAAAGTTTTACCTAAAATTAAAAATGACAAAGCGGAGGGTATTGTTGTAGTACCACTTTGGCCTACACAGCCTTGGTACTCAATGTGGTCCAGGTTACTCGTTTCAGAAGTAATATATTCCGAGCCTTATGACAATCTGTTAATTTCGCCTTTCAGAGTGAAGCATCCACTGCACGCAGATCTCACCCTGATGGCAGGCAAATTATCCGGCAATCGCTGCTGAAGCGCGGTGTTCCCGAGAGTTCCCTCGATAAAGTAATGGCTTCGTTAGCTCCTAGCTCAATTAATTAATATAATTCAGCAATTAGCTCTTGGTGGCTATATTGCCATAATAAAGGCATTGATTTTTCAAAATGCAAATAGTTCACAATTAATGCAATATTTAACAGAAAATTTGATAGCGGTGCCAGTTACAGTACACTTAATAGCCATCGTTCAGCATTGTCTACTTTGTTAGGCCAGGACATTGCAGTAAATGACTCTATTTAAAGATTTTTTATGGGGGTTTATCGCCTAAATCCACCTGTCCCAAAATATAACACAACTTGGGATCCAAGTCAATCAAAGTAAAAAACCACATAAAAATGTGTCTCAAGACACTATCCCACTGGGTCAAATATGTATTAGAAAAAAGTAGTATAGATATCAATATGTACGGCGGGCACGGCACCCGCCACGCTACCACATCGGCCGCCTACCGCGCGGGCTGGACTGAATCGTCCAAAATGTTTCTAAAATATTATAAAAAAGATTTATCAATGACAAGTAATTGTAATTTCGATAATGCTTTATTTCAAACAAATCAGTAAATTAGGATAATAAAAGTCGGCCTGTGTATAATGTATTCCTACTTATGTATTTAAATTACTCAGAAACAAGACTGTAGTGTGATATCAAAATTAATTTCTTTTATATTTAGAATTCTGTTCTAATTTTCTTTTGTTAAGATATTAGTTGCCTAACAATTAAAGTTATTGTGTCAATTATACTCTGCGATGTTATTTTTTCGAGCCTCTGAACATCTGCATGTAAACATGTAAACATCTTCGGGATAGACACAATGTACAATTGAGAATCAAACGAACTTACCAAGTGAAGTTTGATGTCTAATTGTACGCGTGTCTTGACCGAAGATGTTTACACTCCCACCCTTCCCTTTAAAAACCCTAATTTAATCGAAAAAATATTGCTCTAAAATAATGAGTGATAGATGGCGCGCAATATGGCGGCGTGCGCACAAACCGGAAATTGGACACTTTTTATTTTTAATTATTTTTTTTTAAATATCTAGCTTAGGCTTTATAAGTGTGGTGAGGACAGCATCACATCGTGTGCTGCTGCATGTAAACATGTAAACATCTTCGGTCAAGACACGCGTACAATTAGACATCAAACTTCACTTGGTAAGTTCGTTTGATTCTCAATTATATTTTATAGTAACAAATAGGTACATTAGGTAGTAGGTACCTCACTACCCCTAGCCGGGACGTGGAAGCATTTTTTTGTCTCGCAGGTTAGTCATAGGACTCTTCTCATTTGTTCTTGCCGAAATAAAGACCGAATCAACATGAGAAGACTGGACGGAAAGGTTATGAAATAACAACATTAATCGCTTTCATGGGTCAATTTTATTACCGAGGGTTTTACTGTGTAGCTACATGATTTTTGAGTGTCTAAAGATTTCAGCACTGATGCAGGAGCCAAAAACACAGAAAATGAGCTCTTGAGATCGTGCCGAAATAATCGGATGGTACCTACTCAAATCAGGTAGGACATGCACAGTAAAAATCCTGTTAATAATTAATGTGACCGTAAGAGCTTTTGAAGTTCTAATTAAGTACCTACCTACAAGAACTTTTTCCTAGGGCATGCAAACGTTTTTCCTATCATGCCATAATCAAAACATACCCTAACAGCTGATTGCTAGGCTGCTATTGCTTCATTTAATTCTTAAATACCTAGATCTTGTGTCAGATTTGGTGCCGATAATACAATAAATAGGTAGGAACCTAATTTATCTCATACATGGCTCAAACTACAATAATTTTACTTAGGCAACTACACACGCTTTGATACCCACGCATTGGTAATCCGCGCTCCATGACGGCACGCTAAATTGGGTTCTACGCACCCCTATCTATCTAATTATGTATGTAGGTACCTACCTACATCGAAAATCAGCCAAGAAATTGCTTTGTAAAAGTAAACTCGTAAATCCCGACCGTTTAGAAGTGAAAGTCACTCGCTACATAGGCAAGTAGGCATATAATTTTGCTAACACGAGGCTAATTAAAATGAGGCACAGTGCCGGACGTGAGCGCTCCACATCGGGACAATTTGATCAAGTACGGTTTGGTTTGCGAGGGACAGAAACAACCCCTGTCTCACCCTACCGATCGAGGTCGTTGAACCCTTTGTGTTTTAAAGCTTCGGGCTCGGATTTTTGGCAATTATTATTATTATAATAATAATGGAAGCGATTTGATTCGCATTGTAGGTACCTACCTATGTATTGGAAATAGGACTGTCAGTAACAAGTCGGAAATGGGTAGCCAAAAAATGAGTAGGTAGGTACCTTTTCTTTAGGGTGAGAGGGGCTTACCTACGAAACCTACTTTTTTGTCCTATATTATATTAATAACCTACCTACCTATTATTAAAATAGAGAAAGGATCCTACCTACTGTGCTATACCTTATATAAAAATCTATCGCAATGGGCATAGTGATTTGGTGAGTAAGTACCTACCTACGTAAATACCTAATTATTAATACGTAGGCATATCGCGAAGCTATGTACCTTGGCTGGTTTCCGGTGGCTACCTACCCAGAGTACCTAATAGGTACCTATAGTAGGGGAGCCCAAGGGGGGATTTCGGGAGTTACTAAAGCGCGGCAGATTAACATATAGGGAGATACCTTGTACCCGAGTAAATAATTCCACCAAACATGAGTCCCGTAAATGCGGCCGCCCGTCAAGGATAAAGGATCAGATTAGTAAAAAAAAGTTGATCATCAGAAATTCTTGAGCGCGTCAGATTAAGGTAGGGTGAGTTAGTTACATGCTAAAAAGTATATATTCCACTAATCTGACAATTTCCGATTGTCGTTAAGAAGTTACTGGGTTACAAACTTGTAAAAAAAAAACGTCATCTCGACTTTCTCGAGCGTGGCTAAATTTTTTTTTATTTTGAAGGAAATAATTCAACGTTCACAAAAAATATATAATCTGACGATTTCCATAAGCCGAAGTAAGGAAAACTAATTAATAAAGTTTAATGCGTGCAGCTACGTAATCCCTGTATTTCCCACTCCGCGTTTCTATTCCTCTCTCACTTTTTCTCTATCTATGACTCTCTCACTCCGTCCCCACTCTGGTTTCTGTTGCCATGACGCTATGACGCCAAAGATTTGAAAAAATAATAAAAAAAAAAATTCTATTGTCAGATTAGGCGAATCCCTCTAGATAATCGTCAGATTATGAGACAGCACGTCTAGGGTATATAGATGAACCATATATATCTTAATCTGACGCGCTCGAGTATTTCAAAATGGCGATTTTTTTTTACACAGTTTAAAAATGGTCGCGAGTTTGGGTCACATCCAAATCGTCAGATTATTATATAAGAGCTTTTTTTTAGGTTCACTTAACACCCCCTTAGAAAATCTGACGCGCTCGATTAAGTTTTTTTTTTTATCGATTTCAACCCTTACGTATGACTACCCCCATCATGGAAACAATCAGATTAACATACGTACATCTTCCAAAATACGTAAAACATTTATGCTATCAATATCTGACGCGCTGCAGTATGTCCATGCATCGGTTTTTTTTTACATTTTTGAAAATTTATAGCCGCTCCCCCCACCAATGAAAGTGTATATAATAAATAACATTTTTTTCTTCTAATTATCTAAGCTTCGCAATCGAATAGGTCTCTATGATGCTCGAGTAAATCCCGATTTAGCATCCCGGGCTCCCCTACCAGTACCCACTGTAAATCGATTTCTACCACGCTCGTAGTGAAGTGGATATGACGTAGGTATTTAGCCTGTCTGCCTCTTAGAATAATAACACATCTAAGGTCTGCCTAGTGTTCGGTGCCGTAGCCGAGTAGGTAAATATAGTTTACTTACCTACATGGCCAAACATCAACCTACCCCAGGGCTTGGAATACCGGTAAAAATATGGTAACGTTACTTTTGCCTCGCCGAGGTATAGGTCGCGGCACGTAAGTTGAGCGTTGAGCGGACTATGGAGGGGATAGCTGCGCATGTGTACTATTGCGCACACATTTATTAACTCGACTAATTTATCATTTTATTTGTAAATTATTCTACCGTGTATTTCATTTAAAAAAAACAGATTTCAAGAAAGCCAGTTAATGTAGTAATATTATTACAAGAAATAAAAATAAATAACTGCCAGGAATTTGTAACCAGTTACGAGGTTACTGCCTACTTACGTGAGAAACGATTGAACATTTCTTTTTAAATTCAAAAACAAATAGTCTTAATCTGACAAAGGCAGCATGCCTTCATCATTTGAATCATCAACATCGTCATCTGAAATGTCTTGATCAATTGAATGATAAATTATTCGGTTACGAAGTCAACAACTTGCACACTCTTTGCGTATTGTTATAACAAATTTCAACAAACAAATTAAACAACGAGAACATTAAAACTTAGAACGCGATTGTACCGGTCGGGCGTGAGCGGGTGGACGCGACGTAGCGGGGAGCGAGGAACGACTGGAGAGCCAATAAGCGCGTGCGCACGTTAAGTTTGCGTTCCGGTAAAAATTACCGTTATAATTTACCGTTAAAATTTAGTATCGCTACCGACTTACCGGTAAAATAATTACCGGTAAAAAAAGTAACATTATAAATTACCGTTACTTACCGCTATTATAATGTTAAATTGGTAACGTTACCAAGCCCTGACCTACCCTATTCGGTCACACAAATCCCCACTTTATTTACAACAATATGTTCCAAGAGATAGAGTCCATTATCGATCGCTTTATTTTGACAGATTTAGGTAACTTGACATCATGGAAGTATCATGTACTTCCATGCTTGACATGTGTTCTTGTGTACTAATTTCGCGACTACCAATCATTCTTTTTTTTCATTTCAACTATTATGTAAAATAAAGGCATGTAAGTAATATTTACTAATTTACGTTAGTACATACTTATTACTCCAGGATGTGATGGCAAAAAAAATGTTAAAAAATAGCGATTTTCATTATGAAAACAAAGAAAATATTATCACTGTCAACTGATATTTCCTTTATAATATTTAAAATGCCTTTATATTTCTTTTTTTCCTTTCTGCCATTAGATTCTGGTAGATTTGTATATTGTTCTGTAATTTTTACTGAATTTGAATCCTGAGGCGGGAATATCGTCCGTATCATAAGGGCACACGGGATTCGTGCCCATAGACTCCTTAAAAGGACTTCCCTAATTACTGAAAAGATTTTTCACACAGTATTTATTTCCCATTCAAAAATAACCTATTGACATGGAAGTAATAAGTATACGAGTACTTATTACTTCCATGCCTATTGATCGTAAAAATATTATCGTGGGAATAATCTTCTTCTTAAATTGGTTAGAAGTAATAATAAATATAATAACCTTGCTTTACTTTCTATAAGGGCCCAATGCTCCAAATTCTTCTGTGTGCAAGGGCCGCAGCATTCATATTACAAACAGTGTGTAAAATTTTACAACTGTAATGAATTTCATTGATATTGGATTGAAACGCACTTGCGGCACAGACAATACCAAAACGTCATTCGACCAATCAATGTCAAATTGGATGTCAAATTTGACAACTTGCTTGCGACGTCGATTCGATCAAAATCATGTAAACAGTCATGAAAATTTATGTGTAAAATGAAAACTTTTTTACGGTTTTCCAAAATCTCTACCGATTATTTATTTGGGTATAATTATTAAACTTATATACGTATTTTATAAGTGGCCCAATACTATCGGTGGAATAAACTGTAGTGCAGTAAATTGGTGTGATTGCAATCATGATGGATTCATTATCAAAACAGGAGTTAATATCGACAATAACTAAGCAAGCAGATCAAATTAAAAGATATGAAGCACGCCTAAGGGGTAAGTTTACATATATACACTATTAGCTATTAATATGCATGGTGATTAAATGTATTGTTGATCCATATGTTCTGTTCACCCATTACTCCAATAAGAATATTTGGGCAATATTCATTGTAGGATTTTACATTTTATTAATATGGCTAGAAAAATGTGGCGCGAATCGCCAATATACATTCAGCAGTGGATGGATCAAGGCTGTTAATTAATTGATTAAATATGGCACATTAATTTCATTTCAGTAACTTATAAAGTGAATTATATTTCAATAATTCCATGATCTCACACAGTTTGTGAGCAATCAAATAAGTCTGATTCACATGTTGAATGACCCAAGATTTGGGGACCAATCCATTTTTTTTTCTTAATGACTGACTACAATAGTAGCCAAGGCATCCTTGTCATCATCACCAGACTGTTGGGGGAGTAGTAGGCTCTCACCCCTAATGGACCAAACCAAACTAATATTTATTTATTTTATACTTCCAGATGTAGTTGCGGCTTACAAAGGGCTTGCTAAGGAGAAGGAAGCACTGGAAATAAGTTTAAAAGCCTTAAATAAAACAGATTCACCTAATGAAGGAGGTTTGTAGTTTATATTGATATTATCACTTCACTCACTTTAATCTTTTTGTACGGATTTGAGTTGAACTTGAAGGTACTTTTTAATATTCCTCATCAAAGTAAAATCAATTATCTCTACCTGAAGGTTGTCTGCAAAAGATCGCTACTAGCTTAAAGACCAACTAATTTTTAACCAACTTCGAAAAAGGAGGAGGTTCTCAATTTTTTTTTTTTTTATGTTTGTTCACCGATATTTCCGTCAATTATGGATGGATTTCAAAAATTTTTCAACAGTTCGACAGAAGACACTTCCGAGGTGGTCCCATTATCACCAAGTCAGGATCTGATGATGGGATCCTGGAGAAATTGATGGCAACAACCGAAAATTGTATGCTCATATGGTGTTTTTGTTACGTAATCATATTTTACTCAGGTATATGCTTCCGGGCGTCATCATCTGGTGCTGATGATGAAGCCACAGAACTCCTTAACGGTTAGGAGTTAGGGAACAGTACTGCCATTGGTCGATAGAAACTAGGTAGTAGTATGTACTTATGCAGGGCTAATAGGGCAGGTGATTTGGTAAGTGATTTGCTTGATTCTAGATCGCAAAGTCTTCACTTGACTTAAGTCAAAATTTTTCATTCCTAAGTTTACTTCAGAGTTTTAACTCTGAAGGACATTAATTAGCCTTTATTCAAGTTCACAGCACATTAACGCAACCAAAAATCGAGAAATAAAATTATTTTTAAAAAAAAATTAAACCGACTTAAGAAAAACACAAACGACCAAAACTAAAAAGCGATAAATAACGTAAGTAATTCTATCCTTAAAACATATTATATGTATAACTATAAGTATTTAAATATTACAATTATCACTTATTTTTGAAGTCATATATTATATTATACATATAATATGTTTTAAGGATAGAATTATAGTTTGTGAAATTCTGTTTGTATTTCCTGTAATGCTTTTACTTTATGCAATAAAAAAATCTATCTAGGTATGTAAACTGTTTCTGAGCATATGAAATTTGAGTAGGTATTGTGATTTACCTATAACCAAATATTCATACAAAATACTTATAATTTGGTTTTTCAGTTTCAGACGATTCTGTAGCTGCTCTCACATTGTCACTGTCAACTCTGACAGCGGAAAAGGCACGTTTAGAAGAAGCATTTCAGGCTGACAAAAAAGTTACTAGAGACAAGGTATGTACTCAAAATTAAGTTAAATAGCTAAATTTCTAGTATTTTGTAGAAAATTTAACTTGTGTAAGACACACTCATTGAACACTTTTTTCTTTAAGCACTATGGCATTGACAATGATAAAACTCGACACAGTTTGTCAAATGCTGTGGTTGGGTTCGAAATGAGGCGACACGACAGACAACCGAAATCATTAACATTGTACATGTGGCAAACAATAAGAGAGGCCTACGTCCAACAGTGGATTGTCCGAAACACTGATGATGATATGAAATTGGGTATTCTACCCATTCCTTCCAAAAGAGTTTTTTTGTTATAGTAGCTCAACATAATGGCTTCCGTATGCCTGATGGAAAGCGAAGGAGAAGCCCAGCCTCGCTGTGACATTGGGCAAGTAACTGGTCAGTTACCTGTCTGTTTCCACTGCCATACCCTCACGCCAGAAACACGACCCAGAGGTCATTTTCGGTATTCTATAGGGTGGAGGTCCTTCCCCGGATGGGCGGCTCGATTCGAGCAAAGATTCGCTATGCCCTACCTCTCTTCAAAGGTTAGGAATTTTTTCCCAAGACTGACATCATTTCATTATGGACATTTCTATGGACATAATTTATTCTACACATCCTTTCTTTAACCTAACATAAGGTATCCTTTTCAGTATGAAAATGTAATAGCAGGCATGAAGGAAGAGACAAGAACGTTGGTGCAGCAACATTTAATGGAAATTAATAACTTGAAGGCAAAAATAGCGTATGAGATACAGGAGAGAGAGAAAGAGAGGGCAGATCACGCCGCTATGATGAAGTAAGTAAATTGTACGTTGTATCAATCAAAATTTCGCCCATTTTGCGTGAAGTTCAGAGATAGAGAAAAAATTTCGAAAAACAAAATTTCAAAAAAATGTTTTATGGATCCTATAAATAAATAAATAAAATATCTGTAAATAAATAATTTTTCAGGGAACTACATGTGAAACTAAACAGTGAAAGGAAAACGAAAGAGAAGCTTGAAGACAAAGTGGTCAATTCATCTGAGGCTCAAGGTAAATGAAATAATAATTCTTTAATGAGCAGTTACAGTATTATTGATTATGAAAACTAAACTAACGATAGAATTGTTGTTCGTAAAGTAAACTACGAGTATTGTGGCAGAGGCCCAATCAGCCGCATAACCGTTATCTGTTGGGCTAAACGAGTTTTAGACTGGATTGGTGGTAGAAGTGGTCTTCTCGGCATTCATAGTGTAGCACATCCTCAGACCAGGTGGAGCGGCAAATTGCAAAAGATGGCTGGCAAGTGCTGGAGCTCAGGATCTATCGCAGTGGCGAACAATTGGAGATGCCTCTACTGCTGGAGTGAACTGCGAGAGGCTAATGATGATAAACCGATATTATCGACTGTTTTCTCTTTCTGAGTATTAAACCGCAAAGTATTGCCAGGGTCAGAAAGATCCTATTTGTTAGTGAAAATATCTATAGTTAGGAAACAGTACCCTGGGGATGTGACGGGGACGTGGAAGACTAATTCTTCTTCTTTTCGCATCGATGGCAATCTAAATAAGTTCCTCCCATTATTCAACCACACGTGCTGCCCCCCTGACGCCCATCAGCTCATCCCAAGTATATAGCTAATGAAGTGATATCAATGAAGCGTTTTCTTACGTTTCTTGCAGCGTCCCAGGGCGAGCTGGAGAAGCGAGTGCGTGACCTGAGCAGTTCGCTGGAAGCAGCGCGTCGGCGGCTGCAACGAGCAGAGGCACGAACCGTGGAGACGCCCGCGCTGCTGGTGCGGCTGCAGCAGAAGCTGGCGCTGCTCGAGCAGTCGCACTCCATAGCCATCAGGGAGGTCAGTACCTACTGGAGTCCTACTGAGCTATCAACGTCAATCTTCATGAGCTTAGTTCGTATAATATGTAACCGATTTCAAGACCTTGTGACCTGAATGATTTCCTCAGTCGTCTTCTACGACTACGACACCCACCGGATGATGTGGTCCTATTCTTCATTCGGAAACCGCTCGCGCTCCATCGTAGATTGCGGTGTCGCTGGCCAGGTGAATTGCAGTCCATTTCGAATAAGAAAAAAACAAGACACTTTCACTGTCTATTCCAGGAGCAAATAAAGGCGAAACGCGCCGAAGAGTCAGCGCGCAAGATCTGCGCTCGGCAGGAGGAGCGCGTGGCGCTGTTGGAAGGGAAGCTGGCCGAGCTGTCGCACACCGTCGGCGAGTACGACCTGCGCCGCCGCCGCGACCAGCAGACCATCCGCCAGCTCAAGGAGTCCCTCAACGGCCGGCTGCTGCACCGGCTCGGCTCCAGCGACTACGACGGGCAGAACGGTGAGCACACACGCCTGCACTAGTGACCAGCAGACCATCCGCCAGCTCAAGGAGTCGCTCAACGGCCGGCTGCTGCACCGGCTCGGCTCCAGCGACTACGACGGGCAGAACGGTGAGCACACACGCCTGCACTAGTGACCAGCAGACCATCCGCCAGCTCAAGGAGTCGCTCAACGGCCGGCTGCTGCACCGGCTCGGCTCCAGCGACTACGACGGGCAGAACGGTGAGGATACACTGCACTAGTGACCAGCAGACCATCCGCCAGCTCAAGGAGTCCCTCAACGGCCGGCTGCTGCACCGGCTCGGCTCCAGCGACTACGACGGGCAGAACGGTGAGCACACACGCCTGCACTAGTGACCAGCAGACCATCCGCCAGCTCAAGGAGTCGCTCAACGGCCGGCTGCTGCACCGGCTCGGCTCCAGCGACTACGACGGGCAGAACGGTGAGCACACACGCCTGCACTAGTGACCAGCAGACCATCCGCCAGCTCAAGGAGTCGCTCAACGGCCGGCTGCTGCACCGGCTCGGCTCCAGCGACTACGACGGGCAGAACGGTGAGCACACACGCCTGCACTAGTGACCAGCAGACCATCCGCCAGCTCAAGGAGTCCCTCAACGGCCGGCTGCTGCACCGGCTCGGCTCCAGCGACTACGACGGGCAGAACGGTGAGCACACACGCCTGCACTAGTGACCAGCAGACCATCCGCCAGCTCAAGGAGTCGCTCAACGGCCGGCTGCTGCACCGGCTCGGCTCCAGCGACTACGACGGGCAGAACGGTGAGCACACACGCCTGCACTAGTGACCAGCAGACCATCCGCCAGCTCAAGGAGTCGCTCAACGGCCGGCTGCTGCACCGGCTCGGCTCCAGCGACTACGACGGGCAGAACGGTGAGGATACACTGCACTAGTGACCAGCAGACCATCCGCCAGCTCAAGGAGTCCCTCAACGGCCGGCTGCTGCACCGGCTCGGCTCCAGCGACTACGACGGGCAGAACGGTGAGCACACACGCCTGCACTAGTGACCAGCAGACCATCCGCCAGCTCAAGGAGTCGCTCAACGGCCGGCTGCTGCACCGGCTCGGCTCCAGCGACTACGACGGGCAGAACGGTGAGCACACACGCCTGCACTAGTGACCAGCAGACCATCCGCCAGCTCAAGGAGTCGCTCAACGGCCGGCTGCTGCACCGGCTCGGCTCCAGCGACTACGACGGGCAGAACGGTGAGCACACACGCCTGCACTAGTGACCAGCAGACCATCCGCCAGCTCAAGGAGTCGCTCAACGGCCGGCTGCTGCACCGGCTCGGCTCCAGCGACTACGACGGGCAGAACGGTGAGCACACACGCCTGCACTAGTGACCAGCAGACCATCCGCCAGCTCAAGGAGTCGCTCAACGGCCGGCTGCTGCACCGGCTCGGCTCCAGCGACTACGACGGGCAGAACGGTGAGCACACACGCCTGCACTAGTGACCAGCAGACCATCCGCCAGCTCAAGGAGTCGCTCAACGGCCGGCTGCTGCACCGGCTCGGCTCCAGCGACTACGACGGGCAGAACGGTGAGCACACACGCCTGCACTAGTGACCAGCAGACCATCCGCCAGCTCAAGGAGTCGCTCAACGGCCGGCTGCTGCACCGGCTCGGCTCCAGCGACTACGACGGGCAGAACGGTGAGCACACACGCCTGCACTAGTGACCAGCAGACCATCCGCCAGCTCAAGGAGTCGCTCAACGGCCGGCTGCTGCACCGGCTCGGCTCCAGCGACTACGACGGGCAGAACGGTGAGCACACACGCCTGCACTAGTGACCAGCAGACCATCCGCCAGCTCAAGGAGTCGCTCAACGGCCGGCTGCTGCACCGGCTCGGCTCCAGCGACTACGACGGGCAGAACGGTGAGCACACACGCCTGCACTAGTGACCAGCAGACCATCCGCCAGCTCAAGGAGTCGCTCAACGGCCGGCTGCTGCACCGGCTCGGCTCCAGCGACTACGACGGGCAGAACGGTGAGCACACACGCCTGCACTAGTGACCAGCAGACCATCCGCCAGCTCAAGGAGTCGCTCAACGGCCGGCTGCTGCACCGGCTCGGCTCCAGCGACTACGACGGGCAGAACGGTGAGCACACACGCCTGCACTAGTGACCAGCAGACCATCCGCCAGCTCAAGGAGTCGCTCAACGGCCGGCTGCTGCACCGGCTCGGCTCCAGCGACTACGACGGGCAGAACGGTGAGGATACACTGCACTAGTGACCAGCAGACCATCCGCCAGCTCAAGGAGTCGCTCAACGGCCGGCTGCTGCACCGGCTCGGCTCCAGCGACTACGACGGGCAGAACGGTGAGGATACACTGCACTAGTGACCAGCAGACCATCCGCCAGCTCAAGGAGTCGCTCAACGGCCGGCTGCTGCACCGGCTCGGCTCCAGCGACTACGACGGGCAGAACGGTGAGGATACACTGCACTAGTGACCAGCAGACCATCCGCCAGCTCAAGGAGTCCCTCAACGGCCGGCTGCTGCACCGGCTCGGCTCCAGCGACTACGACGGGCAGAACGGTGAGCACACACGCCTGCACTAGTGACCAGCAGACCATCCGCCAGCTCAAGGAGTCGCTCAACGGCCGGCTGCTGCACCGGCTCGGCTCCAGCGACTACGACGGGCAGAACGGTGAGCACACACGCCTGCACTAGTGACCAGCAGACCATCCGCCAGCTCAAGGAGTCGCTCAACGGCCGGCTGCTGCACCGGCTCGGCTCCAGCGACTACGACGGGCAGAACGGTGAGCACACACGCCTGCACTAGTGACCAGCAGACCATCCGCCAGCTCAAGGAGTCGCTCAACGGCCGGCTGCTGCACCGGCTCGGCTCCAGCGACTACGACGGGCAGAACGGTGAGCACACACGCCTGCACTAGTGACCAGCAGACCATCCGCCAGCTCAAGGAGTCGCTCAACGGCCGGCTGCTGCACCGGCTCGGCTCCAGCGACTACGACGGGCAGAACGGTGAGCACACACGCCTGCACTAGTGACCAGCAGACCATCCGCCAGCTCAAGGAGTCGCTCAACGGCCGGCTGCTGCACCGGCTCGGCTCCAGCGACTACGACGGGCAGAACGGTGAGCACACACGCCTGCACTAGTGACCAGCAGACCATCCGCCAGCTCAAGGAGTCGCTCAACGGCCGGCTGCTGCACCGGCTCGGCTCCAGCGACTACGACGGGCAGAACGGTGAGCACACACGCCTGCACTAGTGACCAGCAGACCATCCGCCAGCTCAAGGAGTCGCTCAACGGCCGGCTGCTGCACCGGCTCGGCTCCAGCGACTACGACGGGCAGAACGGTGAGGATACACTGCACTAGTGACCAGCAGACCATCCGCCAGCTCAAGGAGTCGCTCAACGGCCGGCTGCTGCACCGGCTCGGCTCCAGCGACTACGACGGGCAGCACGGTGAGGATACACTGCACTAGTGACCAGCAGACCATCCGCCAGCTCAAAAAGAAGAAGTTTGTGTGCATGAACATGTCTTTTTGTATTGGTCTGGGTGTTTTCTAAGTATAATATGTATTTATTTACAAAAAAAAATGTATTTAAGTAAGTTTATCGGTTGTTTAGTACCAATAGTACAAGCTTCGGCTTAGTTTGGGGCTAGGTGGCGCTGTGTGGCCAAGCGTGGCATGTCTTGGGCTATTTATTTGTTATGGGCTGTTAAATCTGCAACATCAGGAGTTACAGCTGCGCTGCCGGTCTTTAAGAAAGAGGTACGCTCTTTTCTTGAAGATTTGGGGGTTGTATCGGTCCAGAAACACCGCTGGCGACAAAGCATTCCATAGTTTAGTTATGCGTGGCAGAAAAATGCGCAGTTGTGGACTGCTAAGTGTCGAGATGCCAAGTATTCAATTAATTAACAAAAACCTTATCCCCTTTCAGCCGAAACCCAGCCGAAAAGCGAAACGGACAACGAGAAGCTGGCAGACAGCGAGTACCTCCAGACCCTGATAGACAAAATACACATACTGAAGAAGGAACTGATAGCGGAGAACGAGAAGCTCGGCGGCCCTATAGACATCACGACGGTGTTCAAAGTGGACGGCTATGAGAACGTACATGCCAAGTGTCGTGAGGAACTGGAGTTGGTGAGGAGGGAATATGAGACGTTCAAGAGTCAGAACGCGAAGACGTCCGGAGAGGACGAGGCGCGGGGGCAGATAGAGGACTTGAGGGGCGAGGTGGAGATACTGAAGGAGAAGGTGGAGACTTATAGGATGATGCTGGATGAGGAGAAACAGGAGAAGGTGGAGTGTTTGAGGGTTTTTGAGGAGGTAAGTGCTATTTGATGTAAATAACAGTATTACAGGTATAAAAAGGTTTGACTGACTCGGTGGCACAATGAGGGCTACCGTTTTTGTAATCACCAGAGGGCGCCACTGTATAGTGAGGTCTTCGGGCATAGTTGTTAAGGTTTGTTTTATGCATGTGATGACTGTTTGTTCGTTTTAAGAAGGAGGACATAAGTTTCCGAAAGGCAAAACTGTTTGTTAACGGTTAATAAATAAACCAGTGAAGTAGCTTTTCTTTCAGACCGCTAATTTTTACACCTCATTGCCTCGGCTCTGCTTTTAAAACGCAGACAATCATTGAGCCGTGTCTCATATTTTCCAAAATTAATGCCAGCTATGCCAAAATTGCACCAAATTAATTAATTTCCAGAAATAAACTCGTGTAACCCACAGAACCTATGTAATTTGACATTTCGGATATCTCACGCTACACTAGCACCTCTGGTGGCGAATTCACACGCGATAGCCCTCATTGGTAGTGCCCCTGCCTTCTGAACCAAGAGCTGTGGGCTCCCCGGAGCAGGAATGCCGGCCGCTTGTCATCTGCGGCTGTTCAGGGCAGGCAGGGATGTGGCCGTATGCTTCGGCGCTATCCGTGTCCCTGCAACTGGCGACTCAGGGGAGTATAGTGGGTATGCTCTCCTAGGTTAGTGGCAACTGACAGGTAACTAACCAGTTACTTGCCAGTTGTCACAGCGACTAGGGCTTCTCTTTCACTTTCCATCCCTCTTCCATTTCATCCGGGCCCAACTCTAACCCCCACGAGCTCCGGAAACCCTACTCATCGATAGAAACACGACCCGGAGGTCCTTCCCCGGACGGGCGGCTCAATTCGAGCGAAGATTCGCTACGCCCTACCTCTCTTAAACCTGGTTCCAGAAAGCGAGGAGCGAGCAGGAGTACCACTCGGAGGTGACGGCCGAGCTGAAGGGCCGACTGGAGGCGTTGGAGAAGCAGCTGACCTCGGCTCGCGGACGCTACGCGGCGCTGTTAGACGAGACGGATGGATTGTTGCGTGCCCGCGCCGCCGACGAACGACCCGGAGCCGAACCGGTACTCCAGGTCAGTACGAGAAAAAGAAATCAAAATTAAAAAAACGAAAATGAAAATATTTATTGCAAAAACAAACATGGCAATAACTAAAGTGGGGGTTGACTCCTTCTAGTAAGTGCAAAAGCACCTGTGTCAGAAGAAGCCACTCTTCCATAAATTAAAATGTATTTGTTTTTACTATACTTATTTCTAATAAAATTAAATACAAATCCAAAAGAGAAAAATAAAATGTAAAATATGTGTTACTCTCTCTCTCCCTCTGTGTGTGTGTGTGTGTGTATGTGTCAAAATCAAAATACCTTTATTCACATAGACTTAAAGCACTTATGAATCGTCAAGTAAAAACACATTTTACCACTTTGGAAGAGTCTCTCGCGCAAACTATTCAGTTTAGAAAAAAATTATGTTAGAAACCTGAACATCATTTTAAAATACCTATCCATAGATACCCCACACGTATAAGTTTGTAATAAAATCATAATGCGGTTAACAGAATACATCTACGCCTCAATAATGTAGCTCTTATAGTTTCGGAATAAACTGGCTGTGACATACGGGCGGACAGACATGACGAAACCCTAAAAAAAAACGTTTTTATTACATGAAAAAAAAAAAAAAAAAAACGTTTTTTTTATGGCAACAAACGTTTGCTGTTTGGCAGGACGTGTCTGCGCCGCCGCACATGCTGCACTACGCGCACGAGCTGGCGCGCAAGGACCTGGACATCTCGCAGCTGCGCAGGGAGAAGCACGTGCTGGAGGGGCAGTACAGGTGACCACGTCTGCACCGTTGAGTGGCTCCTTTACGCAGACAGAGCCCTGGGTACAGGACACCTGGGTTATGTTAGGCTGGCTGTTGAAAAGTTGACCTACTGGTTGACCTAATTTGTACTGTGTAATGATACTATAGGGGTACATGAATGAAACCACCGTATGTATTTGATCTAAGGCTATATTTAACAAAAACAAAACTGTTCACCTTATTATATCGGTAAACCACTATGATACCGCGATCTAACTCGGAACAACGCCATCTATTTTGCACTCACGGAACTAATCGCGATTTCACTGAGCTTAAGTTAAATCGACAATACCAGTTGATGGCGCGATGTAACAGGGCACAGCGCCATCTGTTATTATTTTTAGGAAACAATTAACGTAAACACTGGCTCCTATCTAGGGGAGAATAGGGATGTTTCCTGGGTTGAAATACTTACATTATATTTAGTCCGTATTTTCGATTATAAAAATATATTGGACACGTATTTTTCCTTTTTTCATTTACACGAAAAATAACAAAGATACAAAGCATCAAAATTTAGGAGTGGGGGTGTTTGATGTCACGCCGTGCGACAAAATGCTGCACGGCGTGACGTCACGCGAAACTTTAACGGGCTATATCTTTGTAATCTTTGGTCTAATTTATAAATGATAAAATACGTATCTTTTATTTTTGAATAATCTAGAAGACGGACTAATTAATTTTTTTAAGGAAACTAGCTTAGTAAGTCAAGTCCGTTCCATTCTCTCCTTTCCACTCCCGAACAACACGTGCTGGACAGCGTTGTCATCCGCATACCATCCAGACGATGGTGGCGCGCACCAAAAGGTTTAGTTCCTCGTTCTTGCCCCGTGCCATTAAGTCATGGAATGCCCTTCTAGCTGATGTGTTTCCTTCCTCTTACAATCCTGGGTTCTTTAGGCGGGGCGTGAAACGGCATCTCAGTGGGCCTTCGGGGTGAGGGCGACAAGCGCAATAGGTTTGTTCTATTGTGCCTGTCGACCTAACTTTTGGACCTCGCGACCGCTCACCATCAGGTGAAGTGAGGTCATCCTAAAAGATCTTCTTATAAAAAAAAAGTCTCAGATTGAATTGAATTGACAGAAAAAAGTGGCTGTGACATACGGACGGACCGACATGACGAATCTATAAGGGTTGGCTACGGAACCCTAAAAACTTACATTCAGCAGTAGACAGACCAGGGCTGGTGATTGATTGAAAATGCGAAATGTTTTCGAGCTTATTGTTAAAGCACATGTATTGAGTTAGCCGCACTCAAATGTGATATGTATGTAAAAAAACCGGCCAAGTGCGAGTCGGACTCTCGCACGTAGGGTCCCGTGCCACTATACAGCTAAATAAGTGTTTTTCTTTACGTTTTATTATATTGGAGTTAATTAAATTAAAAAATTAGGTAATTTGATTTATGACGTTTAAAAAAAAACTACTGTCTAGATTTCATTCAAACCAAATTTCGTTAGTAGTTTTTATAGTCATACATATCATATATTTTTTTTCAGTTTTATCATGCTCATATTTTAGAAGTTACGGGGGGGGGGGGACACACATTTTACCACTTTGGAAGAGTCTCTCGCGCAAACTATTCAGTTTAGAAAAAAATGATGTTAGTAACCTCAACATCATTTTCAAATACCTATTCATAGATACCCCAAACGTATAGGTCCGATGAAAAAAAAAAATTCAGTTTCAGTTCTATGTATGGGGAACCTCAAAAATTTTGAATTTTTTTCTGATTTTATTTTAAAATCTTAATGCGGTTTACAGAATATATCTACGTACCAAATTTCAATAATGCAGCTCTTATAGTTTCGGAATAAACTGGCTGTGACATACGGACGGACAGACAGACAGACATGACGAATCTATAAGGGTCCCGTTTTTGCCATTTTGGCTACGGAACCCTAAAAATGCGCGTTACTCTTTATTAATTTAAAGTAATTATTTCAGGGACTGCCAAAGAGAAGCTACGATAGACAAAGAGCGCTTCAAAGAAGTTATACGGACGCTGAAAGAGGAAATCGACAGGTAATGGCGTACCGCCAAGTGTGTGCGACCCAAAATAAAAGTAGGATTGAACATGTCACATGTAATGCACATATGATAAATAAATAAATAATAAATGAATGACCCAAGACATGACACGCTGGGCCACTCAGCGCCATCTAGCCCCAAACTAAGCCGAAACTTGTACTATGGGTACTAGACAATTGATAAACTTACCTACTTAGATACATTTTTTTTGTAAATAAATACATATTATATGTACATAGAAAACACCCAGACCAATACAAACAGACATGTTCATGCACACAAATGTTTGTACTGTGTGGGGATAGAACCCACGACCCTATAGTATACCGCAGCCAAATGACCTCCGGGTCGTGTTCCTGCCGGTGAGTAGGGTTTCCGGAGCTCGTGGGGGGTTGGGGTTGGGCCGGCATGGCGGTGGCAACTGACAGGTAACTGACCAGTTACTTGCCCGTTGTCACAGGCACTTGGGCTTCTCTTTCGCTTTCCATCAAAGAAAGAAAGAAAGAAAGAAAATCCATTTATTTGGTGCACACACATTACAACACATACACAATAACGATAATAAATTATAAAAAAAAAAAAAATTGAAGAAAGAAAAAAGAAACAAAAAGACACCGAAAATGCAACAAACGTCATCAGGCGCCAGGCGCAGGCCATCAGGCGTAGGGAAACCATTATGTCGAGCCACTATAAAAAAAATAAAAAAATATATATAAAAATTGTAAATATATATTAATTGGAAATAAATATGATCAGTATTTTACCCGTTTTAACGCGTTTTGTGCTAATTTAATTTGATTGTGTCAATTCCAGGTTGCGTAGGATCCAGTCACGCGAGGGTGCCAACTTGGAGTATCTAAAGAACGTAGTGATGGCGTACCTCATGTCCACCGACTACGCCGGCCGCAAACACATGCTGAACGCCATAGCCGCCGTCCTGCACTTCACCACCGCCGAGAAGAACTCTGTACTCTCCACCTTATGAGTAAGAGTATAAGAGTCATATTCGGTCGGTACGCTTTTAGTTGAGCTGACGTGGTTTATTTGTTTAATCGTATGGCTATTAACAGTCGCTATTAATAGGGAATATGCAGCAAAAATAATTTCCTGTATTTACTATCATCATCATCAGCCTATTGCAGTCTACTGCTGGACATAAAGCCTCTCCAGTTGTTCGCCACTTAGGGCAAACATGTGGAGGTTATACCCACGCTGGGCAGGCAGGTTGGCGACCGCAGGGCGTAGCTTCTCGCTCCGGTGACGTTGCTGTCCATCATCGGTCTGTATTTAGCTTAGTCTTCAATTGTGGTGGTCATACCACCACCAGTGGGTTGCCAGTGCCCAGGGCAGGTTAGGTTGGCTTGGAGTGAAAAGATACTAATTTATCGTAAAATAGATAAAAATATACTACGATCAGTAAAAACAAAATCAAAGTTGGCTGAAAAATAGGCGATATACAGTCGTTGAAAGTATATAATAATATCCGTCTTCCTCACGAAAACAGATTTTTCTATGAAATTGTATGGCGCGAATGTGACGTGACGTCATCCGCCAGATCGGATCTCCTTTATAACTCGTTTAATAGAAAACATATTTTAAAAATTCTTCAATATTTATGTATCTGGAAGATAAAAGATCTCAATAAATCCATAAAAAAGTCATGCATATTCCCTATTAACTCTGAATCCATTGGATCGCGTCGCCACCAAAGGATTCAGAGTCTGTCGGGTCACCACGATACCTCATGAGAGGGAACCTCGAAAGCGTATGTGGTGGAGACAGAGTAGTCTAAGGCGATCAACGTTGAAATTTGAAATTGAAGTGGCAGTGGGCTGGCCATATCAGATGCGTAACCGATAACCGTTGGGGTAAACCTTCAAAAAGGTTGTGAAAAGGTTTTGAAAGGGTCGGCAACGCGCGTGTGATACCCCTGGTGTCGCAGGTGTCCATAGGCTGCGGTGACCGCTTAACATCAGGCGGGCCGTAGGCTTGTTTGTATAAAAAAAAGTGCACGGTGATAGTCAGCCAGGCGGGAAACCCCTGCCTCCGATTGAGAACCTCAAAACTCGTCGTTATTTTATTTTAATTTTATTTTCTTTAATAGAGAAACATACAGCATCATATAACACTTATGGACTAAACAATAATATGGTTGACACATTAGCCTAATTAGTTTCTACAAATTTTAGTAGTACACATCAGTTGAATAAGAGACGCGCTAGCCATTGTGAAAAAAAAAAAGGTAAACAAAGAATCAAAGAAATGAATAAGTCAAACAAACCAAATCACGCAGGTTTACGTGATTGTGCCTTCAAAAGGTTACGGAAACGAGCCATTCCTACATGAAACATGTCGATATCACCCACGCCATTATTTGACGACGCCCACGCCACAGGACGAAATGGAGTGGTGATTTGTGTTATTTTCCGTCACCACACGGAAAACAAACATAGAAGATTGTTTCGCCGTATATTATACAAAATTTATAAAAAGTATTAATAAAAAAGTTTATAAAAATGTAATAAAAATTATATTTTCGGTAAATCGTTTAGGTTTCTAACGTTTTTTTTATTGGTTATTTCACCAACATAAAACTTATGGCAATATGTTTTTTTTTAGTATTATAAGACGCAAATGGTATAGGCTTTTACTTGTTAAGTTCATGAGAAACATTCCAGGTCTATTCAAGTTTCTATTTGTTATTAAATGTGTAATCAACTGATTGTGAAATAAAGATTAATTTTCTATTAAACTTCATGTTTTGTTTTATTTTATTATTAGTAATGGATCAGATCAGATCAGATCACAGTCAGTCTATCACAGTCCACTGCTGGACCTAGGGCTCTCCAGTTTTCCCACCATTTGGGCATATATCTGGAGGCTTTACCCTTAATTGCCTCATTGGGCAGTTGGGTTGGCGATCGCATGGCGTAGCTCCTCGCTCAGGTGACGCTGCTGCCCGCCATTTTCTTGTGGTATTTAGCTGCGCCTTCTACCGTGATGGTTATACCGTCGAAGATAAGAGATAAAGGACGCGTTCAGATAGGTAGTGTGTTTGACTGCCGCACGCTAGTCTATATTGTCACTCGTCAACTTATCAGTTGTATAGTACCCATAGTACAAGCTTCGGCTTAGTTTGGGGCTAGGTGGCGCTGTGTGGCTCAGCGTGGCATGTCTTGGGTTATTTATTTACTTATTATTATTATTGTTTTGAAGCCCGGGTTTGTGATTGTTACTCACAATATCAAGTTCCAACCACAAACCGGAATTTAAAGGAAAGTTGTTGGTATTAGCTGTTGACATGTCCGAGATGTATGAGACTTAAGAACAAAACAACGGCAGAGTTCAACAATTCACACTCTCATCATAAGGCGTATAAACATCTATTACTTTTTAGGGTTCCGTAGCCAAATGGCAAAAACGGGACCCTTATAGATTTGTCATGTCTGTCTGTCCGTCGGATGTCACAGCCAGTTTATTCCGAAATTATAAGAGCTACATTATTGAAATTTGGTGTGTAGATGTATCCTGTAAACTGCATTATGATTTTAAAATAAAATCAGAAAAAAATCCAAAATTTTTGGGGTTGGGTAAGCCAACCCTACATAGAACTGAAACTCAAAATTTTTTTTTAACTGAAACTGAAAAAAATGTATAATGTGTATTACTATGCAAACTACTAACGAAAATTGGTTCGAATGAAATCAAGACAGTAGTTTTTCGGTTGAAGTTTGCATATCTCTATATGTTTTTTGAGGGGTATTACATTCGTTATCCTTAATTTTTTTGGAATTTTTAATATAATTATTGTTATTAGAGTTGTCTATTTCTGTTTGTATTTCAGCATCACATACTTGGTTATAAATATATCTATTACATGTAAATGTATTTCCTGCATTGTTAAATTTCGAAAATATATCAACTTGACATTCCTGATCACATTTCAAAGTCACGTCTACTTGATTAAATGTTTCAGATGAGTGAATAAATTTTTGGTTGGTAGGTATGGCGTTAAATAATTCAATCTTCTTTCTCTTCATAAAACGTTTGTACCGGACATAGCTGCAGATTCATTTGGTATTTTTGAACGATAGATTGAAGGAAATATCGTCGGTATATAACTGGGACTGGCTGACTCGTCTGATTTCTTGCCACCAATAAAATGAGCACTGCATATTAAATCATTTGGTCCTGGGTACCATTGCAATCCATCAGCACTGAAACAAAGTTGTAATTAAATAGGTAAAATGCACGGAATATTAAACACAAGAGGAAAGGGCATAATCTAGTCAGTTCATACAAAACTGCTGTCGCCAAACTCACACAATAACATTATACGCACACACAAAATGAACCAATCATAACTATAATAATTTCTTGAAATCACAAAGATGTAACCGCTACTAACAATAACATAAAAACTACCATAATGCATTAGAGATAAAGAAGAATTTAGAAATTACACTTTGAGGTTTTACGTCATCTCATCGAAGTGCTTTTGGCCTGCTTTGACTATTTAGTTCACCTATTGCACGCTAGATGACACTCTTAAAATATGTACGCTGTTTAACACCTTACGACAATCAGCGTAAGTTTTAATTTATACGCATGCACTTGCTTTTTTCTAGAATGTTTTATCATGACATTTATTATCGTCGCTACTCAAACAGGGATGGGATTAATACGAATATTATTGGTGATGAAACATCGATTACTTCTAAAATAATTAATTAATATAAAAATAGATATACATTAACATTTAAATACACTGACAGAAGTTTCACATTTAATGTATATGTTACGGGTAATGCTAGAAGTTGGAGTAAACCTAGGTTTACCCGGGTTTACTTAGGATTACCCAAGCTACTTGGGTAAAGTCCGAATACAAAGTAAAATAAATTTTAATTCGTGTTTACCCATGCTCACCTAGGTCTACCCAACTACTGTCTGGGTAAACTTAGGTGTTGCCTAATTTTCTTTTTTATTTAATGAAATAGGGTTCACTACTAACGGTTCATCTGATGGTAATGATAACCGCCGCTCATATACATCTGCAACGTCAGGAATTTCGAATCATGTCACAGAAGTTTATCTTGCTCAAATAAATAATTTCAATTGTAATAACACAAGGACCGCTATTAGTTTTTGCTATTAAAGCTATTATTAAGTTTATGCTCACTAAATGTTGTTGTAGATGTTTAAAATGCCCTTGAAGTTTCATTTTACTACCCACTTGGCTCCCGGAGCCACGCACAAGTGCGTGCTCCCTACAGGGAATTAGCCGTCGGGTAGCAGCCATCCTCTACTACCCGCCGTTGCCCGGGGTACGCCGGGCCGTCTGCAAGCAGACGACCACGTGTGGAGGCTTCCCTTGTTGTACCCCAGCTTGGGTAATACTAGGTCAACCCGGGTAAACCTAGATTTACTCCACCTTCTAGCATTACCCGTAACTTAAATAAATATTATTTGTGTTTTTCTGTAGAAAATGAATGAACTTGATAGTATGTGGTCCGTCCGTAAAATTTAGTGTTAACAGGTCTAAAAACCCCAATAATAATAGAAATTATTATTGGATTTTTAGATCATAAGGCCTACTTACACGACAAGAAGTATTGACTAGATCTACAATGTATTATCTACGAGCCGTTTTCTGCTTAAAAAGCTAGCAGCTCCAATATAATCAATTATATGACGTTCAACGAGCTTTGAATGGAATAGAAAAATCCTGTCATTTTATGACATTGAAAAAAGTATTTAATGTAATTTTTCCTTAAATTCCGTAACAGTCCGAAATGGGTATTCTATGATCATCTAGGGAGCTACACTGAACCATATTTTAAAAAGAAAACAGCTCTTTGTAGGGAACTTCATAAATAAAACTCATTTAAAATAAATTAAATAGTTTATTTCTGCAAATAGATTCACTAGTAATACTTTTGCACGTCAAACTTTTTTCCTACCAGCACTTCGACGTGTAGCCTGCCGAGAAGAATCCACCGAAGAGCCGAATCCACTTTCCTTTTGCATTTGGATCTTTAGGAAAACTAAAACGAAAATAATCAATAGTTTACAATAAGGCATAAAAAAAGTGTAATAGACAAAATACATAATTAAATCGATGATATTTCAACGTGTCACAACCCTAAAGTAGGTTCGACTTGGGACGTAGTTTCTGATTCTACTATTCGATACTAGATGGCGCATGCGGACCAGGCGTCAGACAATTATAAACTTTATTTCAGTGTACATACGTGTGATTCTTAATTTACACGAATGTTTTAAATGGATAGAAGTTATGCCGAAAGATTATTTATTTAATAAAAAGTAAATACCAACTTACCGATGATAAGAAACACCTGATCGAAGCAAGTTCTTAGTACTACTATTGTTTTTGCACTCAAAGACGGAACATCGAGTCATTATTGAGAGTTATTTAATAAAACACTCGAATGAAAATACCGACAGCGCACGTCACGATACTTAAGCAACCACAAAGCGACTGAGTCAAGTTAAGACTCGCTGTCCTTAACTTTGGCACGCGGGCCACGCCCACACGTCCTTTCCTCTTGTGTTTAATTTTCCGTGGTAAAATGGATTCTTTGATTAATATCAAATACGGGATTTAAATCTTAACTAATATTATAAAGCTGAAGAGTTTGTTTGTTTGTTTGAACGCGCTAATCTCAGGAACTACTGGTCCGAATTGAAAAATTCTTTTTGTGTTGAATAGACCATTTATCGAGGAAGGCTTTAGGCTATATAACATCACCATGCAACTGTTAGGAGCGAAGAAATAATGGAAAATGTAAAAAAAAGAAACGGGGAAAAATAACTATTCAACGCGGACGAAGTCGCGAGCACAGCTGCTGCTAGTGTGGTTATAACAGGTTACAATCATACTCGATTCTCTTGACGGCAGCTATCCATTTCTTGCATTGTTCAAGTTTCCAAGTAGCTCTTGGGAATCGGTAAAACTTGCATTTACTATTTCTGCCAGTATTCTTGCAGTTTACAACACAACAACTACTGTGACTCATTTTTGGAATAATGCGATTGTTTTAAAATTTATTTAAAATCGCTTTGCCATTGACAGATTGACATCTGATGACAGCAGAGCTTACATTGTTTCTACTTTTAACCACCATGAGCGCTGCGATAGAATAAGGCAATTCTGATTTCAGGTTATTACACCACCCGGAATACCGGGTAATAAATTGTGCATAAATGACTTTAATTTTTAAACGATACATATTTATTTGTTTATAGCGCCATCTAGTGTCTAAACGTGTAGTAAGTTTTCTTTTTAGGGTTCCGTAGCCAAAATGGCAAAACGGGACCCTTATAGATTCGTCATGTCTGTCTGTCCGTCCGTATGTCACAGGCAGTTTATTCCGAAACTATAAGAGCTACATTATTAAAATTTGGTACGTAGATGTATTATGTTAACCGCATTAAGATTTTAAAGTAAAATCAGAAAAAAATCCAAAATTTTTGGGGTTCCCCATACATGGAACTGAAACTCAAAAATTTTTTTTCATCAAACCCATACGTGTGGGTATCTATCGATAGGTATTTGAAAATGATGTTGAGGTTTCTAACATCATTTTTTTCTCAGATGAATAGTTTGCGCGAGAGACTCTTCCAAAGTGTATGTCCCCCCCCCCCGTAACTTCTAAAATATGGGCACTATAAAACTGAAAAAAAATATATGATGTGTATTCTATGTAAACTACTAACGAAATTAGTTTTAATGAAATCTAGACAGTAGTTTTTTTTAAACATCATAAATCAAATTACCTAATTTTTTTCATTCAATCAGTGGTACGGAACCCTACGTGCGCGAGTCCGACTCGCACTTGGCCGGTTTTTTTCTTTTGTAAGCTTACAGCGTGTCTCGGGTAAATTATTACCCATTTACCCAACCATTTAGTGCTTATTGTTACGGATAGGTGGCGTTGTAAAGGGACAATTTGAAATAATTCCGATTAACAAATTAGTTTTCAATAGGAAATATATTGCAAGGTTTTTTGAAATCTGTTAGGTTACCTTGCAAATACACTAGGTGATACAAAGGATTTTTTCAACGGGTGAAAGAGCCAAATGTATTCCGCTCTTTAAAAAAGTGAAGGTAGGTACCTACTCTTTTCACTTCATATCGAAGGTATAGAAAAATATCGAACCTACTTAGGTACTTTTTAATCAACCACATATTCATAAGATTTTAAACGTTTGCATTCCGTTGCAATTACAAGTGTAAACTTCTAGTTTTATCAAAACAAACTCGGTTACTATGAGTATTATACATTATGTAGGTACTTCACGGACATTACAAAAAACAATAAGTGACAATATGAGAGTAGCAGAGGATTTACAAGCTTGCCCGGCCAGACGACCCTGCGTCATCCAGCCCATACCTAATTGTTGCAACACAATCGGAACGCAAGCGGTAAGTACCTACATAATGTGCCTACTACATATGTCCCGTTAACAAAGACTATAACCACATGCTCAATAATAGCCAAGGAAATACACACGTACCCACAGAGATATTGGGCGCGTCACTAAATGGGCGGGGAGTGATTACGCCCCGAGAGGTCGTAAACTTTTTACTGCACTATACTTACCTGCGTGTCTCTGCTAGCTCGAGCTTAGACGTAAGCGGAAGCGGTTTCAAAGAACAAGAAGAAGGTACAAAAGATAGGTAGGACATAGCGAATCTTCGGCGGTGGCATTTGATCAGTTACTTGTCCGTTGTCACAGCGACTTGGGTTTCTCTTTCGCTTTCCATCAGGCGTAAGGAAGCCATAATGTCGAGCTACTATAGAAAAAAAGATGGAAAGTGACGTAAAAGGATGAAATCACTAATTTAAATTTCAAGGTTGTCTGGAAGAGATCGCTTATAGCGATAAGGCCGCCTAAATTGTGCAACAAGTGTCTGTGTCTGAGATTTAAGTCAATTGTATCTTTGTTATTTTTGTTTAAATGAAAAAAGGAAAAACACGTGTCCAATATATTTTTATAATCTAAAATACAGACTAAATATAATGTAATTATTTTGACCCTGGAAACATAATATCCAAATCCGTTTAAAATTCACGGAGATATCTGGTAACATACCTACTACCTACAAACAAAAAAAAAACGAATCGAGAGAGAACCTCCTCCTTTTTGAAGTCGTTTAAAAGTAGCTAACCCGCTCCCCGCTCATTCCCAGCATCCACCTAACCCTGCGTCACATCACATCAATTCCCGAACTCGATAAGTACCGAGCTGTATTTCAATTTACCATAATACAAGTGCGAGTGTTTACGGCCGCGTTACGGCCCGTCGTAAATAAGTGAAATAGTGATGGGTGCCCGCCGAAATGGTGATGTACCTCGCGTTTCCATTAGCCGAGTACATAGAGCAATAAGTTCGTTAAATGTATGACTAGTTATGGTTTGTTATGTACATTACTTGTAGGTATGTCCATTACATTTGAGCGTAAATTCCATGCGTGTTTTGTTACATCTGTTTCAATTTGCCACGTTACTACATAATTCATTTATTTATTTAAATTTTATGCACAATAGAAATAGTGTACAAAAGGTGGACTTAATGCCGCATAGGCGTTCTCTACCAGTCAACCATTGGGCTAGCTGAAATAGGTGTAGGTAGTCTGCTGCAAAGTTGCATAAAATTAAACAGCCATAAAAATATTTAAATAAAAACATAGATAGGGGAGAAGGAGGCACATTAGCACATTTTTCATATTTGGATTTACACCCATTAAAAATCATCTGTAAGGAGAAATTAAAAAGACTTATTTTTTAGCTTACTTACTCCTTTGTTAATATAAAAATGATGAAATGTTTGAATTTGATCAAAATGTTAAAGAGAAAAATGTGTTTTTGTAGGCACATAAATTTGTTCAAATCTGCCTCACCATGGGGGTATTGAGATAATATGAGTGTTTTCAAAGCACCAAAGTAACTAACACTCAATACTACGAGTACAATACGTCTATTGCCAGTAGGCAAACAATATTTATTTATTTATTCAATCTTTATTGCACAAATGAAATATAGTGTACAAAAGGCGGACTTAATGCCGCATAGGCATTCTCTACCAGTCAACCATTGGGCTAAGCAGAAATAGATGTACAATACTACACCTACCAATAATACTACGTATAACACATCTCAGTTCTACACTCAATACTAATCAGTAGTACCTACGTATGAAGCTCCATGTTAGTTCCAATTCGCTTTACTTAAACCTAGCTTAATATTTTCAAGCGGCGTTCACACAAGGCAAGCTCGAGCGTGAGTGCGGAATGAAATCGTCGGCAACAATGCATATTTCGCATGCATTTAGACACTGTCTTGTAGACTCCGGCTGCACAGAGGGGCCGGTATTGTGGCAAATATAGGGGATACAGTTGGAGCCTCTCTGTGACCACACGCTGTCTAGACACGTGTGAGTAGATAGATATTTTTCGCTCTTAGTAAAATAACGACCTAACTCAAATTTTGGATTTTTTAATTTTTTTTTTATTTGTGAATGGATAGCGCTTGACCTCAACTAGCCTGATGTTAAGCGATGTTGAAGCCTAAGATGAAGCGCGCTTACCCAACAAAAACCGATTCATTCTAGCCTTGAAAATCTGAAGATTATATTCCTCGGGGAACACTGACTCCGGTAAAGAGTTCCACAGTTTAGCCGTTCGCACTATGAATGAAGAGGCAAAGGTTTATGTAAATTAACGGTCCTATACTAGAATACTTAGACTAGATAATTGTCATCGAATATTTGACAATTCTTCTCTTATACAGATAAAATAGAGAGCACGTAAGGAGGGTTTTCCCCTTAAAAAATCTTAAGAATATCCTGAGGGGTCAGGTTTTCAATCAAAGGTATCACCTAGTAACTGAAATGTGCCGTAAGTCATTCCACCTGATGGTAAGCAGTCGTGAGGTCCAAAAGTTTGGTCGACAGGCGTAATAGATCCAATGAAGATCCTGTCCTGAACTGCCTGTCGCTCTCACTCTGAAGGCCCCCTGAGATTCCACTTCACGCCCCGCCGAAAATCCCAGTATTCTAAGGGGAGAAAACATGAACTGGGTGGCACGACTTGGGTTCATCATCATCATCAGCCTATCGCAGTCCACAGGTGGATATAGGCCTCTCCAGTTGTTCACCATTTAGGGCAAACATCTGGAGGATATACCCATAATCTCCACACTGCGCCCGATCGCCAACCCGCCTGGGTTGGCGATCGCAGGGCGTAGCTTCTCGCTCCGATGACGCTGCTTGCTACCCGTCATCGGTCTGTGGTATTTAGCTACACCTTCAACTGTTATGGTTATACCGCCACCAGTCGGTTGCCAGCGCCTCGTTTGTTATTAGGTAGGATGCACCATCAGTGAGGTTGGCTTCGAGGGAAGGTTAGGCCGCTCCCTTACATCCCCCTTGTCGAAAACTCCCACGACTTGGGTTATTGCTAACTACGCAATTACGTTTATTCCCAAGTAATTCAATCAAAGTTCTAGTTCCAAGTCTCAAATCCAAGTCTTTGAAAGTCAACTTAACTAAAAGTATGGGCAGAAGGTCTATGTTTGGAAAATAATCTCTACACCGCGAGTCAGGCAATCAGACTGAAGTCAAAAGTGTCACCATCTGTTCGCGAGAAACGGAACTAAAAATAACAATAAGAAAATGACGTGAACCTTCAAACACTAGTCTAGTGACGTCAGCGCCGATGTCTGTACATCACCATTAGCCGGTCTCAAGACGTAATTCTCGTCGCTGACCATGTTCCGCACATCAATCACGATCCACGACGCGCTACGTACACGCAGTAGTGACGTCACGTACAGCGCAGTTGTGACGTCATGTCCTGCGATGATGGACGAGCGGTGTTCGGCGTAGCGCTTGTAGCGGCTTGTAGAGGGGTGGATGCAGCTGAACTGCATATTGAATGAAGACGTTGATGTGACATGGTCATGGATATGTTTCTTAATTTCTTTATGTTTATGTAGAACATGCATGTTATTGTGGACTGAATCGCCTTTAATCTATTGGAGTTTGAGGCATCATCATCATCAGCCTATATCAGTCCACTACTGGACATAGGTCTGTCCCACTGTTGGAGGCATATTAGGATAATAATGGCCCTATGTAAGGGAGCGGCCTATCATCTTTACGCTCCAAGCCAACCTCACCTGCTCGTGGTGCATCCTGTTCAATAACAGACGAAGCGCTGGCAACCAACGGGTGGTAGTATAACCATTACAATTGAAGGCGTAGCTAAATACCACAGACTGATAAGGGGCAGCAGCGTCACCGGAGCGAGAAGCTACGCACTGCGATCGCCAACCCGCCTGCCCAGCGTGGCGATTATGGGTATGTCATCCAGATTTTTGCCCTAAGTGGCGAACAACTGGAGAGACGTTGACAGGACGCTATTTTGTTAGATCTGTCAAGGACTAAGGACGTTGTATTTGATTTGAGTGGGGCTCTATTAATCGCGGGGCCCTGGGCACTTATCCAAAGTGCCCACTGGGAAAGAGAGTGATTTCGTTATTTTAGTACGAAGTCTTCACTAGTCAAGGCAACAGCAGTCTTCTAAACACTAAACTTCAAACGCGATCTACTCTAAATCAATTAATTTCCCTTCAGGTCCCTTTTACTACTCACATAATAGTAAAGCTGCATATGAGTGACATAATTTATGTAGTAATTCAGTTTGTATCTTACACAAATCAAACTCGATGGGCAATTAGTGGTACAGACACGAAACGGCATCCGTCATACTCGACCGTGACATTAATTCTGTATTTGGTACATGCACTCCATACTGGACTGTCTATACCTAGGTTTAGTTGTATGCTAAGCTTGCCCACTCCCCTATACTTACTGTACCTCCTATTTGGAACTCGATTTGGTATCTGTTATTAAGTATTCGCTCACTCACGTTTGTAAAACAGTGTTTTGAAACCTTTTCTTGATCATCATCATCATCAGAAAATCCTGTGATTGGACGGTTCCAATGTCACAGGACATAGGCCTCTCCAGTAGTTCGCGCTGGGCGGGTTGCTGATCGCAGGGCGGCGCTCGTGGGGGGTTAGCCTTGGGCCGGCATGGCGGTGGCAACTGACAGGTAACTGACCAGTTACTCGCCTGTTGTCATAGTGACTTGGGCTTCTCTTTCGCTTTCCATCAGGCGTAGGGAAGCCATTATGTCGAGCTACTATAAAAATAAAGGCTCCTCGCTCTGGTGATGTCAATCGTTGTGTTTATACCATCATCAGTCGGTTTCCAGGGCCTCGTTTGTTATTTGGCAGGATACACCATGAGCAGGTGATGCTGAGGGTGATGTGAAACGAAAAGATGATACATCACTCCTTTACATCCCCGAAAAGTAATTTCTATGCGTGGAAAACATCGCATCAAGAGAAAATCATCGCATATTATAATTTTAAGAGAGGTAGGGCATAGCGAATCTTCGCTCGAATTGAGCTACCCGTCCTGGGAAGGACCTCCACTCCACCCTATAGAATACCGCAGCCAAATGACCTCCGGGTCGTGTTCCTGCCGGTGAGTAGGGTTTTTCGGAGTTCGTGGGGGGTTGGGGTTGGGCCGGCATGGCGGTCGCAACTGACAGGTAACTGACCAGTTCCTTGGGCCCTACTACAAAAAACGAAAACGATCGTTCGTTGAACGGATCGCGTATTTTTGCCCCATAAATCCCTCTCATTTGTCCCTCACTTGTTCTAATATATCAATTAAATTGTTGAAAATCGACGTTGACGAATTTTAGTGCGTATATAAGGTCAAATGAGAGGGATTTATGGGGCAAAAATACGCGATCCGTTCAACGAACGATCGTTTTCTTTTTTTGTAGGAGGGCCCCTTGCCCGTTGTCACAGCGACTTGGCTCCTCTTTCGCTTTCCATCAGGCGTAGGGAAGCCATTATATCGAGCTATTATAAAAAAAATATATACAAAAAAAACCCGTAACCGAAACCCGACCGGTTCATTATGCACATAGGCATCGCGGCAAGTTGCATCGCAGACGTACCGGCCGTATCTCACGGGTTAACGCAAGTTTAATTTTAATTAGAGCCCCGGTGGGCTGTACACGGATATTCGGAGCGATGTGCTGTTTGCCGTGCGATTAAGCCGGCTCCTTGTTGTACAGACGTGATGCGACTTTGTGAGCCAATTAAGTCATTTTGCTGTTTAATATCATGCTATGCTGGTTTACCATCCCATATAGCATGTCCTCCAGAAGTTTGTCCTAGGTGGCGTACAGCTGGAGAGGCCTGTGTCCAGCAGTGGACTGCGATAGGCTGATGATGATAGCATAGAGCAAATAGTCATATTACGATGTTTTAGATGGTAAATTAATTTGGTGCCTACTCAAATCTTTTCTCATTTCTAAGTAGCTTTTCAGTTTCCTAACTAAATTAATTCTAAAAAAAAATATTTCTCTGAACTTTGTCGCGTGAATAAAATATTTTGTATTGACAAGACCAATTTGAATACTGTTAATGGAAAATAGTTTCCAAGGAATCCACGATAGCGATACAACTCTTCTACACCATAATTAGACAGTGACATCATAGTGTGTATGGGATGTAAGGGAGCGACCTATCACCTTTTCGCCCCAAGCCATCCTCACCTGCCCGTGGTGCATCCTGCCGAACAACAAACGAGGCTCTGGCAAACCGACTGGTGGCGGTATAACCATCACGATAGAAGGCGTAGCTAAATACCACAGGAAGATGACGGGCAGCAGCGTCACCGGAACAAGAAGCTACGCTCTGCAATCGCCAGCCCGCCTGTCCAGCGTGGCGATTATGGGTATATCCTCCAGAGGTTTGCCCTAGGTGGCGAGCAGCTGGAGAGGCCTATGTCCAGCAGTGGACTGCAATAGGCTGATCATAGTGTAGGTATATCATTAAGCAACTATGATGTTCCGATATTATACGATGTAGACTAGAATGGTATTAGGGAATTTATTTCGTCTAGTTTCAACTTCCCAATTGAATCAATGAATGTGATGGTGATATCAACTCGCACAGCCTACGGACAAAAAAAAAGCAAAGCAGTTTCCTATACCGGGAAATGCGATTTTGCAATTTCGTAAAACTGCATTCGAGAATCGTCTCGCAAAAGCAGCGACGTAGCGCGTCCGTTTATACAGCATCTGCATAAAAGTGCATCTGTTAGTGGGGGCGCAGCTCATGCATTTTACGGCACAGGCCCTGGGATGGAGCACAGGCTGAAGGTACTAGTAGCGTATCGATTAATACGACTGAGATGTAAGGTAGCCGACATATTTTCGCTCTAAGCCACCCTCACCTGCCCGTGGTGCATCCTGCTGAATAACAAAGCATCTCTTCCAGACAACCTTCGGGTAGAGGATAGATTTAAGAGAGGTAGGGCATAGCGAATCTTCGCTCGTATTGAGCTGCCCGTCCGGGGAAGGACCTCCACCATATAGATGACCTCCGGGTCGTGTTTCTGCTGGTGAGTAGGATTTCCGGAGCTCGTGGGGGGTTAGGGTTGGGCCGGCATGGTAGTGACAACTGACAAGTAACTGACCAGTACTTGCCAGTTGTCACAGCGACTTGGGTTTCTCTTTCGCTTTCCACCAGGCGTAGGGAAGCCATTATGTCGAGCTACTATAAAAAAGGTACTGGTAGCGTATCGATTAATACGACTGCAATGAGATGTAAGGGAGCAATCCATCATCTTTTTGCTCCAAGCCGCCCTCACCTGCCTGTGGTGCATCCTGCTGAATAACAAACGAGAGCTCTTCCAGACAACCTTCGGGTAGAGGACAGATTAAACAAATCCTCATTTGCTATCACTAGACCTTCTAACGACCAGTTAACTATTCCCTACTCACAGGACAAAGTGAAACCTCAGTTTCACAGCACACACTACGAGAATGAATGCATGTGTAGTACCCGGCCTTCATATACAAAACCGGATATCATTTTCCTCCCCTAAACGTCTTTATAAAGCGGACGGCGAACAAAACGCAGTCTACAGCGGCCATTTTCCCGGTGGTTTTGTTTCGTCATAATAGTTTTAGGGAGGCTTGCCAAACCAAACATCTGTTCCCGTCAAGGAAGACGTCCCACAATTACGCGGCGTTGTGACGTGGTTTGGCGGCGAGCCACGCGTGTCCCACATGTGGTGCACCAGACGTGTGGATACCGACGCAAGATTGCGAATGAAAGTATTAAATAAGATTTAAAAGTCTTTGGTGTTACTGAAATTTTAAACTGTTGGGAAGTGGCAAATTCTCGTATAACTTTCTGGGTGTTGCTTTTTATATTATTTGATATGATATGATATGATGATATTTATTTATTATTATAAATAAATTGCTCTAATCCCAAAGTTAACTCTTAAGCACTTGTGTTATGGGTATCAGAACAACGAAGGTACTACAAATAAATACAAATAATAAACACCCAGACACGGAACAAACACAAGTGTTCATCACACGAATGTTTGTCCCGGGTGGAAATCGAACCCACGAGCCTTGGTTCAGAAGGCAGGGGTCACTACCAATTGAGCCATGGAGCCAGTCAATATGGTATTATGATGGTAGATCCTTAAACCAACCAATTCAAAATGGTCACACTTCTCGTGGCTCAGGACTTTAAATTGTACAATACGATACAATTAACCTAAAAGCACAATCGGAGTTCGCGTCAGCAGTCCAGTGGTCCTTTTTGCAGTCATAATATCCATCGGAATTAACACGGGGCCGTTTTTGCCGTCCGATGCGCGATTGTCGAAGCAATTACAAGTGCAATTGGCGGTTTTTTCCGCTGAGCCCGAGTCGGCCGGACGGTGTAATTAAATATCGGCGCCAAGAAACTGTCCGGGGTACGGGACTTGCCAGGGAATCATATACTTAGTTATCTACAAGACTTTTAAAAATATTTTATATCATGAAACCGAGTGTGTATGTGAATTTATTTTAAAACTAGCTGTGCCAGCGACTTCGTCCGCGTGGAATAGTTTCTTCGGTAGTGATTTTAATGACCCCCAGTGCCTGGCAGCTGGCAGCGGCGCGGCGCAGATCTCGGCGCGCTTTATATGTATACCCGCGCAAACGTACAGCAGGCTCGACGTGATTAGTTAAATGGGCGTAACTTTTTTATTTATGGACCGATTAACATGAAACAAACACTAAATGTTAAGGGAAGCTTCCAGCAATATATTAGTGAAAACCGCATCTTAATCGGATACGCGGTTTCTGAGATTAGCGTGCACAAACATACAGACAAACAGACAAACAGACAAACCGACAAACAGACAAAAATTCCAAAAATCATTGTTTTGGGTACTATTGCATTAATAAAGGCCTCCCATAATATTTTTTCACATATATCTTCCATGTACAGACAGCGATTCGTTACATTTTTATTATATGTATAGATTTGTTATTAGACAACATGTAAATTTATTGACAGTTCCTTGTCAGTAGATATAAAAATCGTTGGAAAGTTTTGTTATCCAATCACATATAATTTTTTTAATTCTAAATAGTCAAAAGATAACCGACACAGAGTGAATTACATTTTTAACTCTAAATGTAAGAATTAAATAACGATTTTCACTCGGCCAAGTTTTCTTAATACCACATTTAAAAGATGGAGCCACAAATCACCCAGACGTTTACAAGTTACCGTAAAACTTAAATGAATTAAAGAAATTCGAACTAACGTTGGTCTGACCTGAAGGCTACTAGACTATAAAGTATAGGTATAGAGTTGTAAGATCACCGTTTCCCAACATTTTGTGCAAGCAAGTTTGAAGACTGTGTAAGCATAATTTACGGAACTCAATATACTAACAGCCTAGATAACTAACTAGAACTTTCCGCTCTATACTCAGTTGTCAAGCTGCTTGGATAACACATCGCAGTATTGGAGAAGCAGTACAGAATCACTCGTGAATCTCCACTCCTCCAAACATGTGACGATAACGAGAACAATCTAATCTGGCACTTTACGCTCTCCTGTAGCAGACGGTAAAGATCCGAAGGGATTGTCCTCTACAAAAATTGAATGATAGACACAAGCTGTGATAAAGAAACCAACCTTATCGTGGCTTTTTTATAGAAATAGGCATAGTGGTGCTGCATAACCTGATAGAAAGCTAAAAAGGAGTCGAAGTCACTATGAAAAAGGGCAAGAAACCTTAGCACATCTATCATAAAGCACATAAAGCTCCTTAAGATGAGAAGAATCGCGCGCCTTTTAAATGATCCTTATGGAACATTCTAGGATTTACATCCTTTTTTAAAAGTAACGTACTCTTTTGTCGTAAATTACCCTTGGGGGTGAGACAGCCACAGTTTGAGAACTCATAGATAGACTAAATGCTAGTGCACTGTTGACCGCTACTGAATAGTAATAATTAGGTAATTTATACTCCCCGCCTCTTCGTGCGAAGCTCGCAACTCGTAAAATATCCGTAGCGCTTCGCGAAACACTAAAATACACACCGAGTTTTAGAAATTAGATGTTTTGTTAACTGTCCGGCTCCGATAACGATGGTATCTGTTGGATTGGATAAGTGTTGGTTGCCTCGTGCGATAGGCGAACATTTATTTTTATTCGAAATGGGTTTGCGCTTGCGATTCGCCTGATAGTAAGCTATAATGTAGTGAGCGCGTTCATCGCTCACCCTGCGAAACCCGGTTCACTGTTGCTATGAACATCGGAAGATTATACCTTTCTGGGAACATGGAGTCTGGGAAAGAGTTCGAGCAAAGAGTTGAAAGAAAGCCGTCCCATCGCTCGAATTGAGACGCCCGGTCCGGTGAAGGACCTCCGCCCTACACAAAACCGCAGCCAAATGACCTCCGGGTCGTGTTTCTGCCGGTGAATAGGGTTTCCGGATCTCGTGGGAAGTCAGGGTTGGGCCGGCATGGCGGTGGCATCTGACCGGTAACTGACTAGTTACTTGCCCGTCGTCACAGCGACTTGGGCTTCTCTTTCGCTTTCCATGAAGCCATTATGACGAGCTACTATAAA
The DNA here is from genome assembly GCA_031163375.1 of Conogethes punctiferalis. Classification (NCBI taxonomy): domain Eukaryota; kingdom Metazoa; phylum Arthropoda; class Insecta; order Lepidoptera; family Crambidae; genus Conogethes; species Conogethes punctiferalis. The sequence goes on along the minus strand of CM062077.1, from coordinate 23,770,098 downwards.
AAAAAAATCTCACCATATTCACCAAGCAAGCTCAATGTGAGACGGTAATTCCTTCAAAGCATTTTATTTCACAAGCCCATATTCTCAAAACATCCGATTTCCCACTTTACGGCGACGTGGTATTTTTATAACGGCCGTCCGTAAGCCGGGTGGACAAGGTCGAAAGTCGCTAAGCGCCCTCAGAGCCCACTTTACACTCTCGGGCACTTAGCTAGTCACTTCACATAATGCCTAGGAACGGCACACGCCGCCGTCTGTCGCCAGTTCTGTGAAACAAAGAATTATCGCCTTCAAGACAATGCTCTTGCAATAGAGCAGTGTTGGGCAGAAGGCAGCTTGGCTATTAAGTGCTTAAATAAAATAAATAATCCAAGACATGCCACACTGCGCCATCTAGCCCCAAACTAAGCCGAAGCTTGTACTATGGGTACTAGACAACTGATAAACTTACTTATATACTTTTTTTTTGTAAATAAATACATATTATACATAGAAAACACCCAGACCAATACAAACAGACATGTTCATGAACACAAATGTTTGTACTGTGCGGGAATCGAACCCACGACCCTTGGCTCAGAGGGCAGAGGTCACTATCAAATGAGCCACCGAGCCTGTAAGATGAAGCTTATACTGTGGATACTAGACGATAGCTGATAAGCATATTGAACCCGCGACGTTTGTGTCAGAGGCAGTGTTCACAGCACCATTAAAAAGGCAATTAAATTAAATAACAAGTTTTTAATTTTAGTTTTAAGTTATATGTTGCGTTCATGTGTCACTGCGCCCAGCCGACCTCTTGGTGTCTACGGAAGACCAGAGTCGAGGTTAGGTACTCACCAGGATGCCTCGGCTCATGCTGAGTGGACACCGTTTAGTGTCATGAAAATGTGTTTTTTCCCATTGCTCATGTAACCTGTATGTGACTCCAATAAATGTCTTTCTATTCTATTTATATTCTATTCCACTGAACAAATGGTCAGCAAGATGGTTGTTGCTTGTGTCCATAAAAAATTTAATTAGTCCGTCTTTTAGATTATTCAAAAATAAAAGATACGTATTTTTTCATTTATAAATTAGACCCAAGATTACAAAGATATACCCCGTTAAAGTTTCGCGTGACGTCACGCCGTGCAGCATTTTCTCGCACGGCGTGACATCAAGCACTCCCACTCCTAAATTTTGATGCTTTGTATCTTTGTTGTTTTTCATGTAAATGAAAAAAGGAAAAATAGGTGTCCAATATATTTTTATAATCGAAAATACGGACTAAATATAATGTAAGTATTTTGACCCTGGAAACATCCCTGATTAAATACGAGTAGTAAGAGTCACTCCTGTTTACGGAACATTTAACTCTAAACTCGTGCTTTAATTGTATTTCCGTTCAGCCCACTTATTAAAAGTTGCTCCATCTGTACTACAACATTTTTGACAATGTTCACACGACTTCCCAAAATATGGTCAACAATAATAAACCCTAACTCAAAGGCATAAAGGTGATATGTAGAGCGTGTTGTAGACATAATAATAAGTTAATTTGTATGATGCATCGCTTATATTATTTGTTTATTTGGATTTATGATGTATGGGTGCTTGGGGCGTCGAGAGCTTGCCGTGAGCTTGGATTAAGCAAAAAAGGGCCATATATTACTTGTGTGAAGCCAGAAAAATGCGATTATAGCGAAGAAAATAGGTGTTTTTCTATAGATATTTTTATTACAGTTTGGTTAGAATGTCGTTGGAATAACTGTCTCGTAGGTCTGAGTTCCGTCTAAGGCCAAGAGGTTTTGGATTTAAATTCAGTCCAAAATTGTTACTGGGTTACTGTTTAGAAATTACTCAGTAACAGCAAGCGCAGTCAGGATTGTGATAGTGAAATACCACAACCGGGAAGGACGTAAAGTCCAGATCCTGATCTCTCTCCAGGAACTGATATTACACCTATGTTTGCGCACACAGTTGTACAATTGATTTGGCTATTCTCGTTGGAAATAACCAGCGTCCGAAATGTGGACACGAGATTATCTAGTTTTTAGTAATTGGTGGACTACTGGCATGTGATAAAGAAAAGTAAAAGTCTGAATTAAATCCTTAAGCAAGTGATGTTATCTGTAAAATTATTACATTGGAAACATCAGTAGCCTCTTGCAGTCCACAGCTGGACATAGGCCTCTCCAATTATTCGCCACTTTGATCGATCTTAGAGAAGAGAGGTAGGGCATAGCGAATCTTCGCTCGAATTGAGCTGCCCGTCCGGGGAAGGACCTCCACCTTATAGAATACCGCAGCCAAATGACCTCCGGGTCGTGTTTCTGCCGGTGAGTAGGGTTTCCGGAGCTCGTGGGGGGTTAGGGTTGAGCCGGCATGGCAGTGGCAACTGACAGGTAACTGACCAGTTACTTGCCAGTTGTCACAGCGACTTAGGCTTCTCTTTCGCTTTCCATCGGGCGTAGGGAAGCCAGTATGTCGAGCTACTATAAAAAAAAAATCTTAGGCTTTTCATATCCAGCACTTCAGAATAGTACTTTAAATATAAATATTAGACAACAGACAGACATCACTTGTGTTATGATAATGAAGAAGGTACAACAAATTTAAAATTTTGTCTCTATCCTTACCTTTCTAACAAGATCAAACATTCCTTCCCCTCAGCCTTTCTATCCCAACTAAGGCAAAAGCAACAATTCCTCCTGCCTTCCCTCTCGAGTTACTCTTCAATCTACTTGCAAATTCAGTTTGGAGTTGGGTGTTCCGAGCACCGGGGGCGTCTGGAAAAATGCTTAGCTCCGTCCGCCGCGTCTGCCGGGCCACTGGCCCTAAATACGTTAAGGGCTATCTTGGGTAGGGCCACCATGGCTTAGGAAATATATAGGACTGTTCCGCAATTTAATTTTTTTTATCGTACCTCGACATAATTTTTTTTTTACTCTTATTCTAGGTTACAATAAATATAAGCGGCTTACATCTCATGTCCGAAGGTGTGAGAGACTGGTGCCTGTGATGGGGTTTAAGAAACCTGTGTTACAGGTTTATCTACGCCTGATGGAAAGCGAAAGAGAAGCCCAAGTCGCTGTGAAAACGGGCAAGTAACTGGCCAAAATAGAGGTCTGCTTTTAGATATGAAAGAATTATTTTTAGAATTCGATTGAAGCAACTACAATAAAGCCAGTTTTTACTACTATAATAAAACCAGAATTTGATGATAGTTTACATTATAAAGAAGTCATTGTTAAGTAGAATTGAAGAGAAAAGAAAACTATACTAATACTGACGTCAAGTAAAATATACAAATGTAAATAAAAATTATTCAACCGAAATGTTCTGAAAGTGGATTCTACCGAAAAAATCCGGCAAAAAACTCGATGGTTACTCTTTTTTACTTAATTGACAAATGGGTAATAAAATTCGGATCGCTTCGGATTTGATAGGTCAAATGATATAAGTAACTAAGTAGATCGGCGCAGTGACCCAAACCGAGTCTTGGCCTCCAATAATAAGAGCCTCCGTCTAGGTTTGTCATGCGCAACCTCCTCACATGATATATTAAAACAAATACTTGTACATAGCACGAGTATCTCATTTTCTCGTTGTGTGGTCACTTCATCGTTTCAGCCTTAGGCGACGGAGCACTGCACTTTGCATGTAGAACCACGCGTAAAAACTAGTGTTTTACGCTTTGCCTCCTCGCTTCGGAACTCCCGAGGGAAGTGTGAAGTGAATTTAGTATTATAGGATCCTATGTTTCATGGTCTTAGCACGCGTGTCTCGTCAGAACTTCGAGACAGACTTCTTAAAAACTCATAAACTCACACTCATAATGTTTGGAATTTAGGTATCTGCTTCTATCAAAATCTGATATAAATTTTTGATATTTAATAATAAAATAAATAAAAAAAAAAATTCCCAACACTTCCCTTCACTGCTCTGCTCCTATTGATTGTAGCGTGATGAAAAGTGTACTATAACCTGCCCAGAAGTATGAAGAATAATCGTACCAAGTTTCGTTAAAATCCGTCCAGTAGCTTTTTTTCTATAACGAACATACAGACAGACAGACAAAAATTTTACAGATAGAAGAAAAGGAAGATAAGGGTTTTCATTTCTTATACGGAACTCTAAAAACCTTTACCACAGGTACCTTTAGCTGCAAACTTGAGAGCGTCACAAACTCCAGAGTACCTGCCTTGATGTGGCTCCATAAACACCTTCAAGACTCCTCGAGGACTTTGTAGATGCTGATATCCTGCATCTGGTATCTGCATTTCAATTGCAAATACGCGCGGTGTACGCTACAGTGTGGCAGCTGGTCGGGCTAAGTGTTCCGTTAATGCATTATATTTGAAAGATAAACCGAGCAACACTGTCTGCTATATATCACGGAGTCTGGCGGACATACGGCCCGCGGGGTTGAGGCACGCGAAGCTTATTTATTGTATAACTAGCTGTGCCCACGGCTTCGCCCGCGTTGCCCCCTATTTTAGGGAAGCGGGGGATAAGAAAGGGGTTAAAAATAGCCTATGTTACTCTCCATCCATTAAAAGACACGTCAATTCGTCGCTCCATGTTGTCGCGAAAGAAAGACAAACATACAGTAAGTCAGACACACTTTCCCATATATTAGTATGGATAATACGTGTACTAGCAGGTGACGCTATTTGTTTATTTAATCTTTACATTTCTCTCAAAACTGATCTCCTTTCCAAGAGAGGTAGGGCATAGCGAATCTTCGCTCGAACTGAGCCGCCCGTCCGGGGAACGACCTCCACCCTATAGAATACTGCAGCCAAATGACCTCCGGGTCGTTTTTCTATCGGTGAGTAGGGTTTCCGGAGCTCGTGGGGGTCGAGGTACTATAAAGAAAATGCGGTCTTTGGTAGCTTGTCTATTGCCGCAGCGTGTTTGTCACTTTCGCTTTCCATTCGTCGACCGGATGCCATTATCCTGTATTACTATAAAAAAATTCTCAATTCTACCCATCGCTCGCGGCCCTCCCCGACCGTATTCCACGACGTCACGAATACAAAATTCCAACCGGCGGAGTGTGTCATAAAACTCGTATCAACCCGCGGCAACTTCGGACAAAGCCGCGCGATAAACATGTGCACACCGACCTACTATGTGCTCCCTCCAGCTTAACTATCTTGGCTTGAAATCTTGTCTTACTGCACTTAGAAGAGATTTTATTTAGCAACTTGCTTTAAGACGAGAACAATCTTTTACTTTATTCATCATCATCATTAGCCTATTGCAGTCCACTGCTGGACATAGGCCTCTCCAGTTGTTCGCCACTTAGGGCAAACATCTGGAGGATATACCCATAATCGCCACGCTGGGCAGGCGGGTTGGCGATCGCAGGGCGTAGCTTCTCGCTCCGGTGACGCTGCTGCCCGTCATCGGTCCGTGGTTACGCCTTCAATTGTGATGGTTATACCGCCACCAGTCGGTTGCCAGCGCCTCGTTTGTTATTCGTCAGGATGCACCACGTGCAGGTGAGGTTGACTTCGAGCGAAAAGATGATGGGTCGCTCCCTTACATTTACTTCATTAATGCACTATAAAATATTGCACAAAAGGCGGACTTAATACCGCATAGGCGTTCTTTACGTAACCGATTGCAATTCCATCCTGATCATATTGATGGTTTGCGATCCTCCACTGTACGCTTTATTTTTATTGAGTTGCGGGTGTCCATGGGCGGTGTCGACTGCTTACCATCAGGCATCACATTTGCTCGTCTGTCGCCTCTTGCATAAAAAAAAACCAGTCAACCATTGCCAGCGCAGAAGCAGAAGCAAGTATGAGGGATATGAGGTCGGAAACATGAAAAGTTTATAAAATAAAAATAATTTAATTAGGAGCCATGTGTGTGATGGGCATAGCGAATATTCGCTCAAAGTGTGCCGTCCGTCCGGGGAAGTACCTCCACCCTATAAAATACCGCAGCTAAATGACCTCCGGGTCGTGGTTCTGCCGGTGAGTAGGGTTTCTTAAGTTCGTGGGGTGAGTGCTGCATCGGCAGCCGGGGTAAAGGGTAACGACTAACATCAGGCGGGCCGTAAACTGACCAGTTACTTGCCCGTTGTCACAGTGACTTGTGCTTCTCTTTCGCTTTCCATAAGGCATAGGGAAGCCATTATGTCGAGCTACTATAAAAAAAAGTGATATCACGAGCTCGGTGGCCTTTCCCATATTTATATTTCACTGAGAAAACGACGCCGGCGGTTGTGCCTAGACGCCTCGCGCAGGAAACTAGCAACTAGATATTTCCTACTCCGATGTGACGCCGTCGACATTACCGGAAATAATATTTGTTAGATCTGATTCGAACGCACGATCCACGCCTTATAAAATGACAGTATTTTATTTTAATATTTGATGTCGTATCTGGTTCAGTGCCAGTGAAAGTTGCCTGCGATACAGTGGTCGTGGGTTCCCGTACCGTACAAAGTACAAACATTTGCGTGCATGAACATGTCTGTTTGCGGGCCACGCAGCGCCATCTAGTTTCAAACTAAACCGAACTCGTACTTTGGGTACTAAACAACTGATAATTATTATAGTCTAACTTACGAGTAGTTGTAACAACGTTATGATCAAATCTTTACTTACCCCAGTTACATATTATGGTTACAGAGACATGTTAACAGTATCCGTTGTATATTATATGAAAGTCGGCAAAAACAAAAGGGCGGACAGTGCAAAAGGGACGGGCGATCTAATCTATACCTCGGGCAATGTTTATTTTCTTTTTAGACTGGTATTTTTTAAATATTGAAGCGGAGGGTTCTGTATTCGCACACGGGAACGTAAACACGGAAAGATCATCGGATCAACGCAAGCCATACCACGCTGGGCCACACAGCGCCACCTACCTAGTTCCAAACTAAGCCGAAGCTGGTACTATGGGTATTAGACAACTGATAAACTTACTTAGATACTTTTTGTGTAAATAAATTATTATATTATTCATATCATCACATCACAGCCGAAAAATAATACATCAAATTATGATAAATTATGTTATGTATATTGTAATTATATTTATTTTATACATATTATATTGTACACTTATTATTGTATGAAGTAAATATGTATGTGTATTACTAGTGCTTATATTTCTAGCAGTTGTTAGAATATCTGTTACCGCACCACATTATAGTTTTCTGGCTCGCCCAAAGGTTGACTGGTAGAGAATGCCACACGGCATTAAGTCCGCCATTTGTACTTTCCTTGTGCAATAAAGATTAAATAAATAAATAAAATAAATAATGACAGGCTTGGTGGCTCATTTGGTAGTGACCTCTGCCCTCTGAGCCAAGGGTCGTGGGTTCGATTCCCGCACAGTACATACATTTGTGTTCATGAACATGTCTGTTTGTATTGGTCTGGGTGTTTGCTATGTATAATATGTATTTATTTACAAAAAAAAATGTATCTAAGTAAGTTTATCAGTTGTCTAGTACAAGCTTCGGCTTAGTTTGGGGCTAGGTGGCGCTGTGTGGCCCAGCGTGGCATGTCTTGGGTTATATAATAAATTTTAATTATAATCAAGCTTAAGATTTATTGTTTGTCACTGAATAAACATATTTTCTTTCCTTCTTTCAAATTGTTAGCAGTTGTTACCTACTGTTCACAATCTTTTGCCAATTTACAATCTCGCAAGATGGATTATAAATCTAACGATATTTACAATTTTACGGCGACATGCTTATCGATGACATTCGACGTTTTACTTAACGTGATCTCAGTATTGACCTGAAAATTTAGTAGGGCTTTCTTCAAAGAATTAGAATTAGAAAGTTAAGAGAGGTAGGGCATAGCGAATCTTCGCTCGTATTGCGCTGCCCGTCCGGGGAAGGACCTCCACCCTATAGAATACCACAGTCAAATGACCTCTGGGTCGTGTTTCTGCCGGTGAGTAGGGTTTCCGGAGCTCGTGGGGGGTTAGGGTTGGGCTGGCATGGCGGTGGCAACTGACAAGTAACTGACCAGTTACTTGCCCGTTGTCACAGCGACTTGGGCTTCTCTTTCGCTTTCCATCAGGCGTAGGGAAGCCATTATGTCGAGCAACTATAAAAAAAAGAATTAGCCACGGGCCGCAGATGGTATAGTCACTCCGCTCCACAGAACCCTATAATCCTTTTTCTTCTGATGTGCCCTTTCCGAGTTACAAGTACATAACTCCATTACTGCCTGGGGCGAGCGTGTTTTCGTAAAACAGACTTAGGGCGAGGTACTTATAGCCCTCTGAGGGCCGCATATAGCGTAGTTGCACTTATAGCAAGCTCTGGGCAGTAACATTGCTATTTTTTTTTAGTAACAGAGTTTAATGGTGTCTATAGGTACTGGTGGATAGATAGATAGATATTCTTTATTGCACACAATACAAAATAAATACAGAAAAGGTGATACAGACATCTCGTGGTATAATTTAGGCGGTCTTATCGCCAGTAAGGGTTCTCTTCCAGACAACCTTCAGGTAGAGGAAGTGCGAAAGAGAGGCCCAAGTCACCGCAGCAAGGGACAAGTTACCAAATTAATCACTTAACTTCTTCGTTTCCACAGCCTTCCACGGCGTTTCCTAATCCTATATGGATTGTGGGATTTTTCTAATACAATTTGGTCTGTTTTTTAGGCTAACAATGACTGATCCGTGGCTCATTTGGTAGCGACCCTCGCTTTCTAAACTAAGGGTCGCGGGTTCAATTCTCATGCGCGACAAACATTAGTTTTCAAATTAAACGGGAACGATCGTTTTATTATTATGGTCGCATATTTTTTTATACAGTACTTAGTCCTTATCAACAACAAAAAGATTTAAATGGTCCCTATCCAAAAATAGACGTTAACCATATATACAGACTGTACGTACAGATATACAACTTTCCAACTGAATAACGATTATCCGGCAAACGTAAATGCACCTCGGTAAACAGCGCCACTCCGAACAAAGCCCAGTCCCCAGCCAATTCTTGCAGATAGAATGCAATTTGTTCCCGACTGCGGACCTGCCAACTCATAATGGCTGCGTTATACGCGGCCTACAGATATTGACAGTTTCTTGGCAGCGACGATTTAATTACGAGCCACTTTTTACAGGCAACCGCGGCGTGCGATCTGGCGGCCAAAGTTTTGGAAACATACGGTTGTGTGTTGTGTAAGTGGCCGCCGCTGTGGGAAATTAAGCGAATATGAAAATGTGGTGGACGTTTGAAAACGACGAAAACGACGAAATGAGGACTGAATCTAACTACGAAATGAAAGCACTAATAAAAGGATAGAAATTAATAATTATTGAAAGTAAAAAGCAAACCAACGGACCGACAATTCCGGTGACAATTTGAAGAGAGTGACAAAAAAAGGGTAATTTTCTTATTATTAAAACGTATAAAAACAGCCAGTAAAAAATTATAATATAAAAGAAGGTTGCTTCGCAACAACGTTTAGAATATAAGGTGCCGTGGAGACGTTGTCAAATGGCCTAAGACATGCCACATGCCACACTGGGCCACACATTGCCATCAAACCCCAAACTAAGTCGAAGCTTATACTAAATCACTGACAAACTTACTATACTTTAGCTTAAAATAAAGTAATTTTATTAGGTGTCAAGGTGTATTTAGCCTATGTAGCGTATGTAACCTTCTTATACGCCGACCACACACTAAACATCTCTCTTCTCAACATTGAGACGTAGACGGCACACGGGACGCAGCCCAGCACAGGACAAGACATCTAAAGCAGACATATAGAAGATCCCTCCCTGACGGGGTCCTCGGCTTGTCGCAGTGGGGGGTTTAGTACGGGTTGGGCCCCCACGATCTGGAACAAAGAGGGAATTCAATGGGCCTCAGGTGGGTGGCGCCTGCAGCGGGACTGAGCCTCATTCTTATGAGGTTCGAGTGTAGCGAAGGGCGTGTTTTGTGACCAAGCACATCCTGAGCGCGCGCTATAGCGTGCGCTAGAGGTGAGGTGCGAAGGCGCATGCCGCCGTACTGGGGCTGTGGTAGCGTCTCTTCTTGAGGATCCAGTGTCTCGGATATTCCGTGTTTTACAAAATCTGCTCTGCTCTGCCGTCTCGGCATAATGCCTAGTAACGTTTTAGGCACCGCGCGTGACAACCTCCCGTATACAACACGCGTTTGCTGGCACAACCAAATCTCTGTCTCCGTACCCGCGGCCAGTAATTCATACAACCATTGTCTATATTTGTGCCGGGCCATTTCGCAACTGTTGCTGTCCGCATTTATTGGGTGGTTTTATGAGACGCCGATATCCTGTCGGATTGCATTTTTCCATTTCAATTATTGCGATGAATGGGCGATGGGCGTTGATGTTTTTATTTATTTACATTTTTTTTCGCTTTTGTTACTTTGTGAATGACGGATACGGGTATGTTCCGCTTCGCGTAATAATTGTTACTTTAATCGGTCCTTTATTTATTTAAGCTTTATTGATACAAAGGCGGGTTAAAGAACTTTTCTTATTAAATTAACTTTGATTCGTGGAGAAGATTATAGCTTTTAGCTAAATACATAAGGTCTCGGTAATGCTTGATCAGCTTGTCAATTAAAATAGAGTTTTTATTTCACACATATTCTCGTACAAAACATAGAATAGAAACAAAAATACAGATAATTATTAAAAATTAGCAAACAATTAAAAAATAACATGATATAAGTGAAACAAAATGGTTTTCGTTCAATAAAAAAAACAACATAACTTAATGGCAAGATACCTGTCATACCTTTACTATAAATCTTATTAGATTTCTTTGTCATTTCATCAGTTGAAAATGGGGAATACCCCAAAAGGACGAAAGGAGTCCAAGTCGACAGCAGGCATCTAAAAATGCTTCAAAAGTGAACATGTTAATTGATGTCCGTGTAAATCTCACAAATACATCCTACTAGCTCTGATAAACTTAGCGGTATCGATCGAGCCGCCAGCCATTACCGGTCGGACATTAGTCCGCGTGTCGGACGCTGACTGAGAGCGATCCGATCCGCGCGCCGCCGACCATTTGTCGCTGCTCGGTGCGGCCGCGGGACACAACGGGAACGAATGTAAATGCGCGGTTAGATCGTGTGTTTTAGCCTCTGTCTTATCTGTATGTTTGCAATTACTTTCGTTTAAACTACGTGATCATTGGGATGATGACTAAAAAATAATTTAATGTCCATCAGATAGATTAATGAAAAATATTGGATACGTATTTTTTATTTTGCCTCTTGTTCAAAAACTTACGAAGATACATTGATCTTAAATGTCACATGACGTCACGTTAGAGTACAAAATATACTCTAACGTGACGTAGTTAGCCCCCACTCCGTAACTTTAATGCGCTATATCTAAGTATTTTCTTGTTATTTCGACAAAACAAAAAATACGGGTTTTATATTTTTTTATTATCTAAGAGACGGACTAATTATTTTCTTCATTTTCATACTTTGTCATCATCCGTATTATAATGGTCGTCACTATCTTAGGGCCCAACTAGAAATTACGTCACACGGAAGGAAACAAGGTGGGGAGGATGAAGTTGTCCATGAAGTGTATCACGTAAGGAAGAGAAGAGTGCCCCAATGACAAGCTATGATAAGGTAGGAGAGAGGTCGAAAAGTCATAAAATTTGTATGATGAAATTTATGGTGACCTCTATAGAGTAAAGTTTCTGTAAATATTAGTTACTCCAAGATGAGACAAGACCATTTAATATCGCATCCTAACATATTTTACTTGTAGCTTCTGCTAAAAGTAAAATATGTTCCGCTTCCATTTACAAACTTTGATAAACTTAGCGGTATCGATGAAGCCGCCAGCCATTACCGGTCGGACATTAGTCCGCGTGTCGGACGCTGACTGAGAGCGATCCGATCCGCGCGCCGCCGACTATTTGTCGCTGCTTGGTGCGACCGTTGTCGGACACAACGGGAAGTCTGGTTTAGGACACGTTTGTAAATGCGTGGTCGTGGCAACGTATCTTTTATTAGCTCCGTGTAGCAAATCGCTACGACTACGAGATGTACCTACGTCGTAGTATCGAAGTTTCAATTGCAAAGAATGGAAGAAAATTTATTTCCTAAATTAACACGACTGGAAAAGCTGATATAACCTTGGGATTTGATGTACTTTTGACATAATCCCCTTCAAAAGAGAAGCCCAAGTCGCTGTAATCATGTAACAAAATCAATCACTTTTCTGTTGCTGTAATAGAGCCCTGTAGATCCTGAATTAGAGATTATCTGAAAGATGCACAAGTTTGATCAATCCGCGTTGTGTGTTGCGGAACGCTTTAATTTTTGGTTGAACATTGTTTAACATCAGTCATCGTCATTTGGACGTGTTTATATAAAAAAGTCCTTCTGTCTCTGTAATAGCTCCTGTAAATTTAGCTACCCAGAATAGAATTGAACAGAATAGAATAAAAAACATCCTTATTCGAGGTCATCAAAATAGACTTTGCAACCAGACTATGGAAGTATAACGCGGAGTGTTCTTAAAAGGCGTATTTCCTGGTCGGATGTGATCTTATTTTAATCTAGATACTCTTGCCTAGACAGTACTATGTACTAAACACTTACCATCATAACTCGACACCCTAATTCGCACACCCAACCACATCTATTCAAGCGACGCCTACTTCGCAATTACTCCGCATTCATGCCACAGGAAAAAAGTGTCCAAGTTCTTTTTTCCTTTTTTTGGCCAAAAATGTCCCACCTCGGGCCTTGTAAATCGTCACATTGTCTCGCGTGGCTCCCGTCCAAACACGTTGCCGGCGTGTTGCTGTGTTTTTTTTAACCTTTTTTGTCGCTGGGTTTTTGGGATATTAAAGTCTGGCTGAGATTCGGGCTTGATGTTTGTGTTAAGGTTTGTTTGCGGTTTAAGGAGTAGATAAGGGCTGGGATTTGTATGTTGTGGTGTTTTATTTGATGGTATTATATTTAGGGAACATTTGATACAGTTACGCGTACTAATAAAATTTACGTTAGTCATTCAAATTGAAGCTTTATAACAAACTAGCTTTTGCCCGCGGCTTTGCTCGCGTTAAATTCGGGGTGCTCCATATACACTTCCACCCCCCATTTTAGGGAAGTGGGGGGTTAGAAAGGGGCAAAAAGTAGCATATGTTACTCTCCATCCCTTCAACTATCTCCATGTAAAAATTACATCAATTCGTCGCACATAGAGATAGACAGACAGACAGATATCACAAACACTCTTTCCCATCTATAATATTAGTATGGATAAATAAATTAAAAATGCGCCCAAGTGCGAATCGGACTGAAAAGATCCGTACCACGTGTACGCTTTCCTTTTACCTGGTAATAATTTTGGTATCTGGCAAAAAGCGACAAAAAACACCAAATATAATTATATGAGACAACATCACATGCACTGCTCCGAGCCCAAAGTAAGTATGAGCACTTTTGTTACGAGTAACAACGAAGATGCCACAAATATAAAGTACTTAAATAACAAACTTCCAGACACGGAACAAGCACAAATTCACACACTAGTCTTCCGGCGGGATGTTTATGAATTATAATGTATGAGCTAACACTACAATACTAGCAACCAAAAAAAACATCCGTCTATTTATAGGAAGCTACGAGACTAATGACAGGGCGATATGACAAACTTAAAAGAACCCCCATTCCGCATCAGGGCACACAAACAAGTCACCCATAATTTTATTAAGCCTGCAATTAAAAACAACGATATCTCACGAATGTCCAAGATAAAACGATGCGCCTCGAATAAATACCGTCTCGTTATAATTTTAAAAACATCTTATTCCTGTATAATTACGCCGCCATTTGCATTCAGTAAGGCGGGCGGTATCTTTTAAAAAGCCATAAAAATGCATCAGGCGCACACTGTGCGATATAAATATTTTTAATGACCATATTTAATTAGAAATGGGAGTTATGGGCTGACTGGCGCTGCGAACTAGCGCGGCGTGTGCTGGTTAGAACCTAAGGGCGGAGTGTGCAGGCGAATGGCTAAATGGAATAAGAATTTATGTAAGAGAGGTAGGGCATAGCGAATCTTCGCTCAAATAGAGCCGCCCGTCCGGGGAAGGACCTCCACCCTTAAAATTACTGCATCTAAATGACCTCCGGGTCTTGTTTCTACCGGTGAGTAGGGTTTCCGAGCGCAGATTCGCTATGTCCTACCTCTCTAGTCAGAGACCCTTTTGTTTCATTTGAGACCGATTTTTAGAATGAGCGTGCTCCTTTTTATTCGCCTGCCAAAGAAGGAGGGTAATGTTTGTTGCTTGATATCTGGCTAGTTAAGGTCAAGCGCGAACCTATTATGATAAAATCAATTAAAAAACCCAACAATCCGTGTTTTTGATCAAAAAAGTCTAGACATATAGCGCATTTATAAATAACAGTCAATAATATTAGGTGATAAATTGGCATCGAAATATGGAAAGTAGCCAAAAAAATAACCTTAAGCGCCTAAACAACTACAAGGAGTATTTATGTTGCCATAGATTCTAGAAGTTCCATACGGTCTATGGAACAAAAACGATCTACTTACTGGACTGATTTATATCCAGCTGAGGCCATTTGTTCTCATTAAGTATTTACTATCGCGCTACAGAATATAACGGTGAGTTTTAATTAAATAGAGTTATTTAACATACCCAAATGATCTAAGTGAACTTGGCTCTAAGAAGACATTTTAATTGATTGTGATAATCATCATCATCAGCCTATCGCAGTTCGCTACTGGACAATGACCTGTCCAGTTGTTCGCCACTTTCGGCAAACACCTGGAGGTTTTACCCATAATCGCCACCCTGGGCAGGCGGGTTGTCGATCGACAGTAATCAGAGCCTCGTTTGCGATCGGCAGGATGCACCACGGGCAGGTAAGTGCGGCTTGGAGCAAAAAGATCTACGTCCTTACGTCCTATCTAGTATCAACTAGTCCGAAATGGTCCGAAACTAAGCCAAAACTATGGGGGTACTACTAGACGACTGATAAACTTACTTAGATCTTATACGTAGCTATTCTCAGACCAATACAGACATGTTCAGTACATTTGCAGCTTAGTTTTTTACTAGATGGCGCTGTATGACCTAGCGTGTTGGTGTCTTGAGTTACAAAAAAAATTGTTCATGAAAACAGACAAAAATTGACAAATCACCCCCGTTACTACTGATTTTGAAAAAAAAGTACAAAATATTTGTACTTTTCTTTTGCTTTGCTTGATTACAAGATTTACAAGGAAACCTATAGGAGTTCTATCAATTGAAAAGTCTAGTCAGGTGTATCTTGGGACACGTTACAAAATAGGAGTATTACGAGTATACTTTAAACTAGACCCTGTGTCGGTACAGTCGGCCACGCGGTACATACCGGTTCAATGGTGGAAATTATGACACACGGTCGTATCCGCGCGGGCGCTCAAATGAGAATTTACGCCGTAAAACTATTGTTGTTTATAGCGATCACCCATCCGCCGGGCTTAACCGTGATCTGTGGCCAGGCGTTTGAAGCGTATTTCAACGTTTGTGCGATTGTTGTATGGAATTTTTAAAGTATTTGCTCAAGTTGAGCTCATAGAGTATATTTAGGAAAATATCATAAATCTTTAATGTAAATTACCATTTTGGTACAGTTGTTTTAAAATATGTTCACTTTTTTATATGCTCATAGATTTAAGATAATTTTCTTGTTTTTTATATTCATAGTTCTATGTTTTGTAATTTTTTTTCTTATGTGTACTAAATAAAGCATTTCTATTCTATTATAAATAGTTTTGTCACCTCATTCGGGAATTTCTAACCAAGGTTTTACCATACAAGGGATGACAAATATAAAAAAAGAATCTGAAAAATTTATTTAAACTTTATTGCACAAAATGGTACAAAAGGCGAACTTAATGCTAGGAGCATTCTCTACCAGCCAACCTTTGGGTCATGCAGAGAGCAGATTTGTTGTGCGGTGAGTGTATAAAAGTTGTACCATTAAATTGTACTACATTAAATTCGTACTGTACTTTTTCGTAAATTTTGTGCAATAAATAATATCTACTTATGTATCATCATCATCAGCCTATATCAGTCCACTGTTGGACATAGGCTTCTCCCTAAGTTACTTACATACTATAGCCTATGACTTTAAATACTCGTACCTACTAGATATTTGAAGTCATAGGGTTTTTGACTGGGTAGTCGGGTCTGAAAGCATTGGCCGAATGAGCCACCAGATCTATCAAATGGGGATGCTTCAAGGGTCCAAATAATTACATTATATTTAGTCCGTATTTTAGATTATAAAAATATATTGGATACGTATTTTTCCGTTTTTCATTTAAACAAAAAATAACAAACATACAACGCATCAAAATTTAGGAGTGGGGGTCTTTGACGTCACTCAGTAGCGAAAAAACTCCCACTCTTTGACCTCACGCGTAATTTTAACGGGCTATATCTTTGTCATATTTGATCTTATTTACAAAAGAAAAACTACATGTCTTTTATTTTTGAACAATTTAAGAGACTACTTACATTTTTTAAGGAAACAGGCCTATTGTTGTGCCAAATTGTTCCATGACCTATGGCGTAACTGTGATCTGTGGCCGTTAAAGCGCATTTCTCTGTCCGCTCCGGCGAGTCAGCCGGAACCATTGTCGGCTCCCAACGAGAGCTCTGACGCGCACGGCTGGCCTCCATATCCGGTTTGCAAGCTTTTTTCGAACGAGTAGCGCTGGATTTGTTTAAAACAGGCTACGCCGTTTATTGTATCGTGTGAATAATATCACAGCACGATTTTCTTCATATAAGCACAGATTATTATACTTATTTTGTCCGTGTGGTTTTAGAATTTGGAATAGTTCCACATATCCCATTCCATGAGTGTCATACAATACGATGAAAGGAGTATCAGGAAACTGCAGGGTTTACCTGTGTTCAAATAACTTACCTACTGTCAAACCGCCCGCCAAGCGTGGAGACTAAGGCAAATCTCCCAAATGATTACTGTCTTTGGGGGAGGCCTATGTCTTGCAGTTGACTACAGGCTGATGATGATGATGATGAGACAGCTACCTCACTCCACCTGATGCTAACCGGTCGTGAAGTCCAATAGTTAGGTTGACAGGACAAACCCACCGCGCCTGTCGCCCTCTGAAGGCCCACTGAGATGCCGTTTCACGCCCCGCCTCAAGAACCCAGGATTGTAAGAGGAAGGAAACACATGAGACCTATACTAAGTTGGTAAAATGAAACTCTTTTCGAAATGAAACTCTTTTCATCTTAACACAAATGTTGCTATATCGTCGTTAATCTATAAGGAAAATGCAAATTGACTTTGTTACAATTTCCACACGCTCCGCGGATGCTACGTAGATTTTCTTACGGTATTTTTCTTTACGACCGGAGGATAACAAGACCACGGGATACATGTGAACATATACTATCTGCATACATTTTATATGCCAACAATTTTACGTTACTCATATGTGGTAGTACGAATTACTTATCATAAATATTGTATGGAGATTAATTTGATGAAAGCTTTTAATTCGAGACAGGCTCGGTGGCTCATTTGGTAGTGACCTCTGCCCTCTGAGCCAAGGGTCGTGGGTTCGATTCCCGCACAGTACAAGCATTTGTGTTCATGAATATGTCTGTTTGTATTGGTCTGGGTGTTTTCTATGTATAATATGTATTTATTTATAAAAAAATGTATCTAAGTAAGTTTATCAGTTGTCTAGTACCCATAGTACAAGCTTCGGCTTAGTTTGGGGCTAGGTGGCGCTGTGTGGCCCAGCGTGGCATATCTTGGGTTATTTATTTATTTATTTATTATTTAATTAGTCTTATTTTAAGTTACTACGCTGTCAAGACAGTGTAGTTTCTCAAAATGGTAGTAAATGAAAGGACATATTACTTAGATTCTAGATGAGAGCCATCTGCTCTCCCACAATTGTCCGGTTATGATTTAATTATTTATTTATTTGTTTAATCAACCCTTGTAGCTTACAGGTTGATCTAAAACGCTTACCTGCAAGTTCAAGGAAATGTCACATAGATTTTATTGAAAATCAATCTGTGCATTAAAATTGCATAATTACAAAACAATGAATATAAATAGGAACTGCCTGCGACAGTTTTTCCGAACAGCTACGACTTGGGATTGCGTATTCATATTTAAAAGGCCGGCAGCGACCCTAAACTCGGTTAGAACTGCCATGGGCGGTGTCGACTGCTTACCATCAGGCATCACACTTGCTCGTCTGCCGCCTCTCGCATAAAAAAAGGAAAACATGAGTGAGACTAATACAAAATGTCAAATTAGTGTTTATGATAAGGCCGCCTAATTGTTCGGCAGATGTAAGATTTTACCAGTTCAATGCATTTCTAAGCCAACTCTCCGACCGGCATTTGCGTATCGTCCACGATCTACTTCAACTTGAACTTGCGTTTAAAGAAATCATCATCGGCCTATTGCAGTCCAGCTGCTGAACATAGGTCTCTCCAGTTGTTCGTCACTTAGGGCAAACACCTGGAGGATACTCGTATACCCATAATCGCCATACTGGGCAGGCGGGTTGGCGATCGCTGGGCGTAGCTTGTCGCTCCAGTGACGCTGCTGCCAGTCGTCGGACTGTTATATTTAGCTTCATTTGTGATGGTTATACCGCCACCAGTCGGTTGTCAGCGCCTCTTTTGTTGTTCGGCGGAATGTACCACGAGCAGGTGAGGTTGGCTTGGAGTGAAGAGATGATAGGCCGCACCTTACATCCAGCTGTGCTCTCTGTCAGCGATCTACTTAGATACGAACTAGCGTTTAAAAGCGTGGTTACACGCGTCCAATTTTACGTCATAACAATCTCGTTTAACATCAAAAGTCTGTGGTTCTGGGGCGAGCATTTTACTGACAAAGTTCGCGGTCGGTTATGGGCACTAAAGAGACGAGACGATTTAATGTCCAGATTATATGCACCAGTTGTAAAACTGGGATTTATGGAGTATGCTCGTGTAATGTAAACAGGATTATGTGATGTTATCGGAGGCTGAACAAAGCTTTGGCAGACTCGTAATATATAAATTTGTGTACAGCCAAAACCTACAATATGTAAACTTTTTAGAACATTGTCACATTTAACTTGTAAACTTTCATACTCGTATACACGGCTCTGATCCCAAAGTAAGTAGCTTAAGCTTACTTGTGTTATGGGTATCAAAGTAAATATAAACACCCAGACATGGAACAAACACAAATGTTCATTACACGGATGTTTGTCCGGGATCAAACCAACGACCCTTGGTTCAGAAAGCCACTACCAATTGAGCCACCGAGCCAACCAAAAAATAATTTAATATGTCATTTATTGTGACTTTAACTAGATAATAACTTTATACAATGATATAGGAACCGTTAAAAAAGCTTAGAAAATAAATCTGATTCCGCAACTCGAATCGCTCGATGTTTTACAATAAGAATATTTCTGAAACATATCGTCGTTGCCAACTTATGATCCAAGTTCCCGCAGGTAGTACATGTTCGTACAAGCGCAACGCTTAACGGAAGCACCGTTCGGAACTTTGACTGGCCGCCAAGAGTAATCCTTGGCTGAAAGGTGCGCAATCTACCTCTTGGCACGGTTTCTTAAATTGTCCCAAGCGGTAACCTATACTTGGCTACCAATGAAACTCGAACTCGAATGATTATATTTTGCTAATTTTTCATCATGATGATGATGATGATGATGAAAAAGAATAAGAGAGGCAGGGCATAGGGAATCTTCGCTCGAATTGAGCCGCCGGTCCGGGGAAGGACCTTCACCGTATAGAATACCGCAGTTAAATTACCTCTGGGTCGTATTTCTGCCGGTAAGTAGGGTTTCCGGAGCTCATGGGGGGTTAGGGTTGGGCCGGCATGGCGGTGGCAACTGACAGGTAACTGACCAGTTACTTGCCGCCCGTTGTCACAGCGACTTGGGCTTATCTTTCGCTTTCCATCAGGCGTAGGGAAGCCATTATGTCGAGTCACTATAAAAAAAAAATTCATCATCAGCCTATCGCAGTCCATTGCTGGCCATATGCCTCTCCAGTTGTTCACCACTTTCGTCAAACATCTGGAGGCTTCACCCACAATTGCCACGATGGGCAGGCGGGTTGGCCGAGCGTAGCTTCTTTCTCCAGTGACGCTACTGCCCGTTATCGGCCTGTGGTATTTAGCTACACCTTCAATTGTAATGATTATAACGCCACCAGTCGGTTGCCTGCCTCGTTTGTTATTTGACAGGATGCACCACGGGCTGACGAGGGTGGCTTGACGGGAAAAGATAATGGGTCGCTCCCTTACCTACATCCCATATTGATGCAGTTTAGGGAACAAAAGGTCTCAGGTCCGAATATTGCGTTGGGCCAAATATTACTCAGTTTGCAGCTGTGGAAGTTTAAATCGGACTTTAAATCTAAATCAAAACGGGTCTGTTTGTGAGAGTATGAGTGAATGAATGAAATACATTTATTATTATTAATAGAGTACCTAAATAAAAGAACAGGGGGATTTCTGTTCTTTTACCTAAGAAACAACTTCTAGAAACAATTCCCAAGAGCACTTGTGCATTTTAAAATACCTGTGATTTCTTTTTAACCGACTTCGAAAAAAGGAGGAGGTTCTCAATTCGTCTGTATGTATAATATTTTTTTTTATTTTTTTTTATGTTTGTTCACCGATATTTCCGTCAATTATGGATGGATTTCAAAAATTTTTCGACAGTTCGACAGAGGACACTTCCGAGGTGGTCCCATTATCACCAAGTCAGGATCTGATGATGGGATCCTGGAGAAATTGAGGGCAACAACCGAAAATTGTATGCCCATATAGTGTTTTTGTTACGTAATCATATTTTACTCAGGTATATGCTTCCGGGCGTCAGCATCTGGTGCTGATCATGAAGCCACAGAACTCCTTAACGGTTAGGAGTTAGGGGACAGTACTGACATTGGTCGATATTAAACTAGGTAGTAGTTATGTACTTATGCAGGGCTAATAGGGCAGGTGATTTGGTAAGTGATATGCTTGATTCTAGATCGCAAAGTCTTCACTTGACTTAAAGCAAAACTTTTCATTCCTAAGTAAAACTCTTAAGGACATTAATTAGCCATTATTCAAGGTCACAGCGCATTAATGCAACTAAAAATAGAGAAATAAAATTATTTTTAACAAAAAATTAAACCGACTTCAAAAAAAACACAAACGACCAAAACTAAAAAGCGATAAATAACGTAAGTAATTCTATCTTTAATACATAATTATTTAAATATTACAATTATCACTTATTTTTGAAGTCGGTGCCAGCCAAACAAATAAATGTATATTGTCGTGTGGATTTGCCGGTCGCGCGCGTCATACAACAACAGTCTACGTTAGGTACCGAGAGGCTGGCACCGACTTCAAAAATAAGTGATAATTGTAATATTTAAATAATTATGTATTAAAGATAGAATTACTTACGTTATTTATCGCTTTTTAGTTTTGGTCGTTTGTGTTTTTTTTGAAGTCGGTTTAATAATTTTAAGATTTGCCGCTATGATCGAAAGTAAATTCAGTCAGAAGGGCATTATTACGAAAAATAGCGGTTTTGTTAACTAAACGCATGTTCAACTCGTCAATCTACAATTGTACACTAATATTATAAAGAGGAGAGATTTGTATTTTTGTAGGTGTATGTTTGTAACGAATAAACTCAGAAATATCGTGCCGATTTCAACTACAGCATTTCGCTATCAAATGAGGTGAGTTATCACTTCTACGTCTAACAAATGACTGGTAAATGGTAGGGGCAGTATTCCTATAGTAATTTAATGTAGAAATTTTGCCTACACGTGGAAGATAGGTAACCGCAGCGGGATTATCCGGCCAGCGAATGCTCCGCAACTGCTGGTGTTAGGTGATAGGCACCGGGATCGCTCCCCGTTGAGCTGTTTTAGAACTAGCTTTTAGTTTAATAATGATTATGAATAGTCTGGCGCTGAGTTGTGGTTTAAGAGAGTCAGGGCGTAGCGACTGGGGAAGGACCCTATAGAATACCGCAGCCTAATGATCTCTGGGTCGTGTTTCTGCCGGTGAGTAGGGTTTCCGGAGGTAGCTGAACTTGTACGTTGTCACAGCGACTTGGCATTCTCTTTCGCTTTCCATCAGTCGTAGGGAAGCCATTATGTCGAGCTACTATAAAAAAAGTTTATCTAGATCGGATCCCAAATAAGGTGATCCGACAGAGAACCATAGTCATTGACATAGCTTACCGGGTTCGTAAGCTGAAGTGGCAGTGGGCTGGCCACATCAGCCGCAGAACCGATACCGTTGGGGTAAACGAGTTCTAGGGTGGATACCACTTCTCAGCAAACGTAGTAGGACGCCCTCAGGCCAGGTGGAGGTGAAGAGTTCTTGTGCTTTGGTAGTGACCCCGAGGAGGACGACACCACGTGGCCCCGTCCGCAGCAGGATGCTGGGAGTACACCATATTGTCCTCCCGAGGTGTATCGAGTCACTCCGGTCATCCCAACCTCAGACGGAGCGCTTGTACCGGACTGTCCTCTGGTTTAGTGGGTAATCTCCGCTAGATGGGAGTGAGTTCCATTTAACCGTGGTGTCCCGTGCCCAGGATCCTGGTGTATACGTAAAGGCGTTCCTGATGGAAAACAAAGGTTTTAACCCATCAGAAGGCACAGAATATAAGCTAATGTTGATGATTTTTCGCTGATCATCACGTCAAAACCTGTCGATATACCTACCGCGCAAAAAGCACCTGAAAAAAAACGCATGTCAAAGATTACCTGCGGTTTAGCGCTCATTGCATTTCTTTTGTAACCCAGTTCTGCGGGAGTGCCGAATATTCCCAGAAATGCTAGAAAGATTTTCCTTTCCCACAGGAAAATGTGAAACATCAAAAATATGGCTCAGCTTTAAATAAGGGAGGCTGGCTCTAAATTTAATAGGTCTCATATTACGCGATGCCTGCTTCGTTAGCTCTTAACGAAGGGAGAAAGAATTTTAACTATAATTAAGGGGATTTGCCTCATTCTATACGATGTTGATTACGCTTTGTGGGGCGTCGTGTTTATTAAGAAACATTTTTGTTTATTATTTGGTGTCAAAGATGTGCAAGGATAAAAATATAATTAATAAATATCATTTACACTGCTCATCTCAAAATAAGTACGAGTGTTTTCATCTAAATTTTCACACATTATCAGCCCGTATCAGTCCACTGCTGGACATAGGCCTCTCCTAATGTTCGCCTGGACACCTGGCCTAAGGGCGTCCTGCATTACCGATTTGCCGGTACGCAGTTTCCACTCCAGAACTCACATTTTCACACATAATACTCAAATAGAGACACCTACACTTATATTCATCACACGAATATTTGTCCCAGGCGAGGATCGAACCCACGACCCTTGGTTCAGACGACAGGAGTAACTAACAACAAGTAACCTACCAGCCCGGGCCAGTCGAAAGGGCTGATTTTTCATTCATTGAATAACAAGGAGACATATACATATTACGTATTTTCTAAAATTTTCTCTCATACCATTTTACAGTCAGTTGGTTGATAGCCCTTTATTGCCCAATTTCCCGCACTTAAAACCTCCCACATAAAATAAAAGCAACAGTTAGTTCCACTAGTTTAAAATTTTTCACATTAAGCCAACATTTTTGGCGCGTTTCCCGTCGCACGCACAGAACTTAGGCGTCGCCAGAATGCTTCCGACTGTACATCATTGCCGGCGTGTAGCTTTGTAATGTTACGATAATTTACATTTTGTTCGAGCGCGTCGCACTGTCGCGATAAATTCAAGTCTGCCGATGAAAGTTTTCGGCCCGTCTTCCGACGGTATTTCTGTCCCGATTTTAGCGTGTAACAGCCTAGTAAAAAAGTTAGGTGTACCGCGTTTATTCACAGTCCAAGTATCGAAATGGGCAATTTTCATGGTAGCATGTTGATGAAAAGCGCCAGGAGTGCATGGATATGTTAGAAGTCGAAGACTTGAAATAAGACCACACTAAAAACGTTATCGTTTAGTCACAGAATCTCCAAGTAGCAAAATGAAAAATTTTCATCGTAGCATGATATTGTGAAAATTACACTTCTACTGAGGGCTGTCTGGAAGAGATCGCTTACTAGCGATAAGACCAGCGATAAGACCGCCTAGATTGTACCACAAGATGTCTGTATAACGTTTTTCTATATTAATTTTGTATTTTTTGCAATAAAGAATATAATATCTATCCATGAAAAGTACTAGGAGCGCAGAAATGCGTGGGAAGTCGAAGACCACATTTTGGTTAAGAGAGTTAATTTTGCATACGCAGTGACCAAACATGCGTTTTTTAAGCTTGCAGAATAGTAGTAACATAGACTTAGTCCGGGGAAGGACCTCCACCCTATAGAATACCGCATCCAATTGACCTCCGGGTCGTGTTTCTGCCGTTGAGTAGGGTTTCCGGAGCTTGTGGGGGGGTTAAGGTTGGGCCGGCATGGCAGTGGCAACAGACAGGTAACTGGCCGGTTACTTGCCCGAAATTGTCACAGTGATTTGGGCTTCTCTTTCGCTTTCCATCAGGCGTAGGGAAGCCATTATGTCGAGCTACTATAAAAAAAATACATAGTGGGAAATTGGATCACGCATTTGGCGCTCCAAAGCCCGTTCTGCGCTCTTACCTATCTGTGGTGCGTGGCTAAACTCTCGTATCGTAGGCGAATAGCAGCCATAGCTCGGTTGGAAAATATTAAGTCGGATAAAATCTTCGCCGCCAACTGTTGCCAAGAAATTGTATGGTAAGTAAGTAACTTAGCGAAAATGTTACTTATAAAACTCGCATTCGTTCCGGGTGCTGCGCGAAAAATGTTTACGTCACAACTCGGCTAATAGTGGGTTTGAGTTTGACAAATGGTTTGTGCCGTACGCTCTTGTGCTTTTTTAGTTTTTTTAATCGCTGACCTGGTAGCCGGTGGTTGCGAAACCTCTTTGATCAAAGGTGGGTTCAAATCCTATTCCGGACGAACATTTTTTATATTGAGCGTCTATTAGACCCGCCCTCGCTTCGCTTCGGGTATTTTGTTTTGATAAATACTTCATTTGCTTACATTTATTGGCAATTTAGTATTCCCTAATTTTTTCTAGCAAAAATAGTCTATGTTACTTGGGATGAATGAAGCTTTTCAATGGTGAACGATTTTTCGGATTTGGCAAAGTAGTTTTAGAGTTTAATCATTACAAATATACACACACACACAGAAAAGTACAAATCATTTCTGTTTGTGCTATTAGTTTAGAAAAAGAAGGCTACAATAAAACAAAACATTTAATTTGTGCTGACACAGCATTTAGGCTTTTTTCTCAGGAGTCTACGAGTATAATGTCGAAGTCCTGGCAGGTATAAAGTTTAGTTTAGGTTATAAGTCTATTTTCAGAAATAAACCTGTTTTGTTTATTTTTTCGCACAGCATAGTCGTTCCAGGACAAAGCTAAAAAAGGACAAGAAGGATGTTCCGAAGACAAAGGAATTAAGAAAAACGAACACTCCAACGCGGGAAGAGAACTGTCAAACTTAAAATGACATTAGCGGCATTCGGGCGCGTTCCATTGCACAAATCACGTTCGAATTAACAAACTTTTACACGTACGTCTTTTAAATGCGTTTTTTTCGCTAAATCTCTAGACTGGCACGTACCAATGTTAAAGAGCAACAATTTACGGCCCACACTCGCCTACACAATACCCACTTCATATTCCCTATCAGTGCCCGCGCAAAATGAACCGAACACAATTTGAATATCTAAATTGCCGATCCCAAGTTTCCCCATTACTCGTCCTCACCTGTTAATTTTTTTCCCCGGGGGAATCTCCGCAGTTTCGTGGGGTAATTTTTATTATAATTTATCGAGCGGGCGTGACTAGGCGGCTTGTTTGCAGTTTGTCGCCATTACGAGAGAATATGATTGCTATTATCTTTGAAATTTCCAAGACCTGGGATTGTGTTGTGAAATTAATGGCACTTGAGTTTTTTTGAGACGTTGACGTATTGTGAGAGAGGGCCGGAATTTTCCTGTTGGTAATTTTTGCGTGATAGGATGACGAAACAGAAATTCTTTTTATTTCTTTTATTACTTACTTAAAGTACCTGTGCCAGATAATGTATTCCGATTTCCAAATTTGTTTAAATAAGTTTTACGCTTGCGATTAAATCGATGATCAGTTGCTACCATTAGGCAAATCGCAGTCAAGCGGTAACTCATTTCAAATAACAAAAGTGGATGGATGTTTGTTACTGTTTCGCGTAAGAAATTCTGAATGGATCTTTTTTTTTATTTTGGCTCAGTATAGTGGCTTCCCTCCGCCTGATTGAAAGCAAGAAGCCCAAGCCGCTCTGACAACGGGCGGGAAACCACGGTTTCCAGTCAGTCGTCACAGCCATGCTGGCCTGCAAGATCAAGCTTCGTTTAAAAGGTCCAATACGGCTTACGTTTAGAAGGCGGAAACACATGTGCTGGCAGAGAGTTCCAGTTTTTAATGGATCTTATGAAACATTACAGTGATATAGCTAATACATCTGATTAACACAATATAAACTATGATTAATAAGAATATTTGCGCGGGCAGAGTCGCGGACTGCAGCTAGCATTCATATATTTTTGATGCTACTGTACACCTAATGTTCATTATCATTTTTTTTATGAGAGAGGGGGCAAACGGGCCTGAAAGTCACCTGATGATAAATGATCACTTCAGCCCATAGACACCGCAACACCAGGGATCACAAGTGCGTTGCCGGCCCTTGAAAAATGTATATGCTCGCTTTTTGAAGCTTGCTTTTTTTTTATCAACCTATCTAGCCTATCAACCTATAAGCCTATCGCAGTCCACCGCTGGACATAGACCTCTGAAGTTGTTTGCTACCATGGCAAATAGTCCAAGATTTACCCATAATCGCCACGCTGGGCAGGTGGGTTGGGGATCGCAGGGCGTAGCTCCTCGCACCGATGACGTCGCTGCCCGTTATTGGCCTGTTGTAATGGGTGACCGGCTGGCTAATGTTGCATGATTATAAATGTAAAACGCTTTTTTATAGTGGCTTGACATAATGGATCCCTACGCCTGATGGAAAACGAAAGAGAAGCCCAAGTCGCTGTGACAACGGACAAGTAACTGGTCAGTTACCTGTCAGTTGCCACCGCCATGCCGGCCCAACCCTAACTCCCCACGAGCTCCAAAAACCATACTCACCGGCAGAAACATGACCCAGTGGTCATTTGACTGCGGTATTCTATAGGGTGGGGGTCCTTCTCCGGGCGGCTCGATTCGAGCGAAGATTCGCTATGCCCTATCTCTCTTAAATTTCGCTTAGTAAATATTAAAGTTATAAGTTCATATTTGGTGAAATTATTTAACAAAAAGAAAATAGAGTCATTTTTAATCTGTAGCTATTGTGGACTACAGATGGCTCGGTCGACAATGGTCGCAGCTTATTATCTACACACGATGGCAAATATTACGGATCCCGAATTAGAGGGTCCACTCGTCTGTGCGTTATCGAAGTTTCGTTGTTGCCTCCATCTTTAACAGCTAATGTCATAATGACGCCTTCGCCTCGTTGGCGCTATGGTTGAGAAGTTAGATAAAGTTCAGCCTTACTTAACGTCTCTCTAAACGAGGCCTTTTTTAATTTTTATTTAATAGTGGTTCGACATAATGACTTCACTACGTCTGATGGAAAGCGAAAGAGAAGCCTAAGTTCCTGTGACAACGGGCAAGTAACTGGTCAGTTACCTGTCCGTTGCCAGTTACGAGCCTGAGGCGCGGACGACTGGAAGGTTGTCGATTCGATTCCCAGTTGGGTTGGCTCGGATCTGGTAGTTCCGGGAGACATCCCCAGTCATCTAGTAGAAGGGAACCCCGCCTCTCCATCGGAAGATGTAACTCCGCCTCTTGGCCTCGTTCAGTCGTATCTGTATAGGAACTGCGCTGAAAGCTGAATCCTTTCAACCGTTGCCGTACCGCGTGAATCTGAAACTTGGATAGCGTACTCGAGAGTGGGCCTCCTGTGACGTCACGGCTGTAACCCGTGGGACAATGAAGCTGTCTGGATCTGATTAACTCATAACGGGAGGAAGGGACGCTTCTCGGAAAACTAAAACGGAGAGTACATTCAGGGACAAAGACAAAAGATTTTACATGCTCGTTGTTTTTTTTATTTTTAAACAGTAAAAAGTTAGAGCTTTGTTATATCTGTTATTATTATCGTTCATTGAACCAGTATGAGATTACTTTGCATCTTTTTATAGCCGCCTTTGTGAAAAGAGGGGTGTTGTCAGTACGTCGTCATATGTATTTATTTAATCCTTATTGCACATAAAATAATATACGAAAGGTGGAATAAATGCCACGTAGGTATTCTCTACCAGTCAACCATTGGCCTCAGAAAAAAGGAAAAAAGAAGGAAGTAGAGTATCCAGGTAGACCACCTCGAACGTACGTACCTACTACCGCAAAATTTCTTGGTAGATCTACATGAATTTTTTTTTGGCCCCGGGATTCGGGATCCGTGATTCGATTTAAGAAACATAACCACTAGACCTACGAGACAACCAAGTGATAAATACCAAGTAAACGTTAACAAAACAATGTAACACGTTATTGTTACAACATTAAAAACGACACACAATTATGAACTTTAGTACATTGACCTAAGGAACAACGTACTTAACAGCTGATGTAGTCATATAACCCCAACACTGTGGTTTCCAACGGGCGAGTTATGAACTCCCCGTTTTATGACCTTTACCAAGCACATTAAAACATTTTTTGAAAGAAGAACGAAGTCGTAAACGCTACAAGATTGCAAACACTATTCCTTTGCCTTACTAAAGTAGAAAAAAAGTAGATTTTCAGGTCGTTTTATGGAACATTTCCTTCTTTTATTTTTTTTTAGATAATGGAATCTTTTTGATATTTATTCCCACCTACTTGGTTAGGACCTGTAATAGGCTATTATGGCTAAAAATTGTATTTAGTCCGTCTTTTAGTCTATTCAAAAATAAAAGACACACAATTTTTAGTCTAATTTACTAATAAAGTAAATTAGACTAAAAATTACAAAGTTATAGCCCGTTGAAATTACGCGTGACGTCACTCGGTGTGGCATTTTTACGGGAGCGAGTGACGTCAAAGACTCCCACTCCTAACCTTTGATGCCTTGTATCTTTCTCTTCTTCGTAGTCGTGCACTCTTGACAGAGTGGTCGTGGTCATGTCACGGTCGGTTTTTGCGCCACGGCAGCTCCTGCGATCCGTCGCCACGTGGCTCTGTTTTTGGTCGAGTGGGAGCAAACGTTGACCGAACATCCAGTGACGGACTTGATGAGGTCAGTCCATCGTGTCGGGGAACGGCCGCGAGATCGCCTGCCTTCGACTTTTCCCTGAACCACCAAGCGTTCCATGGAGTCTTCATTGCGGGTGATGTGTCCAAAGAACTTAAGGATTCGCAGCTGCACAGTCGACGATAATCTTTCCTTGATGTTGAGTTCTTTCAGGATGGAAGCGTTGGTGCGGTGCGCAGTCCATGGGATTCTGAGCATGCGTCTCCAGCACCACATCTCCAGCGCGTCAATCTTGCGCCGGTCTTGAATCCTCAGCGTCCATGTCTCAGCTCCATATAGAAAGATAGGAAATACCAGGCATTTCATCAGTCGAACCTTTGTGTTTCTGGTTATTCTGCGGTCATTGTATCTTTACTATTGTTTATTTGAATGAAAAAAGGAAAAGCACGTGTCTTTTTTTTTGAATACGCTTAAAGACGGACTAATCACAATTTTTAGCCATAATAGCCTAATGTAAAAAGTGATAGCCCCTTAGCATTGTTTCGTGATGTAAAAATATATATTCCTAAACATGCATGAAAGTACAATATGCAAATTGACGATTTTTATTAATTTACTGATTATGTCACAATGAGATAGAAAATATAATGCACAGGTTCTATAATAGAGTTCATTTTTCAGTAGCAGTTCAACCTATCAATCATCTTCTTGAGTTCAACTTTAATTTTCGATTAATCACAAATTTTGTATGAAATTCATTTTCTTTACTAAAAAGCAAATCATCAAACATTGGAGGCTGCATGTCTTCGCCCGTTGGCTGATGTAGGTCTAATTTAAAAAAATACACACCCCACACTCGTCCGACCTACATTATAAGTACACACTCAGCCAGCCTCTTTCTGACAAAGAGATCGACGGAAAAACATTTTTTTTAAAAAGGAATCATAATTACGCAACGGGAAGGCTCTTTAATATGTTTCCTTTGCGTGTTTTGTGTAAAAAAATTGCGGTAAAATCTATCACGTCCAAGCAATTTGAATGCAAATTTTTCACATCTTTCCCATAAATATTGTTATGGAAATATTATCGCCGTTTTAAATTACCTGAATTAGGATTTGTAAGGGCATAAAATTGTTTTGTAATGATATCGGATAGTAATTAAAAGGTAAAATATTTGGCTTCAAAACACGTGATAAATAAGTAACGTTGAAATTACATCAGCCTAGTAACAGTTGCGGTGCGGTGCTGGAAAAGAATACAAATCACCGCCCCATTTCTTACCGGTGGTATCGTAAGAATAGACTAAGGAACTTCTTAGGAGAAGTTGGTGGTAGGGTTTACCCGCCTGGCTTGCACACTCAGGATCAGTGTATAGCCAGAATAATTATACAGGCTAGCATGGCGGTGGCAATGGACAAGCGATTTTTAGTTACTTATACGTTACCGCTCCGACTTGGGCTTCTTTCCCTTTCCACCAGCCATCTGGACTTCTATTAAAACACTGATACTTAAATAACCTTACCGGGAATAGAATTTGTAACCTACACTGATGTGTAAGTAAGTTATGCAGTAACAAGAAACCTTCTAATAAAAATCACAATCGGCATTGTGCGAAAATAAGGCTGTATGTAATATAACACTTATCACATTCCTTTGCATTAATTATCTCAGGATTTAAAAATAAAAATATGTAGTTAAAAACTTTTCCATCAAACATTTCACCGTTCGAAAAAGGAACGTTCACAAACACGCTCGACGACAAGCCCCACCGGCCCGTTTCCTTTGCGTGTTCCAAATAAAAAATTCACTGTATAATTTCTGACACCTACCCCCGAATACTTGTTCGTAATTATTATCACAGTCACAAATCGCCCGAACTTGACCTTGGCACAGTCGAATATTTTATTTGTAAGCCCACTAAGTTCGATAGTCGGCGCGGCAGTCCCGCGCGGGTAGGCCGACGTGGCACGCGCCACGACACTTTCCCGCCACAACACGCCACGTGGCGAACGGGATGCGGTAGTTAAGTGCTCAACGTTTTGATGTTGTTTATTTTGTAACGTTATGTAACTTTGTGTTGTGTTGTGTCGGGAGATCTTGTGGTGAGTGCCGGCGATTTGGTAATTTTCAAAAATGGAACGCTGTTTTCTCTCACGCATGAGGATGCGTGCGTGTGTTTTGATTATGGAACTTCGCGGCGTTATATAAATGACAGTTTGTTTTTTTATTAGCTACAGAATAAGGCAACGGAATTTTAGTTTATACACTAACATTTAATCAAATGTCTGTGAATACTTTCCTATTAATATTAAGAAGTCAATCCTTGTACCTAGACTGAAAATAGGATACGAGAATTACGTAACTCGATTATCTGAATGGGACGCGTAAACTCGTAGAGCCTAAAAACCAAGACGGATATTGTATCACAGTAAAAGTTACCCGCTTGCATAATACATCTGATCTGAAATCCTGATCGATTACGTCCCAGATTCCGCCAAAAATAGGAGCTAGAAATCTAGACCGCAAACATTATTCATAGGTTATGTTGTTGTTTTTGTGGCAAGGTTATTATTTATCACGAAGGTTTCACGGGGTCGTTGACCTCATGGGGTGTCGGAGGTCAAGCTTATTCACTTTGTGTCGTGAATTCGCTGTGATTTATGGTGCGATTCTAAATGTGATATTCGATATCGACATGAAACGTAGCGAATTTTCTTTTACATTCGTACAAAGGGCTTTATGTTCATGAAAGTGAAATACTTGTATATAGGGTATACCCTAGTTTATAGTCTGCTTCGAATTAAGAAACTACACTATAATTGGCCACAGCATCTTATCAGATGATTGTTGCAGTGCCTTATTTAGGTTTGATGCAGCGTGCTGCATTTTCTTTTGTGACTAAACAGTCCGATGGCTGCACGACAGCTTTTGCCGC
This sequence comes from Conogethes punctiferalis, assembly GCA_031163375.1. Classification (NCBI taxonomy): domain Eukaryota; kingdom Metazoa; phylum Arthropoda; class Insecta; order Lepidoptera; family Crambidae; genus Conogethes; species Conogethes punctiferalis. The sequence goes on along the minus strand of CM062077.1, from coordinate 23,737,798 downwards.
ACAAGTCACAGATGAAACGTGAGTCTGGGGCATTATTAGGGGCAGCGACCCGGAGTCTTTTCTGCTTTAGGTGATCGACCCAGGCATCATCATGCACTGTCGCTCCAACCATCAGATCGTGACGCCATTCAGGTCTCAAACTGGCGCGGGACTCCCAGTTAGCCGTATCGATATGGAATGACCGCATATCCCGCTTGCAACAGTCTTTAAAGATTTTCTAAGTTTGTTGCTGGGTGCGTAAATATCCCACCCTGTTTCAAACACTTTTACATGCTTGCTGCCCCACACACCTATAGGAGCGCAGGATGGAGGACGGACTGGTACCTTACTGGCTGGGGGCTGCCCAACTTGAGGCGGGCGATAACTAGTCAATTAGCCGCGATGGACTATCCCACCGTCGAGAGTCGCCCCTGGCGCCCGCGCACACGTCCATTAACGCAAGGCTTATAACCGGTAACTGCGACTCCCCGTGTTGCTATCCGCACCACACAGGTGCGAGCAGAGTGTCCTCTCCGCAGGCACTGCATCGCCTGGGACGCATTAATGAAACCATGGACTTGCCCTGCATCCGTGGCTCCCTCTCGACCTCTTCAACTTTATCCGCAGGAAAGACGAGTCAATACGTGCGGAGTTGAATTGGCTGCAGGAGTTGCCGACATGTTCAGGTTGCACCTTACTGAGAAGACTAAGAAACTACACTACTATAATAATTATAATGTGTGTTTATCCATCCTAAGTATCCATAGTAAGTAGGGATGTAAGGGAGCCTATCATCTTTTCGCTCCAAGCCAAACTCATCTGCCCGTGGTGCATCCTGCCAAACAAAAAAACGAGGATCTGACAGGCGTAAAGATGATATGTCGCTCCCTTACATCCCTCTCCTCCCTCCGCTCTCTTGGCTAAGTTGTGAATTTCCAGGCAGCGGTTTAAAACCCAACACGTATTTTGAAATTTTATTGATATTCGTTACATGTACGTTTATTCGACGCTCTTTCGGTAAAAGAAAATTTTGCAAGATTGAAGAAAGCGGTTTCTTGAGATTGCAAACTGCCCAACCGGTGGTCCGGTTTCCCGCCTGGCTGGAACCACCGTGCACTCGGCTAAACCACCTGGAGTGACTTCGGTGGCCTTTCGGAATGCTGCCCGTTCCCTGGTATTCCCTTCATCATCAGCCTATTGCAGTCCACTGCTGGACATAGGCCTCTTCAGTTGTTCGCCACTTATATACAAATACCTGGAGGATACACCCATAATCGCCGCGCTGGGTAGGCGGGTTGGCGATCGCAGGGCGTAGCTTCTCGCTTTGGTGACGCTGCTGCCCGTCATCGGCCTGTGATATTTAGCTACGCCTTCTATCGTGATTGTTTTACCGCCACCAGTCGGTTTGCCAGAGCCTCGTTTGTTGTTCGGCAGGATGCACCACGGGCAGGTGAGGATGGCTTGGAGCGAAAAGGTGATAGGTCGCACCCTTAAATAACCCAAGACATGCCACGCTGGGCCACACAGAGCCACCTAGCCCCAAACTAAGCCGAAGCTTGTACTATGGGTACAAGACAACTGATAAACTTACTTAGATACATTTTTTTTTGTAAATAAATACATATTATACATAGAAAACACCCAGACCAATACAAACAGACATGTTCATGAACACAAATGTTTGTACTGTGCGGGAATCGAACCCACGACCCTTGGCTCAGAGGGCAGAGGTCACTACTAAATGAGCCACAGAGCCTGTCCCTTACATCACTATTATTTCCTTAGTCGTCTTCTACGGCACCCGCGGGATGAGCTATGGTGGTAACCACACGGGAACCCAATCATTAGCAAATAACAATCGGCCGGTGTGTAAATCATTAGTGGGCAGGTCAATTAACCTTAGTCTGTTGGCCACTCAGTGGCCATTTTGCGGTATTCAATATCGAGATCAAATTACACAGTGATAATTACTTAATCAACGTAATTGGCCGGAATCGGGTTCGTCTGAAGTGTAGTATTACATTGTTATTCAAACAACTCGGGTTATGAGATTTCGGTAATGTAAATTGATATACTTTTATTTTATAGTGGCTCGACATAACGGCTTCCCTACGCCTGATGGAAAGCGAAAAAGAAGCCCAAGTCGCTGTGACAACGGGCAAGTAAGTGGTCACTTGGTCGGTTACCTGTCAGTTGCTACCGCCATGCCGGACCAACCCTAACCCAGAGGTCATTTGGCTGCGGTATTCTATAGGGTGGATGGAGGTCCTTCCCCAGACGGGCGGCTCAATTCGAGCGATTATTCGCTATGCTCTACCTCTCTTAATACTTGAATTGGCAAACTAAGCTGAACCTTGTACTATGGGTACTAGACAACTGGTAAACTTACTTAGATACTTTTTTTGTAAATAAATACCTATTCTCGCCCTGCGGCTTTGAAACAGTACGGACGTCTGTTGATTTTAACTAAATAATTATTAAATTCAGTGAAGCCTTGCCCCGGAGTCCTAGCGCCTTCGCCCTTTGCTACTGGAGCACCCAAGCTTCGCGGTAAGCCCGAACACTTTTTGTCGTTTTCTCCGGATTTGAACCGTCGATCGCCGGCGCCCCGACCCTGTAGTCTGTGCCACTGAACCACCAGAGCAGTGAGCGACAGCGACGAAATTAGCATCAACCTCCTACGTGCGCTACAGACGGGCAACTACCGCTACGGAGTTGCGTCATCGCGAAGGGGATCCACGTGCTACGAAACTACTACGAGTGACTACGACTACAAAGGTGATTTACAACAAGAAATTTATTGTGATACATAGTATCCGGGCACAAATAAGCAAAGTGATTTTTTTGTTTAGATTATTCCTCAATAAGTGCGACTAAATACAGGATGTCGGTACAACGCACTCCGGAAAAGTCTACATCTGTGCCTAATATACCGACCCTAGAGGATGAGTCGCCTCCTAACTACATTTCGGCTAGAAACAAAAAAAGACGTCCGTCAACATCAGTACCAGAACTACAGATTACCACTAAGGAAGATACATGCGATATTCGTGATTCTTTCAGTAGGTTTGCTGCTGATCAAGATAAAAAAATGGACGCTATTTTGACAACATTAAAGGATATACAGCACACAAATAGTATGATTCAAACGTCTATTACCTATCTGTCAGAGGAGAACATAGAATTAAAAAATAAAATCGCAAAATTGGAACTAGAAGCAAAGAGGGATAAAGAACAAATTGTGTTTTTGGAATCAAAATTGGAAGATAGTCAAAGAACAGATCGCAAAGCTAATATAGAAATACGAAATGTTCCACTCAAAGGAGGTGAATCGAAGAATGAACTGCTGGAAATGATGCAGCACCTAGGAAAAACTTTGAAAATTGATATAACAAAACAAAACGTGAAGGATATTATAAAAGTCAATAAAAATAAAAAAGAAAAAAGCACAATTGTTGTTGAATTTACCAACACTTTTATAAAGACCGATGTACTTAAAGCCGCCAAGAACTATAATGCGAAAAATAGGGACTCAAAATTAAGAGCATTGCATCTGGGACTGAAATCTAACCCTGATATTCCGATATTTGTTTCGGAAAACCTTACGATTAGAGCTGCTAGACTTCATTTCCTAGCAAGAGACTTGAAAATATCCAAAGGGTACAAATATTGCTGGACCAGTTACGGGAAGATCTATCTGCGTATGGACGATACCACACCTATCATTACGGTGGCAACTGAAGCGCAACTGCAACAACTTGCTATCATGTGACTGACTTTACTACATATAATAATTTTAAGTACAGTATTTTTTCTATATAACGCATGCCGGTGTAACTTATCCTATAACCGTTGTAACTTTTACATAATACTCGCATCAAATAATCAAAAACACTTAGTAATAATCACACCATTTATACATTATATTGTCTTACAGTTCATTAATTTTTATCTGAAATACCCTATTCAATGCCGTGACACAACTCCCAAGACTTATATGCGACATACTCATCATTTCATTGTACTCAAATACATGTTCAATTCTTTAAACCCTCTCACATTTTTTCAAATAAATAATGGATAGAAGACAAAATAATATACTCCAAGAATTAGACACATTAAATAGCGACAGTTCTCTTAATTGTTCTATTAACACTTTGTACAAGCACTTACCCCCCGGTAATCCAAACCTCTCCTTAATTACTCAAAATATAAGGAGCATACATAGTCTCACGAATATGGACGATTTAGAGATAAATCTTAGCTTTCTTGACCAAACTATAGACCTTATTGTATTAACAGAATGTCGTATAAACCCTCAAAGACCTCTCCCCCATAAAGTGAACTATATAACACACGGAACTACAAAAAAAACTAACCAAAATGACGGTGTCGTGGTCTTTATTAAAAAATCTATAAAACACTCTGTCAAAGAAATAGATCTATTCGGAGCGTCTTGTCTTGAGATTAACACACCGTTCTGCTCAATAATCTGTATATACCGAACGCATTCTGAAAGAACCCCCGAACAGTTCATAAACTCCCTTGATACACACTTAAATAGTACACATCTTCGTAAAAACGTCATTCTAACTGGGGATATTAATATTAATATAAACGTAGTTTCTGGGAAGCTGGATAAATTTTCTGATGATTATCTTTGTATGATGGCGTCTCATGGCTTGGAACCGGGTCATAGACAAAAAACTAGGCTTGATAGTTGTTTGGACCGTATGTTCATAAATTTAGATTCCGCAAAGTACACGCCCATAGTTGCAGTCCTAGATACAACTATAACGGATCACCAAATGGTCTTACTGTATATTTACGGCAAAGTAAAAGAAGTAAATCCTGCTCCTCTTAGACAAAAAAATATTATAAATTATACAGAAGCCTTGAAATCCTTACAGTTAAAAGATCTATCTGTTTTAAGCCCCATCACTGACCCAAATTTGTTTTCTAATAAATTAATTACACTAATTACAGACTGCTTAAATGAAAACACAAAGACTGTTAACATACCAAGAAGTAAAAGAATATTAAAACCATGGATTACTGAGGGTATCTTGAAGTGCATTAAAAATAGGAACAACTTACAAAGACAATCACGATTAAATCCGACAAACGAAATATTAAAAATTTCCTACAGAAGATATCGCAACTTCTGTAACAATCTTATAAAGAAACTCAAAAAGCAATACGAACGTGATATGTTAAATAAGGCAAAGGGAGACAATAAAACGTTGTGGAAATCAATAAAAGATATAACTAACTATAAAAATAAACAAAAAAACACAAATATCGAACTGCTCAATGTAAAGAACACCCCCATAGAATCTGCTAATTACATAAACAATTACTTCAATACTATCGGAAAATCACTAGCTGAAGAAATAAACCCAGATTTATCCACACAGCAAACACAAAATTTTAATAACGTACCCTCTCAAGTGGGGTCTATTGGTATTGTGGATATCCAACACTTTGAAGTCGATTCTATTATAAATAGCCTCAAATCGGATTCAGCCTCAGGGTGGGATAATATACCAACAAGATTTATAAAATCTGCTAAAGGAATTATTGTTCCCTTACTAGTTACGCTAGGGAATCTTATTCTTAAACATGGTATTTTTCCACGAAACCTGAAACGGTCAATTATACACCCTCGTCGCCGTAGAGCGAAAAGTCACTAAGTAGGTCATGACGTGTTTTGAGTTATGGCGGTTTAAAGTTTTATAAAACAAAAAAAAATATAACTTAATTTTAGTAAAAGATAATTCTAATTTCATTGCTATATATCTTAAAGAATAGATAGACAAATAAGATTGTATTATCACTTTCAATTAATCATGTTTAATTACTGAGTTAGTGACAAAAAACTTGAGTTAGTGACTATTTCACTCATGTTTGGATCATATCGAGAGCCATTAAGTCGACTTAGTTAGTTTTCGCTTTCATGTTTTGTACCGAACCAGTAATTCTAAAAGTAGTTAAGTCACTTTAGGTAATTTTTAGTATGGATTGGGTCCAAAATTATGATTTGATTTGTAAAAGAGAGAAATAACCAACTCGACTTAGGTACAGATTTGCTTTGTTAGATCATAAAAAATTGTGTTAAGTAAAATTGGTTAGTTTTCGACTGCCAATGAGTAGTGCAAACGTAAAGTTAATGTGTTTTCGCTCTCTGTAAAACAAAAACTATGGCGCGTACAGAAATGTCAAAAAGAAGAATTTGTGCAGAAAAATTTTGGGAATCTGGTTAGGTATTTAACTCCATTTTGGCCATATGTCGACTTAGTGACTTTTCGCTCTACGGCGACGCTATCTATAAGAGTGGGGATAGAGGCGATATCAACAATTATAGACCGATCTCGGTGCTCCCTGTTATTTCTAAAATTATTGAAAAATTAATAAATAGTCGCTTATTAGGTTATCTCAACACTTTCCAGATTTTATCGAAAAATCAATACGGCTTCCGTACAGGTATTAGCACAGTGTAACGGAACCAACCCCACCCTATCACGAATTTATTTTTCGATATCAATAACATTCCATGGTTGGAAATAATGTACTGAAAAATGGAATATTGTCGCACCGCCATCTATGTGAAACGCCAGGAACGTGTAACGTTAGGGATTCTATCGACCCAACTTGGCTGTTTAAGCCCTCGACTTACGTAACGTTAGTTCACGTGCTAGACGACAGTTGGCGTGATTAGAAAATTTAATCTAAACCTTTCCTATATTTTGTGAATATCAATTTAAATATACTATATTATACATTTAAAATTTAATAAATGATTTATTCAGGAATCAATGTATGAATCGAGACGTAAAAAAGAAATCAATATAAATTAATAGAATTGGTGCTAGAAGCAGTCACTTGCGATTCTTTTAACTAATAGTGAATCAGAAATGAGTAAGATGGCGCTCTGTGATAGAATAATTAATACAACTGAAGTCTGTTTAAAATAAGTAATTTTGGTCACGCCCACGCGTGGGAACATTGAATGTAGGAGTGGGGATATAGGCATGACTATATAAGGGGAAGTTCAGGAATATTCAGGGACGGAGCGAGGTTTGATTTTAATTGGGAGAGAGCGAGGCGCGATTTTCATTAATAAGGGGGGGAGCAAGGCGCTAATTAACTTAGGGTTTGATTCAGAACAGTTTAAATTATTATTTTGCATTGAATTTTTACTAAATTGTAGAGTCAGTGAAGTGCGATCAAGGAATTAGGCCTGAAACTACCGTTTCAGGTCCCAAGTAAGCCAATTAGGGCCACAGACTATTTATTTAGTTTGTGATTAGGAAATAGGGCTTAGAAGTTATCTAATATTTTATATTATATATATTTACACACACTACACACCACATTTCATGTTTAGTTAGGGATTTATTAGGTACACTTTACATAAAAGGTAATTACTCTAGATTTTAATATTTTGCTAATAATTATTCATAATGACCATATGGAGTCATTTCAGTCCAGATAGGTGATTAAACTTGCTGCGTTTTATTATAGGGCTCCCATCTTGGAAAACTCGTGTGGAACTGCCTGGCTCACTATCTCCGTAAAAAGAGGTAGATGCCGTTTAGGGGGAATTTCTTATAAATACCTGCTTAAACACTTTTGGTCAGCCATTCTAGTGTGTAGTACGGTTGAATATTATTATCTCAGAGATTTTATTATTTAACTTTGTATTGCCGACTAAATGGTAAAACAGGCTCCGACCTCTCCTTCGGGACTTGGTTAGAGCAATCTTACGAGTGGTCCTAACTCATATCATGTATTTTGGGCACAAACATAATACATGGTATTGGTGAAACTGTCCTCTTGTGTTTATTAAATTATTATGATCCTCGCTGGATTGATTTATTTAAATTAACTTTTAACCAAGTTAAAGTCTAGAATACAAGGTTTTAAGGTATAAATAAACATTTAAAAGGTGTTGTTTCATTTCACACTGCACAAAAATCTTAAATTATTTTTACACGTAGTTGCCTAAATTGATTGCACCGTAAACAAACACAAAGTTACTTAACTCTAAACGATTCTATTATGAAATAAACTATATTATGATCTTTAATTAAGGACAAGACATAAGTCTTCTCCTAAACATATTTATAATAACTCTAAACGATTCTATTATGAAATGAATTATATTATGATCTTTAACTAAAGACAAGACGTGAGTTTTCTCCTAAACATAATTTTAACTACACTTTAGTTGCCTTGCTTGACAGCAATGGTAACATCTTTTACTACAAGCTTACCTGTTCCTATCTTGGACTGGTCTATAAATGAACTTTTTTAGGGACTAGACGAAAGTCTTTCCTACCTACAACCTACCTACCTCCTGAGTTTACCTAGCTTAATTGCTCTGGTATTAAACAAATCATATAAACTATTGCAGCTATTATCCAATACTGCAAGCTACATCCGATTTGACAGTTCATGTTTTGTGAATTATGTCATGGTGGCGTATATACGGCCTACCTATCATTACAAATTATGGCGGTGCCCCTGCTTATGCAACCACCATTATGCCATTAGGGACCAATTATCATACTAGTATTCTTGGTGTAGTGTCTCAGTGCTGAGCTGCTCCGTTGAACACCTTCATACACTAACGTATGTCGTTGGGAGGACCAGTGTTGACCCTGCCTGTTTCATTGCATCGGTTACTAACTTATGTATGAACCTTATTCGCTAAATTTTACCATGTGTCAGCTCTTTACCGCTACCCTGGTACCACAACACAACAAAGGTATTCCGTGTCTGCAAGACCGTGATATACTTCATACAACATGTTGTTAGATTGGATGTTATTCTATCTAACTTATACAATTTATTTGGATTTGGTGCTGGGTAAACTCCATCCCAATATATCCTACCTACATTAGCCGTTGAGGCTCAATCACAATCCTTTTCCTATTCGGGAAGAAACGTTAAATATGGTTGTGTTTCACCGCTTTTAGGCGTGCTTGGGGCCTTAAAGCATCCCTAATACCTACACTATTATACTTTAAACCTTATCCTAAAGGTAGGAACGATTTCGTCTATATAAAAATCTTATTTATCTAAACGTTACTGCTCAAGAGGGAACAATAGGCGGACTTAAAGCCGTATGGCAATCTCTAATTATTAGAATCTTATTGTTAAAGTGTAGTTTATATAAACTTTTAATAAGACTTTGATTTACTATTGGTTCCGGTGAAATTATATTTAGGATTCTGTAAGCAACAAGTATTAAATATATTTTTTATATATAAATAACATTACTATTCCTATTCAATTATAAACGTTTCGTATTTTACTTTAGACCTAGATTACTTAGATAACTTCACAAGGCTTTCGACATACGCTTAATCTGAACTCAGCTACCTTCATAAGAATTTGAATTACTACATAATAAATTAATACACAACGTAATAGAGTCCTACCATCTTACTAGACGATCACAAAGATATTTATCTGGCCAAAATAACAGTTTCTCTACTTATTTCATTACAGCTAAATAGCTATACATGTAGTGAATATTAATGTAGAGAAGTAACGAGTTTAAATTAAGGGTTTATAGTAGTGTTCCCTTATAAAATATAATAGTAGAGAAGGGGGGGTTCGTTACAACAGAGGATGCTATTCTGGAACTTACTAAAAATATAACCACGCATCTAGATAGTAAGAAAAAAGTCCTATGTATATTTCTTGACCTTAGGAAGGCATTTGATACCGTTTCTATCCCCACTCTCCTCCATAAACTCTATAAGATTGGCGTACGAGGTAGTTTCCATGCACTTCTATCTGATTATCTCCAGGAACGTACTCAGGCAGTCAAATTAGATAATCACACATTTAGTAATATTGATTCTACAAACAGTTATGGCGTTCCACAAGGTAGTGTTCTTGGACCAACCTTATTTCTAATTTACATAAATGACCTGACTAACTTAAAACTAGACGATGGTTGTGTTTTCTCGTATGCCGATGACACCGCTTTACTTTTTCACGGAGACAGCTGGCCTCAAGTATTTGCCTCCGCAGAAGCAGGCCTCGAGAGGGTCGTAAACTGGCTACACATAAATTTACTTTCCCTGAATAAGTCAAAAACAAATTATATTGCCTTTTCAATTAGAAATTCTATGCAGCCAGATCCGAACCTCTCTATACAAATACACTCGTGTAAAAGAGACAAAGACAATTGCGATTGTTATAAAATTGAAAGGGTGGATCACACAAAGTATTTAGGTGTTATCGTGGACAAGAACTTATCCTGGTACCCCCACCTTGATATGGTAGCCAGCCGCGCACGAAAGTTTATTTGGCTATTTAAACATCTGCGCGATATAGCCGACAAAGATCTTCTTATTTATATCTACAAAAGCCTGGTACAATCCTTACTCCTATACTGCATAATAGTATGGGGTGGTACATACAAAACCACATTCATTAAAATTGAGCGTGCACAACGACTGGTCCTGAAGGTAATGTTTCGAAAAACTAGACATTTTAGCACTGATCTCTTATATCTAGAAGCAGACGTTTTGACGGTTAGGCAATTATATGTGCAACAATGTATTTTATATATTCATAAAAATCATTTTTTTGACCCAAATTTATGTAATAAAAGAAATGTCAATACCGTAATACGCGTTAAAGTCACAAAAACAGCATTTGCTCAAAAACAGTTTTCAGCACAGTCCATCTCAATGTACAACAAAGTAAATAAAATTTTAAACATTTTCCCTTTACCTCATTATTCATGCAAACAAAGAATAACGTCATGGCTTAAATTGCAAAATTACACATATATTGAAAAGTTACTGTTTACAACGGTAAGTAAATAAATAAAAAATAAAAATAAAATATAATAATAATTTAATTAAAAAAGGAAAATAATCTTATACACTACATAGCTATTTCGATAAACACTTAAACTAAAAGATACACTACACACGGTTACATTAACACACAAAGTTACATGTTACACATGTATAGGTAAAATTGGCACACATATAAAATAATTCAAACAATTTCACACTTTTATATAGTACTACAAATTACAGGCACACTCAGACACAGAAAAATAGTACAAAAGTAACATAGAATAAGTTAGTTAAATATTAGTTATTAAGCAATAGCTACATACCTATATTATGTATTCTCTATTGATAACTACAAATAATAATGTTGGCTCTATATGAGAGGGGTCTCCTATAGCACAGGTTTGTACAAACTTAAAATAGGAGATCCACGCACTGTATCTATACCAATTTGTAGTTAATAATAAAAACATTTTTGATTTTTTGATTTTTTTTTTTTTTTATTAAACACCCAGACCAGTACAAACAGACATGATTTGTTCATGTTTGAGATTTGATTTGATTGATTGAGATGACAGATTGTTCGTGAAATGAGACGTTTTCAATAGTCTTTCCTTTTACCATCAATCCGACTGTCACAAAGTGACGGACCTAGTCCACTTTTTGGGGTCAATGCATAACTATGACCAGACCACTCCTTGTTCAGCTAAGCCGTTTTCAGGAGAGGGTCCTAACATTGATCTACTCGTAAAAGCGTACAACTACAAAAGTACGAGTATAATGTCTATGAACATGAACACAAAAATATCTGTATGCCCCAATCCGTTCCTCTTAAGCCTAGTGCATTAACAGACCAGGTCTCAAATGTGACTAAAAAGAGTCCAGATGCCTGAGCGTCCCGGTTTTAATTAGAAATCCATACTTTCCTTTCGCAATTTCAATAGGAATGCTTTTTCAGCTGCAGGCGTAATCAACGACACTAGTTCTACACCTGGATTTGTGCGAGGAGGTGAACGGAACTGTTTTAAACTGAATATTCTTTACGGAGATAACAGGCTGTTTTTTTTTATTTTATCTTGAAATCAGTTGATTCCATCCCATCTCACAGCGTAGAAGACGACTAAATGAAACTGGGATGTAAGGTGGTGCATCCTGCCGAACAACAAACGAGACTCTGGACACCGACTGGTGGCGGTATAACCATCATGATAGAAGGCGTAGCTAAATACCACAGACCGATGACGGGCAGCAGCGTCACCGGAACGAGAAGCTACGCCCTGCGATCGCCAGCCCGCCTGCCCAGCGTGGTGATTAAGGGTATATCCTCCAGAGGTTTGCCCTAGGTGGCGAGCAGCTGGAGAGGCCTATGTCCAGCAGAGGACAACAATAGGCTGATGATGATGATGAAATGAAACTGGGAGCAGCGTCGTGACTGAGGCAAATCTCCCCAAATGACAGCTGTTATTAAATAAAATATGTAACCCAAGACATGCCACGCTGGGCCAAACACTTTATCTAGTTCCAAACTAAGCTGAAGCTTGTACTATGGGTACCAGACAACTGACACACTCACTTAAATACTTTTCTTTTGTAAATACATATTGTACATAGTAAACACCCAGACCAATACAAACAGACATGTTGATGCACACAAGTGTTTGTACTGTGCGGGGATCGAACCCACAACCCTTGGCTCAGAAGGCAGAGGTCACTACAAAATGAGCCTATTATAATTCTAGTAACTATGAACTTACATGCAAAATCAAATCCAGTTTGCCTTTTTTTTGTTAAAAATATACATAATAATATCATACTTTTGATGTCATACATACATTAGTACAATATTTGTTAAGCGCAAGCGATGTATGTGTAATCAATGATACCTATTTAATAATTACGTTTGTAACGAATCATTTAGAAGAGTACTATACATTGAAATAATGGTGTGATTTATGACAGAAACATTTGATACTGGTAAACCCGGATCAGATGACCCGGTCAAAGTACTCTTAGCGTAAAAGCACAAAAGTATAATAAAACAGTATATTATAGCAAATATCGCCATAATTCAATGCGCTAAATGCACCAAACCCGAAATTAGGCCCGGCTAAAACAATAGCAATACGATTGTCTGCGCCATCGCAATGATTAACCCCCTAACGGCCCGCCCGTCAACACGGACGCGACCAGTCAATCTCATACATTATTCGCCGGCGAGCGATCTGCAATTAACCGAAATTAGTCCGTTTGTGAATTAGCTAAATATATCGGACAAGATCAAATGGAATGGTCTAAATGAAATAAATACAAATGCCGATGGCGATTATGGATAAAGCCTCCAGATGTTTGACTAAAGTGGAGAACAGCTGGAGAAACCTATGTCCAGCTTTCACGATGCTGTGACGACGACAATGAACCGCTCCGCGTTTCTGAGCTTAGTATAGGAACACCTCATTGATATGGGGTGATTCCTACAGGATGATTTCTGCGAGTGTCGTAAAAGACGGCTAAAAGAATATTAGGAAACGAGCAGTAGCGTTTATTTCGGTACAAATTAAAACAATCGGTTGTTGACCGTTTTCCAGATAAGCATGCTGACTGAGCCATCCCCCAAATGGCAATTGTCATTGGATACGCTGGGGAGGAGACAGTTGCAGGCGCTTAAGGGCATCCTACACTACGCCTCAGAAACGGTATCCACTCAAGAATTCGTTTATCCCAACGGTTTTCCGTTCGGCGGCTGATATGGCCAGCCCATCAGCCGCAGAACGGACGGATTCAGCTTACTACTCCGGTTAACTATGTGATATTAGGCCTTTTTTATGCAAGAGGCGACAGACTTCCAAGTGTGATGGCTGATGGTAAGATGTCGACACCCCGCATGGACCTCAAATTGAGTTCTGGGGTCACTGCTGGCCTTTTAAATAATACGCTTGTTTCTTGTAGGTGCCCAAGTCGTAGCTGTTCGGAAAGACAGGCAGTCGATCTTTGTCGGATCACTTCGTATCCGATTTAGATGAACCTTTATCGTATCTAAAATATCCAATAAGCCCAGTTAATTTATTAATAACCTGAAATGTTAGTTCGACGCGGTAAAGACAGGAACTAACTAGGAGGGATGCAAATCGGGCCGTGTGTACAATGCATCGGGCGGCAGCTGAGCAAACACCGACGCGTAAATATGCGCTTTAATTGCGTACAGCAGCGCTCGTCATTAGAAAACTCAATCAGGCTAGCAACGGTCTATGAATGTAGCAATAGACGCAATACTACTGTTCTAGTAAAAGAGGACAACTTATAATATCGGAATACCTTAGTTACCTAATGATATACCTACAATTTAAATATTGAATATCATCATTATCAGCCTATTGCAGTCAACTGCTGGACATAAGCCTCTCCAGTTGTTCGCCATCTAGGGCAAACTTCTGGAGGATATACCCATAATCGCCACGCTGCATCGCTGGGCAGGCTTGAATACCATGAAAACCGATTAAAATTTAGTAATTTGGCTGCAAAAGTACTGTACAGTATTTTTGTAAAGCCTTACGAAATATAATTATTATGAAGTCATCATGTTTTGACAGCTTCTTAAATGTATATCAATTGACTTGACAGTTCACAACCCTCGTTAAAATTGATATGCTTTCGATTCTATGGTTTCGTAGCATCCATCGTTTCTGTAGACGCGAATCGCCATCTTGAACTTTTTCGTAGCGTTCGTAGCACACAGCTATGTCGTAGCAGTCCTCGTAGCACATAATGTTGCCGTAATACGTGATACTCTTCCTTGGGGTGAGAGGTTCCCCCCAACAGCCCGTCGATGATGACCAGGCCGCCTTGGCTATCATTGTAGTCATTTAGAAAAACAAAATAACATTTTCTTCCTCCAGCATGAGATTTTGATTATCTTTCGCCCTATTAATAACATCAACATCAGATAAACAGCAGTGCAGTAGTAAAATAATATCAATTTCTACGACCAAAACAAAAAAAATTAAAATATCTGTATTGGCTCAAACCCGGATTTCACTTACTCATAGATAGAAATTCTTTATTGCACCCGATCTAGGTACTTGACACACATTATGCTGTTTTTATTTCATTTCATTTTCAAATAAATTCTACTGCGATCACCAACCCGCCTTCCAAGCGACCTCCTCTATGACAGTTGTCATTGGGGAGGCATTATGTCCAGCAGTGGACAAGCAAGCTGATAATGATGAAACTTTTAATATTTTTTTATAATGGAAGATGAAACTTTTACATCCTATGTCACGAACCGATATGGGCCCGAGTAGTTTACGTTCGTATAGCATAATAATATACGAGTACCTCACAGATCTGAGAGGCTGGCCTTAGAGCGATTGTTTACAATACATCAGGCAGCAGCTGCACAAACATCGGTGCAGCAAATATGAGCTTTAATTGCCGACTCTCGAGCTCTTGACTTAGCGCATTCAAAGGTTTAGAAGTGTATCGAGGATTCGAGATAAAGTTGAGCTTAAAATGTTACTAGAAATTAAAAAGTGACTAAAATGTTCTGTAAAATTATCGAATTTAGCGCTGAGTCAAGAGCCCGCAATTAAAGCTCATATTTGCTATTTGGATCATATTACTTTCTTCGCTTCTAATAGCTGCAGCGTGATGTTATATCGCCTAAAGCCTTCCTCGATAAATGGTCTATTCAACACAAAAAGAATTTTTCAATTCGGACCAGTAGTTCCTGAGATTAGCGCGTTCAAACAAACAAACAAACAAACTCTTCAGCTTTATAATATTAGTATAGATAATATTAGTATAGATGATAATAATGGATATGGATATGGATTATAAAGGATCGCCTTTGACCGCCAAAAATTATTCAATAGAAAATCTATGGTCACTGTCACATATAAATAAGCATCACTCTTATTCAAAGGGTTAGTTATGTAACGAACCCCCCTTCTAAGAATGAAAAATATTAAATGGAATGAAAAAGGAAAACCCCAACATCCCTTTATTTTATATTTCGTTACTTCTCTACATAAGTATATTCATTTATATAGCTATTTAGCTATAATGAAACAAGTAGAGTAACATTTTATTTTGGCCAGATAGAAATATCTTTGTGATCGTCTAGTATGATAATAGGACCCCATTACGTTGTGTTTTATAATGTAGTAATTCAAATTCTTTATGAAGGTAGCTGAGTTCAGATTAAGCGTATGTCGAAAGCCTTGTGAAGTTAGTACATAAGTAATCTAGGTCTAAAGTAAAATACGAAACGTTTATAATTGAATAGAAATAGTTTAAGAAGTGACTGTTATTTGTATATAAAAAATATATTTAATACTTGTTGCTTACAGAATCCTAAATATAATTTCACCGGAAACAATAGTAAATCAAAGTCTTATTAAAAGTTTATAAAAACTACACTTCAACAATAAGATTCTAATAATTAGAGATTGCCATACGGCTTTAAGTCCGCCTATTGTTCCCTCTTGAGCAGTAACGTTTAGATAAATAAGATTTTTATATAGACGAAATCGTTCCTACCTTTAGGATAAGGTTTAAAGTATAATAGTGTAGGTATTAGGGATGCTTTAAGGCCCCAAGCACGCCTAAAAGCGGTGAAACACAACCATATTTAACGTTTCTTCCCGAATAGGAAAAGGATTGTGATTGAGCCTCAACGGCTAATGTAGGTAGGATATATTGGGATGGAGTTTACCCAGCACCAAATCCAAATAAGTTGTATAAGTTAGATAGAATAACATCCAATCTAACAACATGTTGTATGAAGTATATCACGGTCTTGCAGACACGGAATACCTTTGTTGTGTTGTGGTACCAGGGTAGCGGTAAGGAGCTGACACATGGTAAAATTTAGCGAATAAGGTTCATACATAAGTTAGTAACCGATGCAATGAAACAGGCAGGGTCAACACTGGTCCTCCCAACGACATACGTTAGTGTATGAAGGTGTTCAACGGAGCAGCTCAGCACTGAGACACTACACCAAGAATACTAGTATGATAATTGGTCCCTAATGGCATAATGGTGGTTGCATAAGCAGGGGCACCGCCATAATTTGTAATGATAAGTAGGCCGTATATACGCCACCATGACATAATTCACAAAACATGAACTGTCAAATTGGATGTAGCTTGCAGTATTTGATAATAGCTGCAACAGTTTGTATGATTTGTTTAATACCAGAGCAATTAAGCTAGGTAAACTCAGGAGGTAGGTAGGTTGTAGGTAGGAAAGACTTTCGTCTAGTCCCTAAAAAGTTCATTTATAGACCAGTCCAAGATAGGAACAGGTAAGCTTGTAGTAAAAGATGTTACCATTGCTGTCAAGCAAGGCAACTAAAGTGTAGTTAAAATTATGATTAGGAGAAAACTCACGTCTTGTCTTTAGTTAAAGATCATAATATAATTCATTTCATAATAGAATCGTTTAGAGTTATTATAAATATGTTTAGGAGAAGACTTATGTCTTGTCCTTAATTAAAGATCATAATATAGTTTATTTCATAATAGAATCGATAAGAGTTAAGTAACTTTGTGTTTGTTTACGGTGCAATCAATTTAGGCAACTACGTGTAAAAATAATTTAAGATTTTTGTGCAGTGTGAAATGAAACAACACCTTTTAAATGTTTATTTATACCTTAAAACCTTGTATTCTAGACTTTAACTTGGTTAAAAGTTAATTTAAATAAATCAATCCAGCGAGGATCATAATAATTTAATAAACACAAGAGGACAATTTCACCAATACCATGTATTATGTTTGTGCCCAAAATACATGATATGAGTTAGGACCACTCGTAAGATTGCTCTAACCAAGTCCCGAAGGAGAGGTCGGAGCCTGTTTTACCATTTAGTCGGCAATACAAAGTTAAATAATAAAATCTCTGAGATAATAAAATTCAACCGTACTACACACTAGAATGGCTGACCAAAAGTGTTTAAGCAGGTATTTATAAGAAATTCCCCCTAAACGGCATCTACCTCTTTTTACGGAGATAGTGAGCCAGGCAGTTCCACACGAGTTTTCCAAAATGGGAGCCCTATAATAAAACGCATCAAGTTTAATCACCTATCTGGACTGAAATGACTCCATAATGGTCATTATGAATAATTACTAGCAAAATATTAAAATCTAGAGTAATTACCTTTTATGTAAAGTGTACCTAATAAATCCCTAACTAAACATGAAATGTGGTGTGTAATGTGTGTAAATATATATAATATAAAATATTAGATAATTTCTAAGCCCTATTTCCTAATCACAAACTAAATAAATAGTCTGTGGCCCTAATTGGCTTACTTGGGACCTGAAACGGTAGTTTCAGGCCTAATTCCTTGATCGCACTTCACTGACTCTACAATTTAGTAAAAATTCAATGCAAAATAATAATTTAAACTGTTCTGAATCAAACTCTAAGTTAATTAGCGCCTTGCTCCCCCCCTTATTAAAGAAAATCGCGCCTCATTCCGATCAATTAAAATCGCGCCTCGCTCTCCCCCTTATTAATCTGATAAATCGCGCCTCGCTCCGTTCAGTTATACAAAATCGCGCCTCGCTCTCTCCCTGAATATTCCTGAACTTCCCCTTATATAGTCTTCCCTATATCCCCACTCTTACATTCGATGTTCCCACACGTGGGCGTAACCAAAATTACGTATTATAAACAGACCTCAGTTGTATTAATTACTCTATCAAAGAGCGCCATCTAACCCCTTTCTGATTCACTATTAGTTAAAAGAATCGCAAGTGACTGCTTCTAGCATCAGTTCTATTAATTTATATTGATTTAATTTTTCTACGTCTCGATTCATACATTGATTCCTAAATAAATCATTTATTAAATTTTAAATGTATATTACAGTATATTTAAATTAATATTCACAAAATATAAGAAAGGTTCAATTTTCTAATCACGCCAACTGTCGTCTAGCACGTGAACTAACGTTACGTAAGTCGAGGGCTTAAGCAGCCAAGTTGGGTCGATAAAATTCCCTAACGTTACACGTTCCTGGTGTTTCACATAGATGGCGGTGCGACAATATTTCCTTTAGTATACAGTAGTGAGACAGTACATTTCAGTATTTCCAAAAATGGAATTTTATTGATATCAAAAAATAAATTCGTGATAGGGTGGGGTTGGTTCCGTTACAGTCGCCCCCTAAATTATTGCGAAGGTTACCGTAGTAATAATTTACAAATAAAAGGAACCATCGGCATGTAATCTTCAATATTAAATGATTTTTTTTTATGATTTATTTTACTACGTACATTTTACCTTTTGAAACGTTTAAAAAAGTATTGGATTTGCCTGACATACTTGACAATACCGGGAACCGAACTCGACCTGACAATTCGTTTATGTCCCATCATGCAACACTCATAAGTCAACAACCCAGATCAACGAATTAGAAAATTCTCAGCTTAAGGAGCTGCGCAGACGACAGACCCCCTGCGCGACAGAGTCCACGTCCGAGACATTCAAAAAGAGCATCTAGGTCCCTAACTCCCTACAGCTTTGCCGACAAAATGATCGAAGATGTACGTTGAGTCCGTGAAACATCCGCGACAGACCCCCGCGCGCCGCGTGCGTCACCGCGTTTAATTGCATCACAGACTAAAAAGCGCGTCACGGACAGTCCGTCGTCCGCGCCGCCCCATTAGTCTTAGAATAAGTTCATAGTATAAAACAAAGTGATTTATATTAGAATGCAAAATTCAATTAATTTATTAATTTCCAGAGTTGATGTTGCGTAATTTAGTGATTTTTATGTTTAATTTGGTATTAAGATTATTACTGAAAATATTGACACATTTAATTAAATATTGGTTAAATAACAGTAAATCCAACATACATGTAAGTTGTTGACTTATTTTTTCTTTATTTGACTTGTTATTAAACCGATTCAAGCCTATCATACTTTATGTAGGTACAGAATACGGACTATCGCCCCCACTAAATTCCAGACTACAATAACTATGTAATTTGTAACATAATTTTTATTAAAAAAAATTAACCTCATGCATAACACGCGCTCTATCCCTATCTATACCCCAAACAACCACTTACAACCACACATCAACTACAAGTTTTTTATTGCCAATTAATTAGTAAAATAAATTATCGTTGTTTCGCGTGAGCAATCCATGTATCTATGTACGTATATCTATCCATATAAGGGTATAAGGTCCCAATAAGAAAAAAAATCTAAATATTCACCCGGGCGAAGCTGAGTGGGTTGCTAGTAAAGATTCAATAGCTTTGCAAAGTACAATTAACTTAAAAAAGAAAATTTAAGTTATTTTTATCACCTCTTAATCAATTTTAGTAACTAATCTTAAATTTAACTAATCTTATCACAAATTTGTGGTCTAAATTGTGTAAAACTAAAATGGCATTCTGTTTTAATTAAGCTAATAATCGTATTAATTACGTGTGCAAGTGATGTCTCAAACACATATAACTTAAGTATTTATCTGTAATTTTATTTGAAAAAAATATTCAGCGTACTCGTAGGTATTTCTAGCATTTATTATTAACAATGTTATAAAAGTAAGTAGTTTTTTCAATAAAATAACGAATTATTTTGTCCTATGGATAAATGACCTATGTCCAGCAGTGGACCGACGTGGCCTGGTGATGATGATAATAGATAAATTATTTAATAAATTTCTTAGGATAGGCCTATGTCCAGCAGTGGACCACAGCCTGCTAATGATGATGATGAATGGAATTTACTGATTTGTTATTAAAATATTTGCTATTGAAGCTATATTAATAAAAGGGACCCGCTCAAAGGGACACTCGAACTTATGGTAATTTACCATAAGTTAAACGCAGCAAAACAATTTAACCATAACATTCCCATAGCTTAAGTCATTAAACACAACACTCAAAAGCTAAACACTCGCGTTGCGTTTTAACAAAAGCCATCATTGAGTTACTCACAATTCATAACAAACGAACTCTTGACGTTACAGTTTTAACAATAACAATCATTATGAAATTGAACCTCTTAAACTACTCTATGAAATCGTACCCTATACCCGAGATCCGTTCTCAGGCCATAAATTTAAGAAACGTTGACCAAGTGTTATTTCGATTGTTATTCTTAGGAGTCAAATATTTAAACAACCACTGATAAAGAGTTTTGTTTACGGCCCGCTATTTAGAATAGGGTTTCTATGACACAAAGAAATGTAAAACCCTATAATGTACATTAGAAGGTATTACCGTATAGACCGCGTAAAGATTAAAACCAATCCTACCTATTGTATTTTTATACACATTTACGTCAAAATTTAATTCTAGACTTACTAGATGAATCCTAGGTAACCTAACTTCTGTCTACCCTAACTTATAAAAAAAAATACTAGTACCTACCTACAATAATCTAAATAAACCTAGCTAATCCTATCTTCCTATCGCCCTAGCCCTAGCCATACCTACTCTGAAATATATACATAAATAGATAAAGAGGGATATCTGATACCATGAGACCTAAGATATCAGACGGAATTTGGGAAAGGAAGGTAAGGATAGTGCACGTGGTGCAATGTGCACTGGATTTGGGATTTTCTCACTGCCGATCACACAGGCTCATGTGACCGTGGTTAGGCGAAAGGTGTCTTGGCCGCAGTGAGAGGAATACTGAAATGGCACACAGAAAAAAATACAACACACAATAAAATAAAAAAACAGTAAAACAAAACACTAAATCGAACATCTAAGTTGAAGCTAAATGTTTAATTATGAGTCAAAATTAATTACGATAAAACTTTAAATAAGATATGAATTAATAGTTTGATTTAATTATGCAATATGTTAATTAATAAAGTAACTAAGAAACAACTTCTCGCCCTCTATTGCTTTCCAATCTTTCCCATCCCATCCTTATCAAGCTTTTCATAAAATTTATATTAAAACTGAAAATCAAACATTCCTATAACTAACTTCACGCCCCCAGATCGCTTAACCATCACTCAGTCTTTGTAAAACCTCATAATCCTGGTCACGGCACCATTTGTAACGAACCCCCCTTCTAAGAATGAAAAATATTAAATGGAATGAAAAAGGAAAACCCCAACATCCCTTTATTTTATATTTCGTTACTTCTCTACATAAGTATATTCATTTATATAGCTATTTAGCTATAATGAAACAAGTAGAGTAACATTTTATTTTGGCCAGATAGAAATATCTTTGTGATCGTCTAGTATGATAATAGGACCCCATTACGTTGTGTTTTATAATGTAGTAATTCAAATTCTTTATGAAGGTAGCTGAGTTCAGATTAAGCGTATGTCGAAAGCCTTGTGAAGTTAGTACATAAGTAATCTAGGTCTAAAGTAAAATACGAAACGTTTATAATTGAATAGAAATAGTTTAAGAAGTGACTGTTATTTGTATATAAAAAATATATTTAATACTTGTTGCTTACAGAATCCTAAATATAATTTCACCGGAAACAATAGTAAATCAAAGTCTTATTAAAAGTTTATAAAAACTACACTTCAACAATAAGATTCTAATAATTAGAGATTGCCATACGGCTTTAAGTCCGCCTATTGTTCCCTCTTGAGCAGTAACGTTTAGATAAATAAGATTTTTATATAGACGAAATCGTTCCTACCTTTAGGATAAGGTTTAAAGTATAATAGTGTAGGTATTAGGGATGCTTTAAGGCCCCAAGCACGCCTAAAAGCGGTGAAACACAACCATATTTAACGTTTCTTCCCGAATAGGAAAAGGATTGTGATTGAGCCTCAACGGCTAATGTAGGTAGGATATATTGGGATGGAGTTTACCCAGCACCAAATCCAAATAAGTTGTATAAGTTAGATAGAATAACATCCAATCTAACAACATGTTGTATGAAGTATATCACGGTCTTGCAGACACGGAATACCTTTGTTGTGTTGTGGTACCAGGGTAGCGGTAAGGAGCTGACACATGGTAAAATTTAGCGAATAAGGTTCATACATAAGTTAGTAACCGATGCAATGAAACAGGCAGGGTCAACACTGGTCCTCCCAACGACATACGTTAGTGTATGAAGGTGTTCAACGGAGCAGCTCAGCACTGAGACACTACACCAAGAATACTAGTATGATAATTGGTCCCTAATGGCATAATGGTGGTTGCATAAGCAGGGGCACCGCCATAATTTGTAATGATAAGTAGGCCGTATATACGCCACCATGACATAATTCACAAAACATGAACTGTCAAATTGGATGTAGCTTGCAGTATTTGATAATAGCTGCAACAGTTTGTATGATTTGTTTAATACCAGAGCAATTAAGCTAGGTAAACTCAGGAGGTAGGTAGGTTGTAGGTAGGAAAGACTTTCGTCTAGTCCCTAAAAAGTTCATTTATAGACCAGTCCAAGATAGGAACAGGTAAGCTTGTAGTAAAAGATGTTACCATTGCTGTCAAGCAAGGCAACTAAAGTGTAGTTAAAATTATGATTAGGAGAAAACTCACGTCTTGTCTTTAGTTAAAGATCATAATATAATTCATTTCATAATAGAATCGTTTAGAGTTATTATAAATATGTTTAGGAGAAGACTTATGTCTTGTCCTTAATTAAAGATCATAATATAGTTTATTTCATAATAGAATCGATAAGAGTTAAGTAACTTTGTGTTTGTTTACGGTGCAATCAATTTAGGCAACTACGTGTAAAAATAATTTAAGATTTTTGTGCAGTGTGAAATGAAACAACACCTTTTAAATGTTTATTTATACCTTAAAACCTTGTATTCTAGACTTTAACTTGGTTAAAAGTTAATTTAAATAAATCAATCCAGCGAGGATCATAATAATTTAATAAACACAAGAGGACAATTTCACCAATACCATGTATTATGTTTGTGCCCAAAATACATGATATGAGTTAGGACCACTCGTAAGATTGCTCTAACCAAGTCCCGAAGGAGAGGTCGGAGCCTGTTTTACCATTTAGTCGGCAATACAAAGTTAAATAATAAAATCTCTGAGATAATAAAATTCAACCGTACTACACACTAGAATGGCTGACCAAAAGTGTTTAAGCAGGTATTTATAAGAAATTCCCCCTAAACGGCATCTACCTCTTTTTACGGAGATAGTGAGCCAGGCAGTTCCACACGAGTTTTCCAAAATGGGAGCCCTATAATAAAACGCATCAAGTTTAATCACCTATCTGGACTGAAATGACTCCATAATGGTCATTATGAATAATTACTAGCAAAATATTAAAATCTAGAGTAATTACCTTTTATGTAAAGTGTACCTAATAAATCCCTAACTAAACATGAAATGTGGTGTGTAATGTGTGTAAATATATATAATATAAAATATTAGATAATTTCTAAGCCCTATTTCCTAATCACAAACTAAATAAATAGTCTGTGGCCCTAATTGGCTTACTTGGGACCTGAAACGGTAGTTTCAGGCCTAATTCCTTGATCGCACTTCACTGACTCTACAATTTAGTAAAAATTCAATGCAAAATAATAATTTAAACTGTTCTGAATCAAACTCTAAGTTAATTAGCGCCTTGCTCCCCCCCTTATTAAAGAAAATCGCGCCTCATTCCGATCAATTAAAATCGCGCCTCGCTCTCCCCCTTATTAATCTGATAAATCGCGCCTCGCTCCGTTCAGTTATACAAAATCGCGCCTCGCTCTCTCCCTGAATATTCCTGAACTTCCCCTTATATAGTCTTCCCTATATCCCCACTCTTACATTCGATGTTCCCACACGTGGGCGTAACCAAAATTACGTATTATAAACAGACCTCAGTTGTATTAATTACTCTATCAAAGAGCGCCATCTAACCCCTTTCTGATTCACTATTAGTTAAAAGAATCGCAAGTGACTGCTTCTAGCATCAGTTCTATTAATTTATATTGATTTAATTTTTCTACGTCTCGATTCATACATTGATTCCTAAATAAATCATTTATTAAATTTTAAATGTATATTACAGTATATTTAAATTAATATTCACAAAATATAAGAAAGGTTCAATTTTCTAATCACGCCAACTGTCGTCTAGCACGTGAACTAACGTTACGTAAGTCGAGGGCTTAAGCAGCCAAGTTGGGTCGATAAAATTCCCTAACGTTACACGTTCCTGGTGTTTCACATAGATGGCGGTGCGACAATATTTCCTTTAGTATACAGTAGTGAGACAGTACATTTCAGTATTTCCAAAAATGGAATTTTATTGATATCAAAAAATAAATTCGTGATAGGGTGGGGTTGGTTCCGTTACAGTTAACCCCAGCCAAATGCGCAAGGACACGTATAGAAGGCCTAGGTTACATAATCTTCCCACAGAATATTTCATTATTTTTAGCTGACTTCAAGAAATAGGTCCATCGGTCCCTCACCCTGAATTCGAATGTGCATTACCTACATATACATACATAATGCATTTCTCGAGACCACGTCCTTTCATTTGCTACGATCCTGGCACACAACTTTTGCTTCGTCCACATTAATCAATCTTTTCATACTCTCATTGGTCGTCGGCTTAGGGTAAAAAATCTTTTTTAGGACACTTTCTATTTGGTCATGGAATGTCCTTCTAAGTCTTTCCCTTGTAACAGATCCATTCACGTTCTCGCTATATAAACGCCGCGGTAGGGTCCATTCGTACCACCTGGAAACATTTACCTCCAGAACCGTTCATTTTCAGCGTTCATTTCTGCTACGGACTTGCAAACTCTGGAACGATCTCCCAGCCGCGGTGTTTCCTGATCGCTACGACATGTCCTTTTTCAAATGAGGTTTAAAGAGAGCTCTTTCCTCACGGTGGGTAGCGGGATTGCTGTGCCCCTGGCATTGCAGATGTCCATGGGCAGCGGTTACTGTTTAACATCAGACAGGCCGCTTGCTCGTCTGCCACCAAAAAGCAATAAAAAGAATATTTTCTTGGTTAATCTACTTTCATCCATCCTCTCTAAATGACCAAAGCATCTAAGCATACCTTTCTCGATCCTAGTCACTACATCTTCTTGCAAACCACAAAGGTCTATTATCGTTACATTCCTAATCCTATCGCTCACTTTCACCCCTAGCACTTTCGAGTCTGAAACGGTTCGCCAACAGTCGATTGTTCCATGAACGTTTGACCAACAGAATCTTTCGCCCATTAACTTTTCGCCCAAAACACATTTGACCCATGAACTGTTCGCCAACAGAATGGTACGCCAGTGGACGTCTGATTTCGTGCTTCTTCTGCCATACCTAACTCTCACTACCATACGTTAGTGTCGGTGGTAAAACTCCCTTGTGCACCGCCAGGCGTGCGTTGTGGAGACCTTCATCTAACATTCGAAAACAAACCTCCTCCTCTTAGCGTTGTCCCGGTTTGTGCCTCTAGGCCCAGGGTCCGCTTTGACCATGATCCTAGATTTAGCGAGTCTGGTTATTACATTGAAGCGACTGCCATCTGACCTTCGTAACCCTCAGAAAGGGGAACTAGACAAATTTGGATCATGGTTTCAGAATTAAACTGCATGTGCAGGTTTCCTCACGATGTTTTCTTTCACCGCTAAGCTAGTGGTATAATTCCGCATATAGATTTTTGCAAATCCAGAGGTGCGTGCCCCGCGCTGTTTCGAACCGACGATCTTACGTGTGTGAAGCGGCGATCTTACCACTAGGCTACCACGGCTCTAACATTCGAAAACAAACAAACGAAACAATTATTTGTTAGTCCGCCATCGAAACGTGATTACATTTTACACCGGCGCTTTGGATTAAGCGGCGGATTATCGTTGATGAAGTAGCCAATTGTTTGGTGTTGTTACGGCTTCCGGTGATTGCTGAGTTATGCGGTTTGTTTGTTAAGCGTTCCGTTCTGTATTGTATTGTTATTAATGGGAGTCCATGCTGGTAATAGCGATTGTCCATTGTCAGATAATTATAACACAATATACCCAAAATAGCCACGCTGGGCAGGCGGGTTGGCGATCGCAGGGCGTAGCCTCTCGCTCCGGTGATGCTGCTGCCCGTTATAAGCCTGTGATATTAAACTACGCCTTAAATTGTGGTGGTTATACCACCACCAGTCGGTTGCCAGCGCCTCGTTTGTTATTCGGCAGGATGCACCACGGGCAGGTGAAGTTGGCTTGGAGGGCAAAGGTGATAGACCGCTCCCTTACATCCCTACTTACTTAGTACCTACCTAATAGTTTCGAAGTAGCGAGAACGTTTTAATTTAAAACTGCATGTCTGCAAACATAGATGTCTTTGGTTGGAAGTCATTTTACGGTTCGACGCGCAAATCTCGCTCCCAGAGGATTTAACGTTCTTGTCATTCAAGCTGTGTTGTCGGGAGGCAAGCTTTTGACCATGGGTTCGGATGTATATTTTGTTAATTATATTATCATTATCAGCCTGAAAACGTTCACTACTGAACATAGGCGTCCAACAACAAATTAACATTTTGGGGGTTTGGGCTTAGTTGCTGTTAAGTTTTTTTTTATTTTTTTTTATATTTATTTGGCATGGCGGTGGCAACTGACAAGTAACTGACCAGTTACTTGCCCATTGTCACAGCGACTTGGGCCTCTCTTTCGCTTTCCATCAGGCGTAGGGAAGCCATTATGTCGAGCCACTATATAAAAAAAATGAAACTGAGAAACCCAGCTAATACAAAGAACACATCAGATAGAAAAATAGTGGAAGGATTCCAGATGCCTTTGGGAAATGCTTGGGTAAATCCAGTATAATATGAATAGTAAGAAAAATTTACATTACCCGTTGGTGAGACGGGATTCGCCCGTTTCTTATTTTCGTTCCATTAGAAGGAGCGTCGGTTTATACCCGAAAGGTAAATATTAACTACATTCCGCGTTTGTTTGTTCAACAGATTGTATTGTTACGTTTTAATTTGTATGTCTTAAGTAGAAGCGTGGGGATTGAGCGGTATTTCTGGCTAATTGTTTTATTTATCGATAACCGTAGGGGTAAACTAGGTCTAGAGTGGATACCGGTTCTCGGCAAACTTACGGCCGTATTCACAAACATTTCTATGCGTCGCGCGAATGCACAGCCAAAAACCTATAGGATTTTGGGCACTGTGCGTCATGTGTAAGTGTAGGATGCTCTCAGGCGGAGCGACGATTTGCACAAGATGGCTGATAAGTGCTAGATGAGCGAAGCTCAAGATCGAGCAAAGCGGCTAAGAATTAGAAAGGCCTATGTACAGTAGTACATTTTTTTGTAATGTGACATGCAATAAACATTTGAATTTGAATTTGAATTTAGACTGCAAAATAAAGTAGTAGAAATTAATAAGTCTAATGTGTCAAATAAATTAACTGGCGATCATCTGGAGAGGCCTATGCCCACCAGTGGACTGCGATGGGCTGAAGATGGTGATGATGATGACTAACTTAATAAACTTTAGATGATTAAGAAACGCTTGTAATAAAAAGTATACGAGTAGTAGCTCTAACAGTAGACTCTAATCTGAAACTATTTCGTGAAATAAACAATTTGTATTTAATTCCATAATAAGTGTTATAATATGACGTTGATTGTTTATAGAGTCTTCTCACTTGCGACCGTCTAGGTTCGTAAGATACCTTACCATACGCGTTTATGCAAACCCATAGCGTTTTACGAGATCGGGGTCCACTTCTCATCCGGCCATTCGGACCGGATACAGCGGGTAACATGCAATAGTTCGCACTCCGGTCTTCGGAATGAAATAAAAGTTGGTATATTCCGAGTTGCACTTTTACGAGGGCGCCGGGTGTTTAGTGTCGCCACCGGGGCGAGACAAGGTGTAAGTCGAAAATTAGGAAAGTTTGTCGATGATCGGGAACTTTGTTTTTAATTCAATTTACTTATAATTAAAATCATCATCATCATCAGCCCACATCAGTCCACTGCTGGACATAGGCCTCTCCCAATGCTCGCCATTTCGATTGGTCCCGGGCCTCTTCCAGCACTTGCCAGCCGTCCTGCGCAGATCGTCACTCCACCTGGCCTGAGGACGTCCTACACTACGTTCCCGAGACTCAGTCTCCATTCCAGAACGCGTTTACCCCAACGGTTATCGGTTCTGCGGCTTATGTGGCCAGCCCACTGCCTCTTCAGCTTACTGATCCGGTGAGCTATGTCGGTAAATTTAGTTCTCTGCCGGATCACCTTCGGATAATTATAATATAATTGGTAATTATGGGATACATAAATTCTATTGAAAACTACGTAATCGTCTCCATCACTAAGTTTCAAACATGATATAGGTAAATCGTCAATTTTCATTTACCTTAGTCATCTCGCCTAGCAGGCGAGTTGGGGATCGCATTGTACCCTGGTAAACGCTGCTGGCCGTTTCCTGATATTCCTTTAGTGCTCTTCTATGACATGCACGGGATGAGATTGGGTACTATTTTAAATCCGAAAACTACACGGACAGAAAATATACCAAAAGTATAAACCCCTTTTTTTGTATTTTCAGACTTATGTTCTTTCCTCACTAAACCGTTGGCGCGAAAACATTGGAGCAAATCCATTAGTCAGTCAAAAGTTGTCTTTTTGAGACGGCAGGCGCGGTCCATAGCCAAAACAAATCGTGAATCACTGCCAGAAAACGCCACTCGCTACCGCCGAGGGGGGAAAATTAGCACTTTATACGTTTTGCAACTAAGCCTTATCTATACAAATAAATACATTTAAGTGATGCCACTACAATACGTGTGGTTTCATAAGCTTGTAGCCACCTTCATCATCATCCTATGGCAGTCCACGGCTGGACCCATAATGGTTATATCATCCAGATATTATAACCCTGGTTGGCTGGTTTTAGTCCGTATGTTAGATTTTAAAAATATTCGACGTGAATTTATTTTTTCGACTTAAGAAAAATTAAACCGACTTCAAAAAAAAAGAAACACAAACGTTGGTCGTTTCTGTAAACTTTAATCTGACAAAAACTGCCTACCTGCATAACTAAAAAGCGATTAATAAATATCATCTACTTAATACATATTATATTCGATGTATAACTATAATAATTGAAATATTTACAATTATCACTTATTTTTGGAGTCGGAGCCAGCCTTTATAACGTAAACTGTTGTGTTGTATGACGCGCGCGGCTGGCAAATCCACACGACAAAATACATTTATTTGTTTGGCTGGCACCGACTTCTTCCCACACAGGCTTCAAAATTTAGGAGTGGGAGTGTTTGACGTCACTCCTTGCGAAAAAATGCCACGAGGAGTGATTTCACATGTAACTTTAACGGACTATATCCATGTAATTTCTGGCCATATTTAGAAAATAAAAAACTCGTGCCTCGTATTTTTAAATATCTAAAAGACGGACTCGGACCGATTCGTTCATAATACGAGTATGCCGATACTATGCTCGCAGGTTGCAACTCGGTTTTCTCAACAAATATTTTGTTAATTAAAGTTTGGCCGGCTGTTTTGAATTTCAACTTCGTTACGTTACATTGTAATACTCGTTGTATGGAAAAGTTTCGGGATCGTCTAGTGCAACTTTATAACGGGTTATTATAGATAACTACTTACAGTTAGAAATAAAATTTATTCAATCATACTCAATCCATGTATCAACAAATCGTAAAGCTTGTTAAACTGCCTGAGTGGCTGTTTACATTAGCTTTAGAATAACATCTTTCAATCTGAGTTTTTGAAGCAGATTACCCTAAATTGTGCGCTTTCTTTTACTTTCCTTTCGTACTATGTATGAAATCCGCGTTTATAACATTAACAATCGGATTAACTTGCCGGTATCGCGATCGTGTGCGTTGCTATCGTTAAATAAAGATATTGTCATGACAGAATTTTCGACGCATCACAGTGAAAAGCGAACGGTAAAGATTTTACGCCATGGAAGTAAAGCGGGTTTAATGGTAGCCACCATAATTTGGAACTAATTACCTACATATGTGTTCCTTCCTTAGATGGGATCTTTTAGATGAGGCGTGAAGAAGGGCCTAAAGCCTCGTTTAAGGATGCCTTTGACTTAACGAGACTTTTTCGTTTTCTAGAGGGAAATTCATTAGGTACCTTCTTACCGCCGGATGCATGGTGTGTGGGACTCACACCTCCCAAAATAGGTGGGTATACCCACTAAACTCCCTGTGTCGCTAGTGTCAATACATAGGGCCACGTCCCTGCTTGCCCTGGCCAGCCCGCAGATGACAAGCGGCCGGCACTCCTGGTCCGGGGAGGGCAAATACCCCTACCCCTGGCTCCGGGGAACAATGAAGCGCTAGAAAGAGAGGTAACGAACAAGTAACCAAATCAATCACTAGTTAGTTGGCAATGCCATGCTGGCCTGTCATTATGATTTCTTTGGCCTGCAAATGTAACTACATTTACATATAAACTTATATCAAGGAAAGAAGACGGAGGGCTTAGATCAGACTTCAGAGATGTATAAGAAACTTAGTCGACTTAACAAAACGATCTCGCTTTACTGTAAGTGCATAAGCTGTGCCTTAGCCGGCCTATTCCCAGCCGATAGCCAGAGTTAAAGCGTTATATTTTATTGCACTATCTGCTCATCGGAGCGGCCCGCCGTCTGATTGGTCGGTTACCGCGGCCAATTTCGGCTCTATTGGCTGATCGCACGCAGCCTCGTGTAGGCTTTTACTTTTTATTGGATTTCTTTCCTTTGAACACTTTTAGGAATGATCATTTTTGGGTTAACGGGAAATAGGTTGTTTGGTAATCGCGAGTGAAGTTCTTTTGAACTTGTTCGAACGGTATTGCGATTGGAAGTTTTGGAATACCCCTTGTTTCTTGATACCTTTTATTTTTTTTATATATTAGTATGATATAATGACTACATCCTACCTGATCCTAAGCAAACGGCGAAGTGTAACAAAATGTAAGCGATCTACATCACGCCTAGTAAGTGTATCACAATACGAAAGCCTCAAGTGCCTTTTCACGCCTCGTTTATAAGACCCAAGACTATAAGAAGAAGGGAACACGTGGGCTGGAATAGAGTTCCACGGCCTTATAGTTCGGCAGATGTAAGATTTTGACAAGTAAATGAGTCAAATGACAGACATCAGCCGATCGGTCTGATGCTTTCGACTCTGCCCTAAATCACCTCGCACCGGGCAAACAGACAGAGTATCCTCTACCCTAAGGTTGTCTGGAAGAGATCGCTTATAGCGATAAGGCCGCCTAAATTGTGCAACGAGTGTCTAGATTTAAGTCAATTGTATGGTGCGTAATAAAGAATATCTATCTATCTAAGTATTTACATTTTACATACAACTTTTGAAATTATTAACTTAGATAAAGGGTTTTAAACAGAACCTATATCCACCAGTGCACGCACGCAGACTTATGATGATGATGAAAAACCAATAAAGAAATCTAGAGCCATTATACCCCATATTACGACAGCACACATAACGTAGAAGTAATAATTCTGAGTGACGTTGCCTAATATACAGATTTAGCAGGCAGGAAGCTTGTCGCGGCTCAAAAATAAAATTGTGGCTTTAATAAAATGCAAATGGCATGTCTCGACGCGGCTGATGGAGCACCCTCTACGTGTATACGGGGTGTGTTGCTGACGTGCCGGGATTTTTTTAATCTGCGAGATATTTGGCGGTTTCCACTGTAGTTTTGTGGTTAGTTCGGTTGCTGATTGGAATACTATAAGAGTTTGGGATGAGTTTGCTTACGTTGGTTGCAATTAGATTTTTTGGGACG
This sequence comes from Conogethes punctiferalis, assembly GCA_031163375.1. Classification (NCBI taxonomy): domain Eukaryota; kingdom Metazoa; phylum Arthropoda; class Insecta; order Lepidoptera; family Crambidae; genus Conogethes; species Conogethes punctiferalis. The sequence continues at coordinate 23,705,258 of CM062077.1, read as the reverse complement.
ATTTTGTGTTAAATACTTTTGATACTTTTACCATCAGGCATCACATCATTTGCTCATCTGCCGGCTCTTGCATAAAAAAAAATATATTGACATTTAACTCAAGATTGTTGTATTTCTTCCTCTCGTTTGAAATCTGGTTGATTTCATACGTTGACGTCCAACCGTTGATGTCGATTGAGCGTACGAGTATACCGCTAACGACAGCGTTCTTCATCATCGTTATACTATTGTAGTCCACTGCTGGACATAGGCCTTTCCAGTTGTTCGCCACTTCTTTAGGTCAAACAGCTGGCTGATATACCTATAATCGCCACCATGGGCAGGCGGGTTGGCGATCGCAAAGCGTGTGACGCTGCTGCTCGTCATCGGTTTGTGGTATATGTCTGTTTGTATTGGTCTGGGTGTTTTCTATGTATAATATGTATTTATTTACAAAAAAAAATATATCTAAGTAAGTTTATCAGTTGTCTAGTACCCATAGTACAAGCTTCGGCTTAGTTTGGGGCTAGGTGGTGCTGTGAGGCCCAGCGTGGCATGTCTTGGTTATTCTTGGTTGGTATTTAGCTATGCCTTGAATGGTGATGGTTATACCGCTTCCAGTTGGTTGCCAGTGCCTCGATTGTTATTCGGCAGGATGTACCACGGGTCAGGTGAGGTTGGCTTGGAGAGAAAAGTCAAAATATGCCGCACCACGCGTTCTGTTCTTCATATAACTGGTTATTGGTACTATCGACAGACGTCGGCGTAGGACAATATAGAAACCCTTATTATAAAACTAAATATGTAGTTATACCTTACTTAAATGCGGTCACTCACCACCTTTGAGAATACGCATTGCGTAAATGTGCATAGCATTGAATGGGACATTGCCATCGGTACGAGACGCAAAGTGAATTGAAGGATACTCGTCCGTTTGTTAACCTCTAAGACGCGAACAGGTCTGACACACCATACGACGGGGTTCTGACACCATACGGGTAATGTTCGTGATTGCATCGAATAAAGTTATGGGCTGTATAGAATTAGCCACTAACATGAAAGGTCGATGAAAATTTTTGAAAATATTGAGGTCTTCAACCCAATGGCTTAATGTCGTAATGAAGGACTTACCGTTGGGGTAAACGAGTTCTAGAGTGGAGACCGCGTCTCGGCAAACGTAATGTAGGACACTCTCAGGCCAGGTGGAGTGACGATTTGCGCAGGACGGCTGGCAAATGCTGGATGCGAGAGGCTCAAAATCGATCAAGGTGGCGAACATTAGGAGAGGCCTATGTCTAGCAGTGGACTGACACGGGCTGATGATGATGATGATGATGAAGGACTTATACTTAATGATAGATGTCGTTTTTAGGGTCAGTACCTCATTAAAAAACCTTTATACGGATCATTTTGTCGTCCATCTGTTTGTAAAAATATAGGTATTATCCCTAAAAGTTACAAAAACGCTGGCAAAATTTATTTCAGCTGAACCCGAAATATGTTCGGAATTCGTGCTAGATACCACTTTGATAACGACAATCGAAATAACAGCCTGAGGTTTGGTATTTTTTGAAGTGAGCCATTAAAGTGGCGCGGTACTCTCACGGTACTCCCAGCGTGTGATTGCGGTGAAGACATTAGGCCGTGTCTGGGGATTATTGTAGGCGCTGTTAAGTGGGAGTTAGTTTAGGGATCATTTATTTCATGTTTTTTTTTAAATAAACAGACCCAAGACTTTTTTTTTGTAACCTACATACAGACATGTTCATGAAACAATTGTTTGTACTTTGCGTGAATCAAACCCACTACTGTTGGCTCAGAAGGCAGAGGTCACTACCAAATGAGCCATAGAGGCAGTCGTTTTTTGTATTGTTTTCTGAGAATTTAAGTAATCTTGTTAAAACAGATATTAGTATAGATTATAATATTAGTTTAGATATTTCGCCGACAGGTACATATTATAGCAACAGGAAGAAAAAAATAAAAATATATGATTTTGTTTTGCTATATATTATACTAAGTTTAACTTTTACTAAGTTGACTGGTAGAGAATGCCTATGTGGCATTAAGTTAGCCTTTTGTACACTTATTTACTGTGCAATAAAGATTAAATAAATAAATAAGAACCGGCAAGAAACTCGATAGTTTCTTTTGTCAATACTAATTTAGTTTTCTGATATTCATGACGAGAGTGAACCAGTTTTTGCTGGATGGGCGCGATTCATCGTAAACTACGATATTGCTACCATCAGGTGCAGTCAAATCGATAAATAATTTGTAAAATAAAAATCTTATTATTTATTGCACAAGAGAATGAAATGGTGAACACAAAATTCTGTGTGGAGTTCCCAGAAATCTAATGACAATATGATCAGCATGCTTGCATGTCCTAATAAATCTATACGATTTATACATATAAATTGCTCATAATAAGTAGCTACCCCAATTGAGGAGCCGGTCAAACACCCCACGCCCGTTCTTCAACTGAAGCACAACTTAGTTGCACTTCGCCTTAAGTTATTTGCAGTGTTGTTTTAAAAAGTCTTTATTTCGGTTTATTTGCGGTCGTTACCCGCGCTTTTGTGTGCACTACTTTATAAATGACATGTTCCGTGAAAATAACATTTTTCCACGGTCCACACTTTGCTAGTAGCGAGGTGATATTAGATTGCTTAATGCACTTAGTGCACTGAAAGAGGTAATATCGGAGGTAAATTGAGTGAGGTTCACAGTGTACCAGCTCAAACTCATCTAGAGACTTGTGAGTCAAGGTAGACATGACTTCTATGTAAGGGATGTAAGGAAGCGACCCATCATCCTTTCGCTCCAAGCCAACCTCACCTGCCCCTGATGCATCCTGCCGAATACCGAACCGACGTGGCGGTATAACCATCACAATTAAAGGCGTAGCTAAATACCACAGATCGATGACGGGCAGCAGCGTCACCGGAGCGACAAGCTACGCCCTGCGATCGTCAATCCGCCTGCCCAGCTTGGCGATTATGGATATATCCTTCAGATGTTTACATTAGTCACCACGGTTAGAAGGCGGGTTGAATGCAGTCGATTTCATTTGTACCCAGCTAAATGTTGCTGCCCGTTTCCTAATATATATACTCTTAGTCATTTTCTACTATCCCTACGGGATATAGGTAATGGGTTGATCCAGAATCTAGGTATACGCTGGATGTCAAGCAGTGGATATTTGAAGGCTGATGCTAAATGCTGATCTGATAATATTGTTTTATTGAGTACCCTGGACAATTTATCATTGTATATCTGAGTCTTAATAAATTAAGTCTATTTATTTTAGTTTTTTTTTTAATATTATTTAGCTCCGCTTTCCCTACACCGTCTCCGTTAGGGTCTAACCAAGATTACCTAAACGCAAGCAGTTCATGTCAAGAGTAGATAACATTAGCTTTGCTTTATTGATTGCCTAAGGCATTATTAAGGCAATTATCTGCCTGGGAACTATGTTTTAGTATAATAATAGCACGTTAGTCGGGCTCCGGGTTTCGAATATCTTTGTACACGGCATTGCGGTCTTTTTCGTTGAGATATTATTAATGTTGAAGTTGACAGTGATTGTTTTGTTTTGAGTTGTTTAATGTTGGTGTTCCCCATTGTGTTTTTTGTTTGAATTATAGTCACAAGTATTTTGACTGGCTCGGTGGTTCAATTGGTAGTGACCCCTGCCTTCTGAACCAAGGGTCGTGGGTTTGATTCCCACCCGGGACAAACATTCGTGTGATGAACACTTGTGTTTGTTCCGTGTCTGGGTGTTTATATTTGTATTTAAGTATTTATTTGTGGTACCTTCGTTGTTCTGATACCCATAATACAAGTGCTTAAGCTACTCACTTTGGGATCGGAGCAATGTATGTGATGTTGTAAAAAAAAAAAGGTATATGTTATATGGCTGTATAAAATAAGGATATTTAGTTCAATTCTCTTGGTTGTTTAAATGTGGCGTAGTTAATATTAATCTTTCTTCTTCTATAGTTATAATAAATCTGTAGAGTTTTAATTTGATTCAGTAGTTTTCGCGTGATGCGCGGTCATACGTACAGATAAAAAAAACCCGTTTTCCCAATACTTCCCAACACTGCTCTGCTCCTATCCTATCTGCAACGAACATACAGACAGACAGACAGACAGACAAAAATATTACTGATTGCATTTTTGGCATCAGTATCGATCACTAATCATCCCCTGATAGTTATTTTGAAAATATATTTAACTAGCTGCTGCCCGCGGCTTTGCCTGCGTGAACATCGGTTTGTCATGAAAAGCTTACTCTGTAATTATATCATGTACACGTCTTTGTCTCTTAATTTATTACACGCGCTTACGATTGGATGCTCAAAGGATGATGAAGATGTAGGTAGGTATTCGATTCGAGTGCTGAGAAATCTGAACATAGGTTGTCACAGGACAAACACAATGTAGGTACATCAAATTGGCCTCTGGTTGGCCATTGGAAGCCGCGGCCCATTGTTCAGGAATCACCTGGTCTTAAGCGATGGTTCACTTAACTGTAGGTTCTGGTGATGACGTATCTAGAGCGACGTCTCCCTGAATTATTCGAGTTATCTAAAAAAGTTCGTTTTCTACATTGATCCTACCGGGAACCGATATGATGCGCCACTGGGGTCAGCAGTCATCAGATTGTTATGTCGCGTCCGCACTATTTTTGAGTCAATTAGTCTTTTTACGGTATCAAAAATGGTGCTTACCTACGTACCTACCCAGTTACTACTATGAATTCTCATTATTTCAAACAGAGCAACCGCACGTAATGCACTTGTGTATGGGCATAAACATGTACACTTCAATATCTCGTGCGTACTTGCCTGGTCTGCTTGGAGAATGGTCATTGTGGCCGATTTTCGGCCAGGAGAGGGCTGGCGCCGGCGCATTACGTTTAAAATTGCTTAATATAGAAATACGGATAATTATTTTGTACTTTTTGGAAAATAAGTGCGTTTAATAATCTTATAACTATACACCTAAAGCAGAATCTGGATATCCTGTGTATGAACATAATTATTTTGAGAAGCCACGCTAAAAATACTAAGTATCTTTTATTTTTCTTTATTTCATAATGAGCGTCCCTAAGATTATGCTGTGAAAATTATTTACCGATAAAAAAGATTTTTTATTTATAGGTGGTACCTAACTATATGTACATGTTACTTAGTACCTACTACATTTTAAGTATCACGCCAACCAAAAAGCGACCACTTGGCCGGTGTATGAATCTTAACTTACTTCAAAGCGTTATTTTCTTCCGACATGCGTAATTATAAAACGATTTTATTAGGCTGAAATGTTATAATATTTGTATTGAAGACAGAAATTACAATTTAGATAAGAAAAATATTTATTAAGCATACACTGATCGCAGTTTCGTCGCATCCGAGCTAGACATGTGGCCCGTTGTGAGTAGGGGATTCGATCCCGGTCGATTTTTCCAATCCCGGGATTTCGGGATTTTCTACAGTTCATCCCGGGATCCCGGGACAGTCCCGGGATTATATTGGTAATAGAAAGTGGTAACAAAAAGACAGTAAAACCTCAAAATCAATTTTTTATTTCAAATCGTTAGTCAAATTTTTATTTTAAATCTTCAAAAAACTGAACAAAGGCATTAGCGTGGAAGGACTCTTCCAGCACATAGCCTGGGTAGTGCAGGTATGCCGAATCGGCAGGGCAGCCAATCTGAGTTTCCGTCAGAAGCAGCATCGCAGACCTCGCCGTATCGAGGTGTTGGTGGACGGCGTTGAGGTTTGCATAGAGTCCACGGATCTTGGTGAACTCTACCTCATACAGCGAGTTGGTGGGGGAGGATTGGGATGCCGCTGTAGGACGTGTGCGATGTCGTCGTCGTGCCATTGAAGTGGATAAGGGAGGGAGGGCATGAAAGGAGTGACCGTTGTCGCGGCAAACCTAGAAAAGGCGCGGAGTCCCGCATTGGTATTGGACAGTGTGGTACAGGGGGAGCCAGCTCGCCAGACGGAAGGGCCCCCATACCCCTCCCGAAATTGTCGCCGGGCCCCACTCACCCGGGCACCACCCGGTACGACGAACCATCCCGGGATTATGCGCGGCCTGGTGGGGCAGCCTTCGGAGGTGGTTAGCCACCTTCGGGCCCCTGTACTATACCGCGGGTGGCCAGCGACACCACCGTTTCTACGGGTCTCCCTGGCCGTAATAAATTTTAATTAAATATCAATACTTATCACGACGTGATGAGGAATTTTTACACACTTTCACACATAATCCGGTACCGGGCGTTAACAAAATCAAATAAAATCAGCCGTTTAAATGACATGGCCGTCAAATCGTCAAATGAAAGTAAGCGCGTTTCGTTTTACGCACATTTTTACTAACTTATATTAATAATATATCAATCCCGAAAATCCCGGGACTCTTTAATTTTAATCCCGAAAATTTCGGGACTAAAATTCGACCGGGATCTCGGGATCCCGGTTTTCGGGATCCCGGGACCGAATCCTCTAGTTGTGAGCCTTCTGAGAATGCAGTAAGGTTTTTGGTTCTTGGATCTTCATTAAACTGTGATTCATTATCAGATGCAGGTCGCCTTGTTTACGGGTTATGGTAGATCAAACAGATCTGTTTCGACTGTACACAATTCCTAAAGTTTGTTCCAATTTGTTGCTGAATGAGGTGCCTCTGAAACTGAGCAATATTCTAGTAGACAACGCCGGTGGTTATCCCTTTACGTTGATCGTCTTTTCAGTTATAGCAGTTTGCATACAGTATTTTCCGAAGAATTTCATTCCGAAAATAGGCCGCACAATTTTAATTCTTTTCGAATTTCCGTATTTACCTCGATATCAGTACCTGTCATGTCAAATTGATGAATTCGCTGACAAAGTCAAGAAATGACAGTATCTATGGTGTATTCAAAAAGTTCTTAATCACTCCGTAACATATTTTCCCGAAATTCTAAATGAAAAAATTTATAAATCGTTGTAATTTATAGCCTATATGTTAATCTGATGCATAAACAATATTCGTATAAAGTTTCACTAAGATCTGTTCAGTAGTTTTTGCGTGAAAAGGGAACAAACATCCATCCATCTATCTATCCATCCAAACAAACTTTCGCGTTTATAATATTATAGTGTATGTATGTATGTATGTATGTATGTATGTATGTATGTATGTATGTATGTATGTATGTATGTATGTATGTATGTATGTATGTATAGTGTATGTATGTATGTATGTATGTATGTATGTATGTATGTATGTATGTATGTATGTATGTATGTAATGTAAAGTGTAAAGTGTAATGTAATGTAATGTAATGTAAAGTGTAATGTAATGTAATGTAATGTAAATGTAAAAGTGTAAATGTAATAGTGTATGTATGTATGTATGTATGTATGTAAGTGTATTCGTATAAAGTTTCACTAAGATCTGTTCAGTAGTTTTTGCGTGAAAAGGGAACAAACATCCATCCATCTATCTATCCATCCAAACAAACTTTCGCGTTTATAATATTAGTGGGATGTACAGAATTGACCTCTCTACAGATTTATTATAAGTTTATGTAGAAGATATAGATAGATATAGATAGATAAATAAAAAAATGTATCCAATCCATCTGAAAGTGTTCCACACATCACACGTCATCAGTAGTTACTGGAAGGTTCCGTATCGAATGAGCCCTGTTAGAAGACATGTTGGTAATTAATTAAACCGGGCCGGGAAGATCTCGGGATTGTTCCGAACTATCGGCTCACTCGCCTGCCGCGACCTGGAATGTTCGGGATATTAACCCCTGAGTGGGCGGTGTAGGGTACACACTTAGGCGTCAGGTTTCGACTAGAGAATGGTTCTGGATAGGTATAGTAGATGACGTCGTATGAATAAAGATTTATAACATTCGTCTCCAAGTAGGAGGAGCTCGGTGGCGCCGCGGTCTTGTTAACAATGATCGCAACGTTGTGCAACCATTGGCGCGGTCAATCCAATGATGGGTGACCAAAATTTGACACCAATTTCCTCCGTGCTTCGGAAGGCACGTTAAGCTGTTGGTCCCGGGTGCCTGCTATCTTTACCAACTCAGATAGCAGTCGTTACATCATATCAGAGATGATGATGACTCTGACGCCTAAACTGGGAATGGGTATAGCTTACCCTAAGTGTTGCGGAGGTCTGATGGCAGTCGCTCTGTGTAAAAGCTTAGCCCTCGCCAAATCTCTCAGTTTGGGAAGCCGACCCTGAGACAATCGGGAAAAAGGCTAGGATGATGATAATGAACATTCGTCTCCTAGTCATTGACAAAAAGCTTTTTAATTCCGAGCTGTGACTGTATATTTACCTGATAGAATACGAGTTTTCGATTTATTTACCTATATTCTCTCCTGATGTTGTCTTCAAATACGTCAACAGTGGGTAACTGACTGTATGAAATGGACGTGGTTAATAGTATAAATGTGATGATAATATTGTAAACACTAGGTATGTTGAAAAAAGCAACACGAGTTTCTTGCCGATTTCTTCTCGGTAGAATGCTGCTTTCCGCACAAGTGGTAGTTTGTAGATTGTCATTGCATACTTGCCTTGTATTCCTTGGGATGTAAGGGAGTGGCCTATCATCATTTCGCTCCAAGCCAACCTCACCTGCCCGTGGTGCATCCTGCCGAATAACAAACGAGGCGCTGGCAACCGACTGGTATAACCATCACAATTGAAAGCGTAGCTAAATACCACAGACCGATGACGGGCAGCAGCGTCACCGGAGCTATAATCTACGACCTGCGATCGCCAACCCGCGATCGATTATGGGTTTATCTTCCAGGTGTTTACCCTAAGTGGCGAACAACTGGAGCTGCCTATGTCCAGCAGTGGACTGCGATAGGCTGATGATGACTTGCCTTGTAATTTTATCGTTAGGTATTCATTTAAAACTAACCTCACTTCTGGTTTCTAAAAGGTGTGTATATAATATACCACCGCCATCGCTTTCAACTTACGCTACGGGCTTAATAATTCTATAACTCCCGGTGCATCACTTCCCACTCTATTAGGGGCCGTAAATTATATCCGAATTATCGGTTTTCATTACGCAGCCCAATCGCTTGTACGACGTCGGCTGTATTAGCATAATTCATCATTTGAGCCCGAGCTAATTAGATATTGAGACGGGATGGTGAAGCTGAATCAACGGATCTATTGGCATATTAATCTTTTAGACGACCTTGATAGCTGTTTGAGTAGGGTTTCTCGTCTAGATGAGAATGATCTGGAGGTTTAAGGTTTGATTTCGGAGTGGGTTAGTTCAGGAAGTGAACTTTTTTAAATGCACACCAGAAAGTTTTTCTTGTATGAATGCATATCAAATGATTATCAGGTGTTTGCCCATGATGGCAAACAACTGGAGAGGTCTATGTCCAGCTGTGGACTAAGATAGGTTGTTGATGATCACGCTTGATGATGTAAAACAACATATTATTATATGGTTATTATATTATGATATACAGGCATACTTCTTAGATATCTTAGTAGCACTTACATAATGACGTCACCACAATCTACCTAATCCGGGTCACGCTGACCCGGTCCGGCCACACTTGACCCTTTCGCCACGTGTGACCTCTCATCAACTTCCAAACTCGGCCAACGGCTCGCGAATCTTGTTACGAGAACGTTTTTATCGTTTAGTTTGTCTATTGAAACTGTTTAATCAAGATTTTGATTGGAAGAAATGAATGGCGAATTTGATCCATCCATCTTACACCACTATTAAGTATTGGAACTCACGACCAGAACCACATGGAATGTGTTTCTGACTTCTGAACTGAGGGTTGTGGGATCAAGTAACACATATAACACATTTCTGCTCGCCTGAAATATTCTATAATGTGAAATTAAAAACTAGCCCCTTTGCATACTATCTCGTTGTACACCTGCAGAGATCATGGGAATGGCTGAAAATCAGCGCTGTCCGGGACATGGTTCCTCGGACAGCACAAGCTGAGCTATCTCCCTTTGCTAGTTGCAAAGTACATACATGTTATTATGTTAAGTTGTTTTAGCTGTCTAGAAATTATTATGTATGTACCCAATTAACAATAAACATTATTTCATTCATTCATTCATTCATTTCATTCATTCATTCATATAACAACCGTTTATTTAATGAATATTTTAGTTAGTTTTGTGGTGAACTCATTATTCTGATGTCCTTAACACCCGGGCTACAACCACAAACAAGTGATCACTTCAGCCCATAGACACCGCAACATCAAGGAAGTCACAAATGGCCGGCTCTTGAGAAATTTGAAGGAATCTGACGTTCCTAGTCTCAATTTGTAAAATATTCACAGTGCCAGGAAAAATCTTGTAACAAAATCGTCTGCGCATTTTACCTCAATCCATCATACAAATACATCTTCGCACAATAAACCGATCGGATTATTTACAAATAAGCGTAAGCTCATTTCAATAGTCCGTATCTCGCGTATCTAATACGTCGGGGCCCAAAACCGATACGGTGCGTCGAATCCGGACCGTTTCGCGACTCCCTCCGTTCTGTTATCCATTCCGCATTATCGGAACTGAGAGATAGTCCGCCCGGACGCCCGGATTATAAATAGGGCTGTGGTGTGCTCAATAACCGGGAACAGAAGCGGATAGAGTTTTAACGTAGGTTGTTCTTTAGGTAAAGACGTCATATCTTGAAATGAAATCTTAATATGGATATGTCATTGATTTTTAGGAATTAAATAAGTAATAAATAGGCGTCTCTCTGCGAGATTGGATCCGAAACGAGGTGATCCGGCAGAGAACCAAAGTCACCGACATAGCTCAACGGATTAGTAAGCTGAAGTGGCAGTGGGCTGGCCATATTAGCCGCAGAACCGATAACCGTTGGGGTAAACGAGTTGGATCTGGCTCAGGCCAGGTGGAGTGACGATTTGCGCAGGACGGCTGGCAAGTGCTGGATGCGAGAGGCCCAAAATCGAGCATGGTGGCGAACATTGGGAGAGGCCTATGTCCAGCAGTGGATTGACACGGGCTGATGACGAAATAGGTTCTTATTATCTTTCTTTTAATTATATGACTTACTAAATTGCCCATTCCTTAGTTTCATTATCAGCCTGCGTCCTCTTGAGGACCTCCTCCTCTTTCGAAGTCGGTTAAAAAGAAAGATTTATGCACTAATGAGTATCGGCAGCCCTGCACCCGCCCGGCCACTGGCGCTGCCGGCGCTGCCAAGCGCGCTATCGCGGGCGCCACTCGCCGCGTCACCTCCGCGGAATTATTCAAACGCGTCTGCTCCGACACTATGAAATTTTATATTGCGTCTGGCTATTGAAATGGAAGGTCTTGTTTTTTAAGCGTTCGACGTTTGGGCTGCGTTAGGAGTGGGCTATTTTGCTGTATTTAACACGCTATCTCGTGCACTATATGTAGTGCACAGTATTGTTTTAACTATTGCGTCTGCTTTGTGGACAGCTAATGGGTTAAGTGACAAGAAAGCTGAAAATATGCTGTTGAGATATAAGCAAAACGTAGCGATGGAAAAGAGTAACTTTGAGTTTTTTCCCTGTTGTTCTCAGTAGAAAATCCAGAGATATGTAGTATTTTTTATTTGTACCTGACGATTCATGAGTGCTGTCATAGATTTATATGAATCAAGATATTTTTCATTTTCATTTTTGTTTTGAAGGAAAATCCTTGTTGTATGAGATGCCCTTGGTACGGGCGTTCATGGGCTGTGGTGATCGCTTACCATCACACCTGCCGGTATTTTATCATCCTAGTGATATGACAAAAAAAATCTTCTGGAACAGAACTTATAGAATATGTTTTGTAGTTGAATAAAAATCTTTTTTTTTTTGTAATTTTTTTCGACATAGCCTCCATGGCTAAAATTTATTTTACCTCAATGCCTATGTGATTTCAGTTATTTTTTTTGTTTCAGGTAAGCTGCCTCCTCATCTATTCTACCCTAACCATTCAACGAAAGTGCAAGCAATTTCCAAATCTATATAATTCTACCGAAACACTACGAAATTTATTCCGGTCAGGTTTGTAATTTTTGAAAGTTCTCTTCAAGCTTCGAATCGTGCAAGTGAATATATTCGTAGCTGTGAGATACTGGGAATATGGGGTGATGTCACCGTTTTCCAACATTTATGCGTCATGTTCTGACTCACTTATTGACAGTTCGTGTTGCTCTGACGGTCAGTGGCTTGGGTTAGACGAACTTTCGAGATCGGGAATGCATTGTGTACAAATATGGCCAGTTTCTTTCGATAAATTGAAATTGTTAGTCACTGGATGAGATGCTCAAAAGTCATGGTTTTGAGAATTTAGTTACAGATTCATAATAATTAACCTGCAGACGTCCACTACTGGGCCCATTGACAATAGGCTTGTTTCCATAAAAAAATTAATTAGTCCGTCTTCTAGATTATTCAAAAATAAAAGATACATATTTTTTCATTTGTAAATTAGACCAAAAATTACAAAGATATAGCCCGTTAAAGTTTCGCGTGACGTCACGCCGTGCAGCATTTTGTCGCACAGCGTGACATCAAACACTCCCACTCCTAAATTTTGATGCTTTGTATCTTTGTTATTTTTCGTGTAAATGAAAAAAGGAAAAATACGTGTCCAATATATTTTTATAATCGAAAATACGGACTAAATATAATGTAAGTATTTTGACCCTGGAAACATCCCTATTGTCATTTGGGGCGATTTGCCGTACTCACCGCGCTGGGTATGTTGGTGGCCACATACTTACTACGCTGCTGCCCGTTTCCTTATATTCCCTTAGACATCTTCTGCCACAGACGTATACCTGAGTACAAATAAAACTGACAATCGTTACCAAACCGTGTGTAAAGCGTGGTGGCGGCTTAGGCAAGTCTGACAATCATTGTCAATGGGGGCATGATGATGAGAATGCTAAAATGTATTGGTCTGGGTGTTTTCTATGTATAATATGTATTTATTTACAAAAAAAAAGTATCTTAGTAAGTTTATCAGTTGTCTAGTACCCATAGTACAAGCTTCGGCTTAGTTTGGGGCTAGGTGGCGCTGTGTGGCCCAGCGTGGCATGTCTTGGGTTATTTATTTATTATTTATTTATATCTGATGCTGACTGTGCAATACTGTGCATTCTTATTCTAAGTTAATTAAGCAGCGTTAGAATCGTTTACAAATTCGACCGTGACACAGCAGAAATTAATAGGTTAGTCACCGTTGAGGGTGGCGAGTACCGAGCTCGCGGCTATGCATCCGAAGTGAGCGGCGGCCCCTGGGACGCCCCACGGCTGGTCTAGCGTTTAATTGTACTTAGCATGTTACATTGTTCATAGAGATACCAGCGAATGACTCGCTTGTAATTAGATATGGAGGCAAGGGAGCAACCATCGTGTGGAATGACGTCATCCTCATCCTTCAGTATCCTGGTGAATCACAAACGAGGAGCTGGCGACCGACCAGTGGCGGTATAACCATCACGATTGAGGAGGTATTTCTGAATATAGTAGAAGGCAGTGGGGTAGTAGTGATCTTAGTTCACCTGATGGCTATAAGCTCTATGACAAACTAGAATGGCAGAAAAATGCCTAGTATGTTCGTACGGAACAGTTTCCAGTGATTCCAATAAGTATGAATAGTTTGGATGTACTTTATGATATGAATTCCCACACCCGTCAGATTTCGGACGATTTTTACGCATTAAAATTTGGTGACGCAACGTCACACCCGCCGGCCCGCTGGCGTAATAATAATCCTTTTGTAAAATATTCCCATTTGCATAATCCACGTTATTGTCTGTTGGAAAATAAAGGCAGATTAATGAAAATAATCTTTTTCCAGCGTAATCGCGCTCGGTCGGTGGACGCGCGACGGAGCGTGTGCTGCGCCGTAGCGCGTGTGCGCGCCGTAGTGTGCAGTACGTAGCAGATGTGCTACGATTATCCGATAGCTGCCGGCTGTTTTGTATTTTAATTCTGCTTTAATTTAAATGATGGCGTTTTTAAATACAAATTTACTTTTAAAATTCATACATTCCCTTTAAACATCCTTAATGTTTAAGATACTTCTTAAACATGTCTTAGACTTTGTTACGAAAATAGTTTATCTTGTACATATCCAAAGGTTGCCTATCCTAACGTTGTCTGTCTGAAGTGGTCTGAAGAGATCGCTCAAAGTGACACGACTGTCTTAATTGTAGTTCGATGTATCCTGGCCTTTTTATTGATCAGTTTATTGATAAATTCCGGCCCACTCATTGATCAGTGTACCGATAAGCAATTACTAAGACAACTAACTAAGCCAAAATCGCGAAAGCTTGATTCGGAAATGAAACCGGATACAAAGTTAGAATTGGAGGCAAAAAACGATTATAAGAATCGGAGATATTTAATCAAATTTTATGCTTTTCTTAGCCGACGAATTTATTTACGTTTGTTTTCGAGAAGTTTTTCCTTCACATTGAAAAACTGTTGTCTGAATGAAAGGTTCTTTTTGAATACAATAGAATAGAATAGAATAATCTTTATTTGGTACTTAAAACATGGAAAGTAGGTACAAATGAACACTTAAAACTAGCAAAAATATAGAAAAATAAAATTAAAAATAACGCTATTAACAGTAGTACCAAAATGGTCTCCGCTCAGCATACGATGATGACGGCGAAAAGCAACGTCACCACCACTGATAATTAACTAAATGTTTATATTTTGATGATTTGTAAATAGACAGATAAATATTCCTTATTCTTTTCTGTAAATTTTACACCAGTCAAGTATTACCCATTATAGAAGTGCTTAATCTACTTACCTTAGGGATCGGAGCAATGATGTGATGTCGTCTGACATTACGCTAGCCAAGTAACTTGCTACAAAGATGATAATAAAAAAATACAAGTAGATAGATAGATATTCTTTATTGCACAAAACAAACATTTACAGACAAGGTATTAAAATACAAGTGGTACAATTTAGGCGGTCTTATCGCTATTAAGCGATCTCTTCCAGACAACCTTCAGGTAGAGGAAGTGTGCTATTCTGAAGAGAGGGGCAAGGTCGTGCAAACTGTTTAATTAAAAAGTTAGCAGTTTCAGAAGTAATTATAGTCTACATTATTGCTGCACTATGTACATACATAGTTTTAAGCTAAATACCGTTCTCTAAACATCTCACGGCTCGCATACCTCGCACTTAACTATTAAGTTGCACTTCTCAGCCAAGTTGTGCATCTGGGAATGCATCGATTGCCCGAAGTTGCGCCGCTTGGGCAGTCGCCGCTGTGACATGCGTCACTGTGCCAGTGCACAGAAGTTTGTAGACGTTATGTGTGGTCTGAAACAATGCCTTGTCTAATAATAATATAATATGTGGCTAAAAATTGTTTTTTTTTATTGTAGCTCGACATAATGGCTTCCCTACGCCTGATGGAAAGCGAAAGAGAAGCCCAAGTCGCTGTGACAACTGGCAAGTAACTGGTTAGTTACCTGTCAGTTGCCACTGCCATGCCGGCCCAACCCTAACCCCCACGAGCTCCGGAGACCCTACTCACCAGCAGAAACATGACCCGGAGGTCATTTGGCTGCGGTTTTCTATAGAGTGGAGGTCCTTCCCCGGACGAGCAGCTCAATTCGAGCGAAGATTCGCTATGCCCTACCTCTCTTCCTAAGTTTTAACCCCTACCTTTTGAATCAAGGGTCTTAGGCTCGATTTTTACCTAGACAAATGCTCAGTGATAAACATTTGTGTTATTGGATGGGCCTAAAAATAGTCAGTTTCTAGCTGCGACTTTTCCGAACTTAGGAAGACTTCGGAATTCGACTTAGGGACCGTCTAAAGCGAGCCCATAAATTTCTCAAGGACCGACCTGTCACTTCTCTAATGTTGCGGTGTCTATGGGCTGAAGTAATCACTGACCATCAGAAGACCCTTGGCCCGTTCGCCCCCTCTGTCATAAAAAATGTGTAGTCTGAAACAGATATATCTTGTCTAAATAATATTTTGGATGTGGCTAAAAAGAGTTTTAACTCGTTGTCTTCTGATACTAGGCTTATGGTGTCGATTTCGAGACGAGACAAACGCTCGTAAATCCTTTAGGTGTTTGCCCAGAATAGCGAACAACTGGAGAGGCCTATGCCTAATACTGGATTACGATAGGAGGTGATGAAAATTACATATATATATATGACACAGTAGGATAACATTATCTATCTTCTATATACTTATAATAAATCAGTAGAGAGGTCAATTCTGTACATGAAATATATTTTCAAAATAACTATCAGGGGATGATAAGTGATCGATACTGATGCCAAAAATGCAATCAGTAAAATTTTTGTCTGTGTGTCTGTTCGTTATAAAAAAAAACTACTGGACGGATTTTAACGAAACTTCGTACGATTATTCTTTATACTCCTGGGCAGGTTATAGTATACTATTCATCACGCTAGAATCAACAGGAGCAGAGGAATGACTGGAAGTGTTGGGAAAACGGGAGAAATTTTTAACTGCATGTTTGTTCGCGCATCATGTGAAAACTACTGCATGGAATTGAATGCGGTTTTCACTAATGTATTGCTTAAGGTCTTACTTAAATGTAGACTCTAATTTATGGAAGTCCGTTATTTTTAAAACCCTATATCCACGCGTGCGACGCCGCCGGCACAGCTAGTGTTCGATAAACACATTACCTCATATAAAACTCGAGTGAAGGCCCCAACAGATCGGTCCAAGAGTTATCAACATTGTTCCGTCTGTTTTTCGGTTCGGTGGCCAACTCGCTATCAGCGCGGCGCACGCCCCGCTACTTACCGGACAATGTCGGCGAGCCTAAATAACGTTATTACTACACAGTTTGAGCTTTGGAACTGTTGTGTTTGATCCGTATACGTAGCTATATAGGAGGTGCAAGGGAGCGACGTATCACATTTTCGCTCCAAACCATCCTCACCTGCGCGCGGTGCATCATGCCGAATCATAAACGAGGTTCCGTGGTACCCATAATCACCATGTAGGCAGGCGGGTTGGTGATAGCAGAGCGTACCTCCTCAATCCGATGCCGATGCTGCCCGTCATCGGTCTGTGGTATTTCGCACCATCAACCGTGCTGGTTATACCGCCACAGGTCTGTTGCTCAGCGTTTGTTATTCAGCAGGATTCATCGGGCAAGTGAGAGTGGCTTGGAGCGAAAAGATGACAGATCGCTCAATACATATCCCATGATCCCATTTCATTCGTGTTAAATCAAAGCCACGTTGTAGAAACTTTTTAAAAACGCCACCAACAAAATTAAACGCGGACTAAAATTTGATGGGTTTTTTGTATAAAACCCGTGGCTCCGCGCGGGTATTATCGGGCGATCCGTTCCTCACTATTACAGTTTACATTTAAGGGCGCGGCTCAAGTCACGGGCGTAAATAAATAATAACTAAATATCAGACAACATCACATACATTGCTCCGATCCCAAAGTAAGTAGCTTAAGCACTTGTGTTATGGGTATCAGAACAACGAAGGGTACCACAAATAAATACTTAAATACAAATATAAAACACCCAGACACGGAACAAACACAAGTGTTCATCACGAATGTTTGTCCCGGGTGGGATCGATTACACTACCATCGACTGGCTCGGTGGCTCAATTGGTAGTGACCTCTGCCTTCTGAGCCAAGGGTCCGTGGGTTCGATCCCCACACTTACAGACACATTGTGTTCATGTACATGTCTGTTTGTATTGGTCTGGGGTTTTTATTTGTATAATATGTATTTATTTACAAAAAAAAATGTATCTAAGTATGTTTATCAGTTGTCTAGTACCATAGATTTGGCTTAGTTTGGGGCTAGGTGGCGCTGTGTGGCCCAGCGTGGCAGGTCTTGGGGTTTTTATTATTTATTGATGACATGAGCACGATTCTTGTAGCTTGGGCCGAAGCAATGCATCTATCGCGGAGATTGGCCTGGGACGTATTCAATTTTGCCCCGTGCCCTATCTGCGGCACTATTAGTCGACTTTGATGCGGACACAGATTGCGCTCCCAACTTCGGTATTCAAAGCATTCATGTTTTTTTCCAATTCATGTATCTACGTTTTGTATCGGATAGAAATGGAAGGTGAATTTTGCATTGGAGCTTTTAGCCGAATTATACGAGTTACGTTTATATTCTTATTTCTTTTATATTTTTACTTTTTTTAGGAAGTCCTTTTCTGCCGTATCGAATAGAAATAAGTTTTATATTATTTTTCAAAACAATGTTTGGTTAACATAGTTATAAATATAGTATCGATGCTAGCTATTCTCCGTTTTTTAGAATTACAATTGAAAAAATTGATGTTTCCTTATACCTATGATTTTATTATACTTTAACTAGATTTTGCAATTGAGAAATTTTGGGTCCGAACGAAGCTTATAAAAATTTAAGAAAAAGTCAAGCCAAACTTATCAGTTGTTTTATTAAACTTTTAATGTAGACTCTTAAAAATGTTCACCAAAAAAGGTATATGGTCAGAACACAGGTCAGAATAAGCCATTTGTCCGTTGGACCAAGATTTTTTTGTGAGGGGTCAATAAATTTCCCCAATCACTCCATTCAATTTGGGCATATTTTGATTTACCCCAAACTATTTCCCACCTACTCCAGTGCCGCGCGTGCCCAGACACAAGTTCACTCTTATTATGAATACTTTCTGAACGTTAACGACAAAGCGATCCGCGTTTCGGGAGTACCTATTGGTCTCATTATATACGAGTATTAATAACCCAAGACTTAACCCAAGACATGCCACGCTGGGCCACACAGCGCCACCTAGCCCCAAACTAAGCCGAAGCTTGTACTATGGGTACTAGACAACTGATAAACTTACTTAGATACATTTTTTTTGTAAATAAATACATATTATAGATAGAAAACACCCAGACCAATACAAACAGACATGTTCATGAACACAAATGTTTGTACTGTGCGGGAATCGAACCCACGACCCTTGGCTCAGAGGGCAGAGGTCACTACCAAATGAGCCACCGAGCCTGTGTATAATGATTTTCTGTCGACTCGACAAGAAGAAGGTTCAATTTGGAACATCGACCAAACACTCTGTATTATTTCCTGTATCCTATTATTTGAGACTAAGACCAATGAAGCAGTTTACATTACAATGTCATCGCGACACTTTCATTAACGTTAAACAAAACTCGTGATCCGATTGTTATTCTCGCCACCTCACAGTCGATTAAGTCACGCTGGCAATTAACTAAGGACAATTAAGTCGCTCGTGACCGACCACGTCTCGGCGAGGATTCGAGGCGCCATCACGGCCAGAATAGTATGAGCTCTGAACATTTGACAGTTCATTCACATTATTTTTACAACGTAGATCATCATAATCAGCCTATTACAGTCCACTGCTGGACGTAAGCCAGTTGTTCGTCACTTTGGTCAAACATCTGGAGATTATACCCACAATTGATATGCTAGGCTGACGCTCCATACCGCTTTACCGCATACCGGTGCCGCCGACAGTATTGATAAATTATTATGCTAAGTTACATTTTATATTATTCGCGTACAATCACACGCTTTCCATGCAATTTCTAGATCATCATTATCTCCAGCGGTTCGCCACTCTGGGCAAACAATGGAGGCTACTTTATACTCATAATTGCCATGCTGGGCTCGCGGGTTGGCGATCGTAGAGCGTAGTTCTTCGTTCCGGTGACGCTGCTGCCCGTCACCGACATAGTATTTAGCTATACCTTCAATCGTCAATAAGTATATTTCTTACTCACATATCATCATCATCAGCCTATTATAGTCCACTGCTGGACATAGGCCTCTCCAGTTGTTCGCCACTTAGAGCAAACATCTGGAGGATATACCCATAATCGTCACGCTGGGCAGGCGGGTTGGTGATCGCAGGGCGTAGCTTCTTGCTCCAGTGACGCTGCTGCCCGTCACCGGTCTTTAGTATTTAGCTACGCCTTCAATTGTGATGGTTATACCGCCACCAGTCGGTTGCCAGCGCCTCGTTTGTTATTCGGCAGGATGCACCACGGGCAGGTGAGGTTGGTTTGGAGCGAAAAGATGATAGGCCGCTCCCTTACATCCCGTACTATACTTACTCACATATATTTCTTACAAAAGCTAGCAGTTAGCAGCCCGTAGCTCCATCTAAACTGGTCCAAACATTATGCGTGACATTCCCGATACTCCGATACGGGGGGCGAGGGTGTCACAGGTCACCGGACTTCTATGCGCGAAATTATGCAACACGCCTTTTCTCTGTAGTTAGTTTGAATGGGCCTGCTTCCGCTACACGTAGTGCTGTAGACTTGAGCCCTAAAGCTTCATAATAAAGGGACTTAAGTTCCTTTTGGAGGCTCAGTTATTAATCTTTGAATCTCAGCTCAAGACTTTGAGTCTTTTAAAAAAGTCGGGACATAACTCCGAGAATTAGTGACTGCATCTTAGCTAAAATCAATTTTTAATTTAAATTATTTATTACTAAAATATTTTAAAAAAGTTTTGTACTCTACCACCCATTTTAAAAAACAAAGTGTCACTCTACGTACATGTAGGCTGTAGGTACTGGTAGGCTGAGGTTTCAGGGTATCCTCATAGAAATTGGAGCTATTGTTCGTAGAAAACAGTTATAAACAATTATGCACCGAAAATCTTTAAATACATTTGCTAACATAGCGAAACATGCAAAGTCTCTAGGTATTATGAAAAATATTATTTATGACGATGTTCTCAAATGATCAGGAGTTTGTTTCTATTCATTTAAACATGATCTCTATCTTGATATTTTTATAAGCAAACATTTGTAGGATATATCAAAAATCAAAGTAAATTTTTCATCATGATCATCAGCCTATTGCAGGGTTGGCGATCGCATGACGTAGCTTCTCGCTCCGGTGACGCTGCTGCCCGTCATCGGTCTGTGGTATTTAGCTACGCCTTCAATTGTGATGGTTATACCGCCACCAGTCGGTTGCCAGCGCCTCGTTTGTTATTCGGCAGGATGCACCACGGGCAGGTAAGGTTGGCTTGGAGCGAAAAGATGATGGGTCGCTCCCTTACATCCCATCAGTAAATTTTTACCGCTTGTAAAACTCCGTTTTTTCAATGCTCCCTAACGAATAAAGGGTGCAATCAGACACCACGCCAGCACCACAGAGTCCGCAGATGTATCGAACGACAGGTGCAACGGCACTCAAATAAATTGGAACTCTTAATAACAATGGCGGGCAAAAACGTTGGTCTGTCGTCGGCGGAACAATGCCTTCCGCGCCTGTAAACAAAATTAAAAGCTGGAGGTGAAACGTTTCGACTAGGCCGCGTGCTTTTTATTGTATCACACTTTTTACTAAAGTATTCTATGTAAAGTATATCGACTAGGCCGCGTGCTTTTTATTGTATCACACTTTTTACTCTATTCTATGTATAGTAGGTATGTAGATTGTAGGTGTTCCAAGTTTCTAGTATGTATGAATAGGTCCCATCTCATCTCGTGTGTGTGCAAATACTTAGAACCTACTGCGATCTGCTATACGTGGTGACTAAGGCAAATAGGGAATAATGCATGACTTTTTTTTATGCATTTATTGAGATCTTTTATCTTCCAGATACATAAATATCGAAGAATTTTTAAACTATCTTTTCTATTAAGCGAGTTATAAAGCGTTAAAGTTATTGCTTAGACAGAGAGATCAGACGTGGCGGAAGACGTCACGTACCGTGCGCGCCATACGAACTCTATAGAAAAATCTGTTTCGCGTGAGAGAGACTGATATATTTACTTTCAAAGGCTGTATCTCACCCATTTTTCAGCCAATTTTGATTTTGTTTTCACTGATCGTAGTATATTATCATCTATTTTACGATAAATTAGTAAATACATCAAACTATTTTTTATGCATATTCCCTGTACTCTTAATGACTATTGTCATTGAGGGAGGTCTATGTCTAGCAAGGCACGAGTGCAGACAATATGTCAGCACTTTTGAGCAAAAAAAAAAAAGTTCCGAGTTCAATATGACATTGGGATCAACTAGGATGAACACCATTCCGAACAAAAAAAAATTTTTTCGAATCGGTTTAAAATTATGAGAATCTCCTTTTTTGAAGTCGGTTAAAATAGACTGGTACATTTTATTCTTACCTAATAACTTGACACCGAAGTCACTGTCCAACCTTAACACCGAAAACGTGACAGTACCCGTTTATTAACCCGTTGAAAAACCTCTCCATTCGCAGCAGCCTCACCTCTAAACGCATTAACCCTCTCATCGCTAATACACCGAACGGCGAAACGCCTTTGATTCGAAAGTAATCTTCGGCGAGCGAGCGTTGAATAATGCAAGGAGGCCGCTCCGTCCCCGGTATCATACCTCCCTTTGTTATTAAATTCTTGCGCGATTGCGGCGAGCGTAATAAGGGGCCGCGAAGAATGAACCGTTTTCGGGTTTGGTACGAATTTGTTTCGCGAAGCGCGGTGGGAATTTGAATAAGAGCACTTTATACTTAGACGAAGAGCACTTTTTATGTTAGATACCTGTAATAATAGTCTTGTGAGTCTCGTGACCGAATTTCCACTTAGTAGTAACCTCGTGAAAAGGCCGCATGTAGACCGGACCGATATCAGCCTGCAACCGTCCACTGCTGGAGATATAACTCCCCTAATAATGCCCCAAAGACCACGCTTCGGAGGCCGGATAGTGCCCATCATCATCATCATCATCATCAGCCTATAACAGTCCACTGCTGGACATAGGCCTCTCCAGTTGTTCGCCACTTACAGCAAACATCTGGAGGATATACCCATAATCGCCACGCTGGGCAGGCGGGTTGGCGATCGCAGGGCGTAGCTTCTTGCTCCGGTGACGCTGCTGCCCGTCATCGGCCTGTGGTATTTAGCTACGCCTTCTATCGTGATGGTTATACCGCCACCAGTCGGTTTGCCAGAGCCTCGTTTGTTGTTCGGCAGGATGCACCACGGGAGGAGGAGGATGGCTTGGAGCGAAAAGGTGATAAGTCGCTCCCTTCCCTAACATCCCTGTTACGTTACCACACGGTAAACAAATCTAGACTTTTGGACATACCGGAATCGCATTTGTACTAACTCGGCACATCCCACAAACACTGATCGGTGATTGGTGGTCGGTTCAGTACGCGCACACACTATTAATTATTTGACGCCGATAAATCGCCGCTTTGTACTGCAAATGCGTATTTACTAACACTACTTGTACAATCGGTTGACGACCAGATTGGTCCATCCTTCTGGGCATCCCGAGTTCCCGACCCTCCTCAGGCAGAGTGCTCGTAGGGGACCACCGTCGGGTTTAGTGGGTATTCTCCGCTAAATAGGAGTGAGCCCCACATAATCCAGGGATGCGGCCGTATGCTTCGGCGTTACCCGTGTCCCTGCCCCCCCCCCTCTTGGGGGGGGGGGGGGGGGGCATGACGGTGCCTAATGCATTCCCCTCTAGAAAAAAAAGGTGTCCCGTAGTCAGGGCCCTTTTGTAAAGGCACTCCCAATGAAAAAATGGTAATAGTAGTAGTCAGATATAGCGTCTGATACAATTTATATCCTCTGATCCTCTGATATAATTACACAATCTGAATCTGACAAGGTTTGACTTAATTAATGCCCTGTTTGCAGGTCGTTGGCACTCCATTACCATTTTTCAATTTTGATTTTCTTAAGATACTGAAGTCTAGAAAACTTCGTGTACATTTTAGAAAAAAAAACGGACTTATACATTTTCATTTGCGTATTTATGAGTCATGTTACAATATTGTGATCGATTAAACTTCGGCCAATCAGCTTATTAATCTAAATGGCAATTGAAATTTTTACACGAAAACTATTTTATTTATTTGTTTATTTAATCTTTATTGCACATAAAGTTTGTACTAAAGGCGGACTTAATGCCGCGTAAGCATTCTCTACCAGTCAACCATTGGGCTAAGCAGAAACAGTAAGAAGGTAGTGTGCTACAACAATGTATCGTCGTATTCGTTTCAGGAATCGTGTTGTTTCAGGTAAGCGAGTTATTAG
This sequence comes from Conogethes punctiferalis, assembly GCA_031163375.1. NCBI lineage: Eukaryota > Metazoa > Arthropoda > Insecta > Lepidoptera > Crambidae > Conogethes > Conogethes punctiferalis. The sequence continues at coordinate 23,681,188 of CM062077.1, read as the reverse complement.
CCCACTATACCCTATCCCACTGGCGGGGCTGCCGCCTTAGAGCCTGTGGGAGTGCTCGGTTTTGTTTCGAGTTTCCTCCCTAGTGAGGTTGCTTTTGTTTTAAGGCGCAGAAGATTCGCCTTTCGCCCTGCACCCTCAGCTCAGCTGCACCTCGAGGTAGCGGCCGCGCGACTGCGCGGTTGCAGCAGTTCCCAGGAGGGACGACGGGGACGTGTGGTGACTCGGGCTGGCCAGGGCTCTGCTCATAATTTGGTGTTCCGCCACTAACACAGCAGATGGTTTCTTGGCACTTTGTAGGTAATGCTGTTCTCACTTACAGCGATTCCCACCAAGACCATACCCTGGCTTCCCCCCCAACTATGCATAGTATTAATTGATATAGATTGTGATCTATATGTTTTTTATGTTCAAATAAAAACCAACTTAGCCGCGAACAATATTTCATGTTTGCCGCAGGCGGCAGCTAGTCTAATGTAACAAATACTCAAATGAACCTCGTGAATATGGCTCTCGTGAATATCTCTAACTGGTGAAATGATAAATGTGAAATCAAAAACGGTGTTGCTTGTACTCAATTTATTTCTGAGACTGACTGCACCTTACATTTTTATACCTACTGATGTTAAAGTTACTAGACATACTCGTATTTCTGTACTCTACAATAATAATATCTTTAAAAATTGTGTACCCTATGTGTGAATCTGATGTATGAATAGCATAGGCTATTGTAATGCTTAATTCAACTCATCTCTGTAATTTCGTGTGAAAGAGTAACATACACATATCTATTAATTTTATTTTTATCTACATTTCATTATACTTCCATGTATAACATCCATGCATAAACCAATCCCATTTCACGGCTAAAACGTACCGTGGCAGCTCGACGCAGCGACAGTCATAGTAAATACGCCACTTACACTGTCCACAGTTGGTCACCGTGATCTCTATAGATTATTCACGGTTTGTCCGTCTGTCCGTGCCAGAGTTACGGCTCGGAGGCGCTGAAGTATCGCTACGGTTTTGTAACAAGAATGGATTTGTTTGCGGGCTGTTTGCGAACCGAACTGCATATGGATGTTGCGTTGTTTGGGTCGCGAGGGACTGTTAATAGTAAGTGATCATCGTGTACTAGGGCTAAAGAGGATGTGAGGAGTCTAGCGATTGTATATGTGACTGGCTAGATGGCCCATTTGGTAGTGACTCCTGCCTTCTGAACCTTGGATCGTGGGTTCGATCCCCACCCGGGACAAACATTCGTGTGATGAACATCTGTGTACAAACACACAATCCGTGTCTGGGTGTTTGTACACAGATGTTATTTATTTACAAATAAAAGTATATAAGTAAGTTTATCAGTTGTCTAGCACCCATAGTACAAGATTCGGCTTAGTTTGGGGCTAGATGGCGATGTGTGGCCCAGCGTGGCATGTCTTGATTACTTATTTATTATTTATTTTATATGTCAAGAGTTTGACTTTAGAGCTGTTAGAGTGTGGGAAATTGCCTAAATATATTTTTTCATCAAATCTATTCTCTCGTCTCTAGACGTTCGACGCAATGCGTCGTTCACGATTCGTATCCAGCGTGATCGTAGGTCAAATTAAATATTCAAGGGCACTTAAAAGTAAACAGCTAGGACAAAGAAAAAATATTATTTATGTTTGATATCGTAACCTAAGCGGTTGACCTAAACGAAGGCAATAGTCAGTTATGTAGCAGTCTAAATTGTACCGTATCCGATGGTAATAAAGTTGAAAATATGACTTCAAGACAAGTCAGAGATAAAAAACACGGTTTGGTGTTGGAAAAAATTAAAACAAAATGTGAATCATAATTTAGTTTCTCTTTATTTTGCAAACTGAATTCGTAAAACACTCAGATGATTATTATGAGAATATTTTTGGCCATAGATTGATTATTGGCCAGTAAAATTATATTACACTCTTATACGAACTAACTTAAATTTTCCTGAAATTTAATTCGCAATATTGGTTCGGAACACTTCGTGTCCGACTCGCACTTGGCCGGTTTTTGCTTTCATCAGGCGAAAAGAAGCCACTGTTCATGGCTCTGTACATTAAAAAAAAATCTATCAAAAGAAACACGTAATACAGATGAAGTATGTCAGCCTTTCAATACATCCAATTCGCTTTCTCTTAGCGCGAAGATTCCCGCTAATGAAAAATACGAGCGGGCCGGAATGCGGCACCACTGACGTGTCCCGCCTTACGTGACTTTTGTGGCCTCCCTGCACACCGGCATGGCTTTGGGGTCTTTTGATAAATGTGCAGAAGAGTAGAGAGGTATAGATAAGAGGGATGTGAGGGAGCGTCCGGGATCTTTTCGCTCCAAGCCAACCTCACCTGCCCGTGGTGCATCCTGCCGAACAACAAACGAGGCGCTGGTAACCGACTGATGGCGGTATAACCATCATAATTGTAGAAGGCGTAGCTAAATACCACAGGCCGATGACAGCAGCGTCATCGGAGCGAGAAGCTACGTCCTGCGATCGCCAACCCGCCTGCCCAGCGTGGCGATTATGGGCATAGCCTCCAGATGTTTGCCCTGAGTGATGAGCAACTGGAGAGACCTATGTCCAGCAGTGGACTGCAATAGGCTGATGATGATGATGATGATGATGATAAATGTGCAAAAGAGTAGAGAGGTGTAGGTGGCGAAAAAATTGAGCGGCCTATGTCCAGCAGTGGACTGCAGGCTGATGATGATGATATACAACATCACAGGTGTATTAAACCAACTTAGTTTTAAGGCAACAATATGGTATGCAGTAAAGTATATCTATCTCATTCCATGGACGTCGTAGAACAGGATTAGAGGAAAATCAGAAAACAGGCAGCAGCGTTACTGTCCTAGTACGGCCTAGTTACAAAAAAAACCGACCCAATCCGCCTGCCAAGCGTGGTGTCTAAGAGCCGTATTCACAAACGTTACTATGCGTCGCGGGAACGCACAGGTACCCAAAAACGTATAGGATTTTGGGCACTGTGCGTCCGCGCGTCGCATAGCAACGTTTGTGAATACGGCCGTAAGGAAAATCTCTTCAATTGACAATTTTCATTAGGGGAGGCCTATGTCCATCGGTGGACGGTTGCAGGCTGATAAGACAGACACTATCGGAGAGATAAAGAGCAGTAAACAGGAGTGGGGACGGCACGGGAACGGGAATGCGAAAGCAATCAGAAACGGGAACTATTTTTTTTTAATCCGATCCCATAGTAAGTAGCGTAAGCACTTGTGTTGTGTGTTACAACAAAGGTAATAGATAGAAATACTTAAATACAAATATAAACACCGAGACACGAAACAAACACAAGTTTTCATCACACGAATGTTTGTCCCGGGTGGGAATCGAACCCACGACCCTTGGTTCAGAGGGCAGGGGTCACCAATTGAGCCACCGAGCCAGTCACATTTTTAGACAGACATATTTATCATAGGTACTACTGCTATGCTTTTATTCAAATGTCAACATTAATATAGGTCAAAAGTCTAGAACAATCCTTGGAACTGAGTTGAGAACCTTGTCTCAATCGATGGGTCATGACCCAATCTCTCCAGGCGTTTAGGGGAGGCCTATACCCTCAGGTTACGTTACTTTGTTCATAATATTCCTTAGTCACACCGAAGCGTAACAACTAAGATTTAATATAGAAACTTCACGAACTTCAGCGTTAAGGAAAATATACACCCGAGTTGAGTATCTTCGTCTTATTTTTACTGAGTTGGTTAGATATAAAATGAAGAGAGTATTAAGATAATACGACTAATTACAAAACTCATGATTTATTGAGAAAGAAATTAAGCCTAGTGATGTCCCATAATAAGACCATACTTTTTATTAAACTGTGCAATTTTTATTAAAAAAGCAGACTCTTGCTACTATAATGGCGCAGCGATTCAACAAAGTAAGTCTTAGCCTCTGATATTAGAATTTGCCACCCTGATCTGTCGTGCGCCACCTCCTGCCAGTCTCCCACGCCGAGCTCGTAAAGGTGTCGATCTCATCTATCCAGCTATATCTAGGACGTTCAACAGGGTGTCGTTCATTATATGGTCGTCCCACATACGCCTGCTTTACCGCTCGATCCTCTCCCATTCTCTCGAAGTGGTCGAACCTGCGAAGTCTGTGTCTAAGCTTTTATATCGCCGATGAAGTTAGGCACGGCCACCAGCGCCTCTCTTTCTTTAATCTTCAAAATAAGACGCTCATAAATACTCACCACACTCACCGCACACTACCTATACTACCTATACTTATTTCTGCTTAGCCCAATGGCTGACTGGTAGAGAATGCCAATGCGGCATTAAGTCCGCCTTTTGTACACTGTTATAATTGTGCAATAATGATTAAATAAATAAATAAATACTCATGTTTGGGGAGAAAATTGTTACCATTAATTAAATAAATATTCCCTAATTCGCTTCGGTGTGACAAGCAGCCTATTTAAGCTTAACATGCCGTCGGCGTCGACGAATATTGGAACAATTTATGAGGAGACCTTTGTAATTTGGAAGTGCTCTCAAATTGGAGGTATGGAGGTTGTCACCTCAGGCCTCTCCGCTGAATTTAGATGACTCATTTCAGCTCAGCCTTCAATCGCCGCGAACTAGTGGTTGCGACTGTCTTGGAGACGTCTAACTACTCAATTGGCTTTGCATGTTGGTTAGGTGACGTTTCAATGGTGTGAAGTTGAACAAGTTGTACTGCAAAGTACAGGTACAAGCTTGTTTCGTGATGTTGTGATGTTTATTTTTAACCGACTTCAAAAAAGGAGGAAGTTCACAATTCGACAGCATTTTTATTTGTTTCTGTTGTATGTTTGTTACCACATAAAATTGTAAACCACTTCCCTTGGTCCAGTTGGTCCGATTGTCACTTTATTGAAGTCGTTTTTTTTAAATGTTGCTATTTTTAACTCCTGCATGTTCGTTTTTAATACTTTTTCACGTCAAAACTTTTTTCAGAACTAAGTGCAGTGGCAACCTGCTGACAAGAAATGATGAATCAAACACATAATAATATGTTTTTAGTTATTGTCGTATAATGTCGTCACATGTATTCAAATTATAAGGGAAAACCTTCGTAAGAGACCAGTGGCTGGCGTGAATTGTCTGGCATTATTGCTTTTTTCAAAAATATAGGCATCATTTTATGGTAGTCCGTTATTTTTAAAACACGATATCCACGCGTGCGACGCCACCGGCACAGCTAGTAATTATTATATTTGCCTCACACAGAGACATCACAATTTCGCGCTCCCTCTATCCATATTACATAAATTTCGACAAAGTTTAACCTTCAATCTTTGCCGGTGTTGGAATCCAGCCATCTTGTGTTATTGTGCGCGTGACGTAATGACAAATATCAGTGACGTCACGGTGATGTTGTACATTTTGCTGTCGCAATAACAATGTTGAATAACTTAGGCTATAATTAACTTTGGCGAATGGAAAGTGATAGGACAGAGAAATGTATTAGAGATTAAACGGTGGGTTAATAAGCATTTTTTTTTATAGTAGCTTGACATAATGGCTTCCCTACTCCCCAAAGAAAGCAAAAGACAAGTCCAAGTCGCTGTGACAACGAGAAAAGTAACTGGTCAGTTACCCGTCAGTTGCCACCGGCATGCCGGCCCAACCCTAACCCCCCACGAGTTCCGGAAACTCTACTCACCACAGAAACACGACCCGGAGGTCATTTGGCTGCGGTATTCTATGGGAGATATTCTATAGTCTCGGCAAAGGTAGTGTAGGATGCCTCAGTGCAGTTGGAGTGAGTGTGGATGTGAGAAGCCCAGGATCGATCAAAGTGGCGAACATTCGGAGAGGTTTGTGTCCAGCAGTGGAATTATAGAGGCTGATGACGATGATGTTCTGGGCATTGATTCATCACATAGACTGGCTCGTTGGACCAATTGGTAGTGACCTCTGCCTTCTGAGCCAAGGGTCGTGGGTTTGATCTCCACACATTACAAACATTTGTGTGCATGAACATGTCTGTTTGTATTGGTCTGGGTGTTTTCTATGTAGGTATAATATGTATTTATTTACAAAAAAAAATATGTATCTAAGTAACTTTATCAGTTGTCTAGTACCCATAGTACAAGCTTCGGCTTAGTTTGGGGCTAGATGGCGCCGTGTGGCCCAGCGTGGCATGTCTTGGGTTATTTATTTATTTATTATTATTCACTTCAGAGATTAATCCTCCCGTTTTCGGCCACTCAAAGCAAACGAACCACCGAACCGTAGAACAACGCGAATAAACTCCTTTCAGACGCATTCAGTGTAATAAACACAAGACAAATAGAGTGCATTTAAAAAAATATGTTCTCTCGCTTTAATAATATTAAAAGGATACTCATTTAACAACAACGTCTGAATAATTATTCCCATTCAAAGCGTTTATACGGTGGCGGACCGCGGGAGAGCTTTATAAAAAGCGTCTAAGATTAGGTGGCTTAATCTTACGAGGGTTCCGTGTTGTTTATGTGTACAAGCATATTGGTTGTATTATACTCTTACAAAGTGCTGTGTATTTTTTATGTTCGAGGAAAAAACAAAGATGCTGGAATTAGGGGGATGCCGTGATGTAGGATGCCTACAGTCAAAGGCTAAATAGGATAGATAAAGAGTACCTTTTCGCTCCAAGCCATCCTCGTCTGCCCGTGCTGCATCCTGCCGAACAACAAACGAGGCTCTGGCAAACCGACTGGTGGCGGTAAAACCATCACGATAGAAGGCGTAGCTAAATACCACAGTCCGATGACGGGCAGCAGCGTCACCGGAGCAAGAAGCTACGCCCTGCGATCGCCAACCCGCCTGCCCAGCGTGGCGATTATGGGTATATCCTCCAGAAGTTTGCCCTAGGTGGCGAAAAACTGGAGAGGCTTATGTCCAGCAGTGGACTGCAATAGGCTGATGATGATGATGATGACATATTGTTTATATTATACAAAATCCGGTGTTTTTTTATATATTAGAGGAAAAAAGCAGAGATGCTCGAATGAGGGGTCGTAGATGTGTTGTCGGGTCTTGTGAAACTGTAGTTGATCGTAAAGCAGGATGGCTACAGTCTAAATTAAATAGATAGATAACATACAAATCCATCCCCACCAAAAACATTCTGCAAAAAACTACACAAGCCTCGATTGAGGTGCTTGTTTATCTCTAAAAAGTAATGAAATCTAGATAAAGTCGTGCCAAGTCTAAGGTTCCTCACTCCGATTTATTTATTATTATAGTTAATGTTGTGTGATTTGGCCAACTTGGGCGAAATGGTTCCAGTAAAGGATGGTAACAAAATAACAACAAAAATATACTTACTTACGAGTCAGCGACCAATTTATAACTAAAATTTAGAACGCACATGCCCGACTAAACTTAGTTACTGAAAACCCAATGTCAGTCTCCTGGTAGAGATCCTTTACCAAAGATACAAGTACAATAGACTCTAATCTGAATATAAGTATTAAAGGGTCTCTCTATTGCTCAGAGGAACTCTAAAAATCGTTTTAATTCTCCGTCCTGCAGGCAATGAGAGCTCAAAGACAAGGCGAGTTGCTTTTAGTTTTTAATAAATGTCCGCGGTATTAATCTGCCGTTTGTCGGCCTCGCAAACGACTCGGTGGAGAAACATGGAAGTTATCAACGGGAATTACGCTTTTTCTTTATTATTGTTTCGTTATTTATATCCTTTGAGCAGATAGACTTGTGGGTAATTTCTTTAATGCGAATCGGAGATGAGATCTTTACTGCTTAATCTTTACTCATATATTAAATCTTTACTATTATATTAGTAGTAGTATAATAAATTTTGTCGAATTATGCCAAGTTTTATACCAATAAAATTCGATAATGGCAAGATTTTTTTATAGATATTCCATTTACACCTAGCGCCTTTAGTCCAAAACAAAGCTGATGCTGTGTATTAGACTACCTACTGATAAACTTACTATGATACTTACTATGTCTACTAGAGAGGTGACAAACTTATTGAGATTTTTTTTTAAATACATTCATGTCATACACAGATACACTCAGACCAATGCAGTCTGTGCGGGGATCGAATACTGTCAGAGGCAACGTTTACAATCGGGTCTGATCTGGAGAAATTTAAAAAAAAAAACTGGTTTTACTATGGCCCAATGGTTGATGGTAGGAAAAGCCAAACGGCATTAAGTCCACCCTTTGTATGTACTCTCTTGTACAATAAAGAATAAATAATAAAAAAGACAACCTACACCTTTTACGTCACATCGAAACCCATAACGCGAAAGCCGCATAAAAAAAAAGAAATTGGAAATCCATTTCAAAACATAACCGAATTCAAATTCTCGTTTTCATTTTTAAAATATCTACCCGCAACGGCTCACTGTTCAATCAGACGGGACTTTCAATTATACGACGCAATAATAATAAATACGTCGGAAACAAAGGGCCCCGGATATTTCAAATACCAGCTCTTACAACTGCATTCAATCATTTTGCGTCCAATTTTGTGTCTGCGGGGGCGCGAGTGATAAGCGGCAGTTTTGAAAGTCACTGTATTCTTTTTGACTTCCAAGTTTAGTTTGGGACTAGCAAAAAGTTTTGTGTGTTTGTCTGTCTGTCTTCCTGTGGCATCGTAGCCCCCCGGACGGGTGTATTGTTTTGATGACGATGATTATAAATAAATAACCCAAGTTATATAAAATAGGATAGGATTGGACTCACATTATAACTGATTTTAGAAATCATTTCAAGCCAACTACCAAATGTATTCACATAAATAAATCATGATCTGACCCGTATTCATAAAGATTACTATGAGGACGTACAGGTAGTCAAAAATCTATTCGTAGACAACATTTTGATTGGCGATAGGTATTGTACATGCCTTCGCTGTGTCGTTAGTTTTCATAGACAAGTATTGTTTCACAACACAACAATTATAACATACAATATAAAATCACAACATAACAATAACTAGACACATACATTTCAAATTTCACAACACTAAAACACAACAACAAAGATATAGGTAAAACAGTCTGACCGGACGTGGTGTTGTGACGTCCAATATAAAAGGGCCCCACTCAGCATTGAACCGTGGCCCGCGTAGCAAGCCACGGCGCTGGTTTTCAGTGAGTCCTGCTGAATGAAGCCCCCGGACGTATGGGTTGCTACAAATTATAAGTGTTATGCACAGACGTAGACTTATAACAATTTATTATACCTACGTGCAGATTACAAATCGCTCCCCGCCGAACCTTGGACCGCGCCAGCGAGGCTCCGTCCACCGGTCCCCGAGGAGTCCTATCGCGTCGGGCTCAATCTAACGAATGCTCCTAACACGAGTTACTACAAATGGAATTCGATTCTTCTTTAACTAAGAGCTCTTATAGAAATCATTTTGGAGCCGCGGTTACTTATGTTACTATGTTACATTGCGCTTATCCCCTTCGGCTGTATTTATTGAGCTTCTAATAGAAAGCTCAAGTCTGCACGGTAGTGTAAAAGTTTGATAAGAGTTTAAGAGATTCAATTGTTTTTAATAATCGAATTTAATCGTTTTTGCAAACGGGACTCGTCATCATCAGCCCGTGTCAGTCCACTGCTGGACATAGGCCTCTCCTAATGTTCGCCACCATGATCGATTTTGGGCCTCTCGCATCCAGCACTTGCCAGCCGTCCTGCGCAAATCGTCACTCCACCTGGCCTGAGGGCGTCCTACATTACGTTTGCCGAGACGTGGTCTCCACTCCAGAACTCGTTTACCCCAACGGTTATCGGTTCTGCGGCTGATATGGCCAGCCCACTGCCACTTCAGCTTACTAATCCGTTGAGCTATGTCGGTGACTTTGGTTCTCTGCCGGATCACCTCGTTTCGGATTCGATCCCGCAGAGAGACTCTGACGCTACATATTATGTTGTACATTAGAGCTTTCTTTTCATCAACATCTTCATCAGCCTATCGCAGTCCACTGCTGGAACTGTCCAGTTTATCGCCACTTTGACCAAACATCTGGAAGCTTTACCCATAATCGCCAAGCTTGGCAGGCAGGTTGGCGATTGCAGGGCGTAGCTCCTAGCTCCGACGACACTTCTGCCCGTCATCGGCCTGTGGTATTTATTTAGCTACCAGTTTTTTTGTGAATACGGATTTTTGAAGACAATCTGAAACTAAGGTTTTCGTTTGTACTATCAATCCTAGTAGAGGATTATTAACGGACTTTGTAATATGGAACGTCTCCTAGAACAGTCCCAATTAAGATCCCGATTAGTAAATTGACTAGCTTTCGTCTCAACCAGGGTTGTACTTGGACTATAAGGATTAGAAGGCAATTATGGTTGTGGCGTCTTCCAAAACAGCTCGATACGGGCTAATTAAGAAAAGCTTTTAATGAACGAACCAAGAATCAAGTTTGGAATCTTCCAATTATCCGTGCTTTAAGCAAATCACCAGTTCAAGGAATCAAACTAAGACTTTGTCTGGTACTTAGTACTTAATATGAATCTCGTACATACTCGTAGTATGCAAATCAAAGGAGGTCTACGTTCAGCAGTAGACGGACTAAAGTTTTTTTTTAAAAATTATTTAGGTTAACAAGCAGTGAAAAATTATTACATATTATACACTTATTTTTATAATATCATCATCATCGGGCCTTGTAGTTTGTTAGTTAGTTAATTTGAATGGGCCGTTTTCCGCAACTCGACGACTATGCGCCTATTTTGCGTGAGGATCCACTTATCTAAGGTCGTGATCGGGCCTTATAATCACTAGACCGTCTTTTTCCTTTTTAAAATTGATACTGAAAACTTCGGAAGCAGGAACAGACGGTAACAAAATAAACAGACAGCCGGTCAACTCAGCTAACTCGCCATCGAACTTGGCGCGCGCGCTACTCGCGGCTAGTGTTGCCCAAATGCAAGAACAAGACGAGACTTAGCCAGTCTTGGTCTTGGTCTTGCGCCAATACACCTGGTCTTGGTCTTGGTCTTGGTCTTGCGCTCCCAGTCTTGGTCTTGGTCTTGGTCTTGCAGCAAGAGTCTTGCAAGTCTTGCAATTACCTATTAGTCTATTACTATATATTAAAGTTTACTTTAAATCTTAGAAAAACGTATTAGAATTGGAACATTGTGAGCTTGAATTAACATAGCCATAGTAAAGATCAAGCAGATTAATAAATAACTGAAGATTTATTAAGAAATTCGAAAAATCATCAAACTCTTATCGCAGGCTTTTTATTTTATTAGTAGGTAAGTACCTACGCTTTTTATATTATTTTATTAGTTTTGTAGAATTTTTTTACACGTTTCAAGTATATTTAAAAGTGGCTACAATATTTATTAAGTGGGTGATATTTGAACACTTTTTTGCTATTTTTTCTTGTAAAAACTTAAGAAGTATAATGACTAAATGTACAATAATAGTACCTAAGTAATTAGTTTAAAACCATATAAGTAATCAATATTTTATCAATATTTTTTTTTTTTTTTTATTATAATATACTCGTATACTTACTAGAATGAATTAATATGACATCTACTACCTATCCTTACCATTTTATCCTAATCATAATACTTCTTGCGTGATCAGTATAATGTATTTGTTATGGACCAAGTGATAAATGTAGCATTATATATAATGCCCGGGCATTCTGATAAATGGCCAATATGAGAGGGCAATTTGATAATCATTATTAAAATAATCAAATTGATCGGGCATTATAAATATTGTTTATCACCCTTTGGGCAGAGTAATAAAAACATATTTTATAACTATTTCGCAGTCTCCTGGTCCTCTGTAAGGCTTGCGTGGGGGCACAAGCTCATCCACTCCTGGGATAAGTTAAGGAGTTCTATGGCTTCATCATCAGCACCAGATGTTGACGCCCGGAAGCATATGCCTGAGTAGGATATGATTACGTAACAAAATCACCATATGAGCATACAACTTTGGTTGTTGCCCTCAATTTCTTCCGGATACCATCATCAGATCCTGACTTGGTGATAATGGGACCACCTCGGAAGTGTCTTCTGTAGAACAAAAAAAATTTTTTGATATCCATCTACATATTATTGACGGAAATATCGGTGAACATACATAAAAAATTATACATACAGACAAATTAAGAATCTCTCCCTCCCTCCTCCTTTTCGCAGTCGGTTAAAAAAAAACATTACCGGATACATCAATCTACGAATAAGTAAGTGATTAGTTACGCGTGCGTCCCTCCCCTTTGCTTTATTATCAAATTGCCAAGTAGCAATACAATAATGACCGGCAATGTGATAAATAATGAAGTTTAGATAGTAATTATCACTTTGCTCAATAGAAGTTGACATTATTCATAATGCCCTAGCATTATAAATAATGCCCGCATTAATCACTTGGTCCATAACATATTCATTTTCATTCTAAGCACTCTGAAACTTATTTATTCTTTGGAACACCTGTAGGTACTCTTAAAATTCGAAATTATTTTGCATGAGTATACCTACGCCCTATGGCGGCAATCAAATAGTGTCAAATGTTATGATTTCGGCGTGACGGCAACGATTGTTTTAGATTTCAAAAGAGCCGCCGGCGCGTGTATCATAACCATGTACTCCGAAAAGCGGCAAATTTCTTTGAGAAGTAAGTACAAAACCTTTGTTGCCGCATTATCAAAGTGCCGATGGTTAAAACATAACTATGCATGCACTCAGTTTGATTTAATAGATATTTTTTTATTCGCTATGTTTATGGTATTAGTCGTAATGCGCATAGGTCCAAATTTTCATATTCTTTGATACAGTTTTTTGCGTCTCATAGAATTCCTAAGCGTACCTACCTATACACCGAACTGTTACACCTAACTACTCAGTGAAATAGCGCTAAGTCCTAGCTGCAAGACGCAAGAGTCTTGCAGGCATGTCTTGTTCTTGCTTAAGTCTTGCACGGTCGGTCTTGGTCTTGGTCTTGCTCAAAATACGCGGTCTTGTTCTTGGTCTTGGTCTTGCAAAAACGCAAGACAAGACCAAGACTGCAAGACCAAGACTGAATTTGGGCAACACTACTCGCGGCGATCCCAGAAGGACGCACCACTACTCAACTTGCCTTTTAAAAGTTGTTACGGGTGAGTTAGGGTACCGTGCCCACCTTGAAAAGAATTGAAACTTGTTAAGATAGAACTTTAAGAGAGGTAGGGCATAGCGAATCTTCGCTCGTATTGAGCTGCCCGTCCGGGGGAGGACCTCTACCCTATAGAATACCGCACCCAAATGACCTCCGGGTCGTGTTTTTGGCTGGTGAATAGGGTCTCGGAGCTCGTGGGGGGTTAGGGTTGGGCCGGCATGGCAGTGGCAACTGACAGGTAACTAACCAGTTACTTGCCAGTTGTCACAGCGACTTGGGCTTCTCTTTGGCTTTCCATCAGGCGTAGGGAAGCCATTATGCCGAGCTACTATAAAGATTACAAGATACGAAAGTTATCCGGTCCGAGTGTACTCGCACTGTGAAAACCCGACCCAAGACCCAATTCGGCCGGTCCAAGACGGTGATCTGTGCACGTCGGCAGGCGTTTGACGCGTTATCGCGTGACGAGGGTCAGCGACAAAGGCTCCGCTCATCTATAGCGCAATGTTTGACTGATGGAACGCACGAGATTATGCTGACAGAAGGCTTTTTGTTATACGTAGGCAATATGGATGCTGACAAGCCGCGCGTATGAGACTAATAAAGTAAAGCGGTGTTGCTTTCGCGTTAACTGTAACATAACATGGATCCTCTATAAATGTAAAATGTGTTCCTCTTTAAACACTCACCGCACATAAATCTGCTATTTGCATGACCTAACGGTTTAACTGGTAGAGAATGCTCCTAGCTCTAAGTTCGCCGTTTGTACCATTTTGTTTGTCGGTTAAAATAGATAGGATATGATTAGATAAGTACCATAATTTGCCATCGAAACTCGATGCATAGTTTACGGGCGTAACGGCAATTAAGCATTTCTCTACTAGCGCTAATTCGCAAAACCACCAAAATAATTTCGTGAACACCACATTAATCCGAACTAAATTCGCTCCGGGTTCGTGATGAGCGGATGTCGCCTAAAATTTCCGCTGAACATTTTAATTAGATCAGAAAATTTCAGTTATGATAACACCATGTTAGCACTCCTACCGTATACATACTCATAAATGTATACGGTCTCGTTTGGAAGTGATGGATTACATACAAGTCTACATGATTGTCTCTAATCTAAACTAATATTATAAAGAGGAAAGATTTGATTGTTTGTTTGTTTGTTTGTTTGTTTGTTTGTTTGTTTGATACGAATAGGCTCCGAAACTACTGGACCGATTTGAATAATTCTTTCACCGTCGGATAGCTACTGTATCTGCGCTGATCATAGGCTATATTATATTAAAAAAAAGTTAGGGATCCGTGCTAAAACTCCAATAATGTAACCCAAATTTACCAAAAAGATTTTTAATCTACAAATAAAGAAACGATCTTACTTAACTGACGTCTCATGACAACGTTCCCATAGCAACCGAAACTGTTATGGACAACTAAATAAATAAATTCTAATATGAATTGTACTTTCACGTAAAAACTACTGAAAGGATTTGATGAAACTTTACAGGAATGTTATTTATGCATCAGATTTTACACACAGGCTATAGATATACAAGGGTATCTTACATTTTAGATTTTACAATTTCGGCAAAATATGTTACGTACTTATTGAAATGACCATAGATACTGTCATTTCTTGAATTTGTCAAAGAAATTGTCATTTGGACATGACAGGTACTACATCGAAGTAAATAAGGAATTATCGAAAATTTACAACAAACAGTGATATAAATATTTGTGAACCGTCGGCTTACTTTCAGGATAAAATTCTTCGGAAAATACTATAAGCACATTGCTATAGCTAAAAATACGACCACCTTGAAATCACACCACCGGTGTTTCCTGCATCAATGCTGCTATCAGCTTGGAGGCTCCTCATTTAGCAACAAATCGGAACAACATTTAGGAATAGTGCAACAGTCGAACAAATCTAGCATAATCCGTGAACAAGGCATCCTGAATCTAGTGACATGAAGCTCTAAGAACCCAAAAAATATGAATGCATTCTTTCAAGGAGGCTCACATAATGAAAACTGCGATCTGTGCATGCATAATAATTTTTTTCTTTTCTAATCCAAAGTTATATTTCTGTACCCTATATTAGGTAATAGTATGTATGTATTTTAGCCTAATAAAATAGTTTTAATTAGGTACGCTTGGGTTGTCAATCATTCGTTCCAAGCCAACGTCACCTGCCCGTGGTGCATCCTGCCGAATAACAAACGAGGCGCTGGCAACCGACTGGTGGCGGTATAACCATCACAATTGAAGGCGTAGCTAGTACCACAGACCGATGACGGGCAGCAGCGTCACCGGAGCGAGGAGCTACGTCCTGCGATCGCCAACCCCGCCTGCCCAGGGTGGCGATTATGGGTATAACCTCCAGGTGTTTGTCCTAAGTGTGCGAACAACTGCAGAGGCCTATGTTCAGCAGTGGACTGCAATAGGCTGATGATGATGATGATGACGCATGGGGTAGGGGATGCGAATATGTGTTCGACCCACGGTTCAATGTGAGGGATCGGCCTATCATCTTTTCGCTCCAAGTCAACCTCACCTGCCCGTGGTGCATCCTGCCGAATAACAAACAAAGCGCTGGTAGCCGACTCTGGGCGGGTATAACCGTCACAGATGAAGGCGTAGCTAAATATCACAGACCGATGACGGGCAACAGCGTCACCGGAGCGTGAAGCTACGCCCTGCGATCGCCAACCCGCCTGCCCAACGTGGCGATTATAGAGATCTATGTCCAGTAGTGGGACTATAGTAGGCTAATGATGAAGATTACGCATGTCGGAAGAAAAGCGCTATTAAAGTAGGTATTGCTTTTGGTCGGCGTCATTATCGCTAAATCATTTTTAAGGTAATTTCATGTAGGTACTAATATGAAAAATGCTGGATGAAAATGGTTTTGAGTTTACGGCAAGTAACTGGTCAGTTACCTGTCAGTTGCCACTGCCATGCTGGCCCAACCCAAACCCCCCACGAGCTCCGTAACGCTACTCACCGGCAGAAACACGAACCATCATTTGGCTGCGGTATTCTATAGGGTGAAGGTCCTTCCCCGGACGGGCAGCTCAATTCGAGCGAAGATTCGCTATGCCCTACCTCTCTAAAGTCATCAGTGTTTAGAAGGCGTCGCTAGATATATAATTATTCATCTGAACTAACAGCAAATTGAACCTTAGCTAAGAGCAGGTGGTTCCTGAACAAAAGGCCTGAACACGTATTGCTTTTATGTTAACTGCATCACATATTGCGTTTGTTATATGTCAAGCCATGTTCAGATTTCTCAGCCTTCGAATCGAAATGTACCTTCATGTTGTTTCTAGCATCCATTATTTTAGCATTGTAAGCGTGTGTATAGGTTATACTAGCTTTCGCCGCACGCTCTTCGCGCGTGCGTGCTCAAGCTAGGTCTGCGACGCTGGACGCTCCGGGCTTCGCCCTACGCGGAGCTCGGCCTGCGGCCTCGCGATACGCAGCTCGGCCTGCGGCCTCGCGAAATCACTTTTAAATAATTGATTTATCCGAAGCGAAGCGAGGAGCGGGCTGCTAGTTTATAATAATAGTTTGGAAAGTAGATCACTAAAATAAGACTTTAATAAGAAGTTCACCTAAGAGAGAAAAGGGAAGGGAGAAGTTATTATGAAAGTTCATAAATATTTAAGGTAGAAACTTGAAATTGTGGACACATAATTTTGTGATGTGGCGTCTCGCCAAACGTAGGACGGCCTCAGATCAGATGAGTGACGATTGCGCAGGACAGCTGGCAAGTGCTGGATGCGAGAAGCAGGGATTGCTCAAAGTGACGAACAGTGGGAGAGAGGCCTATATCCAGCAGTTGGACTGATAAAGGCGATGATGATGGAATCTTGTGATAATAAAGGGTGAAATAAAAGTACTCCTTGGGTAGGGATCGGGTATGAGATACTAGCTACTCCTACTATCTATGCAATTACTAATTGGTTAGCTACGTCCTCCATTTAATGTATGCTAATATTTAATTATTACACATATTTGATGATTATCTTGAACATTTGATATTGGAATAACTTGAGTAGTCATGCTCACAAAAATGTTTCTGGTGTGGGGGCGCTGTTTCGCGGGTCGTTATATTTCCTTCAATATGGTTGAGTGAAGTGATGGCTGGTACACTCGTCATATTTGTAAGCAGGTGCTGTC
This sequence comes from Conogethes punctiferalis, assembly GCA_031163375.1. Lineage (NCBI taxonomy): Eukaryota > Metazoa > Arthropoda > Insecta > Lepidoptera > Crambidae > Conogethes > Conogethes punctiferalis. The sequence goes on along the minus strand of CM062077.1, from coordinate 23,663,871 downwards.
TTTGGGGACTAGTCTACTGCTCATTACTCTGTATTTGTCTATCAATCTATTTAGTATTGTTCACTATCTATAAATTTGTACAAATTATTTAAAAACCAATAATAAAAAACCTTTAACGTCTCTGCCTACCGCCTTGGGATCAAGTCGTGACGTATGTACAAGGATTTCATTTTGCATAGGTCATTTACTTTGGGCTACGTTGACATACAAGTACGCTCACATGACATGTGCTATTTTTTCTGGTCCATCGAAGTCGACATCTATATTCAAGCGAGTGACAAATTGAATAAACGATTTTGACAATCAAACTGTACCACCAGTACGTATCCAAACATGTCCGACCGAGCTGGCCTTTGACACGTGTTCGTGAGTGCCCCCCGCGTCTCCTGTATTCCCGTGTCCCCGATAGTTTTTTCCCTATTTTCGGAACTAACACGTCACTGGCACTTTTTAATTGGCAAACAGCGCGGCACTGTCATTTCATTCAATTACCAGGCCGGTGTCGTGTTTAGGGGCGCACGGTAGTTCGAGCCAAGTTCTGTGAAAAATAGAAAAGATTTTTACTGGTGGACAGTTAATATGGTTTGACCGCTTTCGCAAATTTGGATTACTTCTACCTTTACGGCGGTGGTAGTACGTCCTGCAATAGCTAATGTAACTATTTTATCGTCTTCATCATCTTCAGCCTGCAACCTGCTATATCATTTGGGTGGAATTTGTCTTAGTCCCTACACTTGGACTTTTTTTCTTACATAATAACAACATTATTTCTGGCAAATGCAAGAGAATACCTGTTTTTAATTAAATAGTCCTCATCCATATGTCCATCCAGCACTATAGTGCTTGAGAAATATTAAAATCCTCAATGTTGACGTGTTTTAGGAACCATACACCTACGTCGTCAGAATTAAAATAATTACGATTCCAAATGTTGTTCACTTGTAGTCAAATTCATTAAGAACTTGGCTCACTTTTGTAGCTCTTGTAGTTTTAGCGGGCGTCCGTTATTTAGACAGGGAATGTAGAATATTTTCCAGATATTCCCGTTTCAACTTGCATCCAGACTAACTAGTCAACTGTTAAGTAATTAAGTTTACCTTTTAATTTGGCGAAATGGCGGGCGAAGCCCGAAGTTTTGAGTAGATGGTTTCGGTATAATATGGTGCTTGCGAACGTAACTGTTAGCTTCTCTATGAAATAATAGAATTTTCCAGGTAACATAATCATTTATTTGTCTCTGGAAAATACAGTCATCATCATCAGCCTGCCATCATCCACCATCGGACATAGGCCCAATGGCCTCATTTGGTAGTACTGTAATCAACTGATATACATTTATGCAGCTGTTGATCCACATAACCACTTAACCACAAATCTCCTACAATATCATATCTCAACCAATTTAGAAAGACACTTGTCAAAGAATGTAACTAAGGGAAAAAAATTATATTCCAAACTATCAAAAACCTTGAAGTCATTTATCATCATCATCATCATCATCATCATCAGCCTATTGCAGTCCACTGCTGGGCATAGGCCTCTCCAGTGTTCACCACTTAGGGCAAACTTGGAGGATATACCCATAATCGCCACGCTGGGCAGGCGGGTTGGCGATCGCAGGGCGTAGCTTCTCGCTCCGTTGACGCTGCTGCCCGTCATCGGCGATGGGTATTTAGCTACGCCTTCTATCGTGATGGTTTTTACCGCCACCAGTCGGTTTGCCAGAGCCTCGTTTGTTGTTCGGCAGGATGCACCCACGGGCAGGTGAGGATGGCTTGGAGCGAAAAGGTGATAGGTCGCTCCCTTACATCCCTAAGGAAGTCATTTAAAACACCAACTTTAGGTGGCAAACTCTCTAAAAGGCTAAACAAAACATAATCTGGCGCATAAAGTAATCATACTTTAAACAGCCGATTTTAAACTTCCACTAGCGCAGTCTCAGCGCACTTAACAAAATGCACTTAAGTTCTCTCGCGTTTTATTTTGAACAGCAAAGTTTAAACCGCGCCGTTTATGCTAAACAGTGCATTTTGGCGGATCGATAGCAAGGTCGGCTTTTAAACCGTGCCGCGATCGGCGATCAATCAAAATTATATAGCAATAAATCTCATACTCACACTCGGGATGTGGGACGGTTTACACGCGGCGATGTGGGTGCGATTGGGCACGACGACGTTCTTATCATCGCAGTCCACTGCTAGACATAGGTCTGCCCAGTTGTGCGCCACTTTTGTCAAACATTTGGAGGCTTTACCCCATAATGGGATGTAAGGGAGCGGCCTATCATCTCTTCGCTCAAAGCCAACCTCACCTGCCCGTGGTGCATCCTGCGAATAACAAAAGTAGCGCTGGCAACCGACCTGGTGGCAGTATAACCATCACAATTGAAGGCGTAGCTAAATACTAAAAGACCGGTGACGGCAGCAGCGTCACCGGAGCGAGAAGCTACGCCCTGCGATCGCCAACCCGCCTGCCCAGCGTGGCGATTATGGGTATATCCTCCAGATGTTTGCTCTAAGTGGTGAAAAACTGGAGAGGCCTATGTCCAGCAGTGGACTGTAATAGGCTGATGATGACCCATAATCGCCACGCTGAAGTTATCGCACGCCTATGGCAGGGGCGTAGCTTCGTGCTCCGGTAACAAGGCTCGTCGCCGGCTGTGGTATTTAGTAATGTGATGGGGCGACCTATCATCTCTTCGCTCCAAGCCAACCCTCACCTGCCAGTAGTGCATCCTGCCGAATTACAGATGAGGCTCTAGAGAAAGACTGGTGGTGGTTATAACCATAACCGTTCGTACGTTCTAATGACGATACACTAAGCTACGACGTAATACTAAGCTAGCCACCAACCGTGAAGTAACTTCGAGCACAGAATCGGGATCAGTTCGTATCTAAATATATAAAACTCAAAGGTGACTGACTGACTGACTGACTGACATAGTGATCTATCAACGCCAGCCCAAACCACTGGACCGATCGGGCTGAATTTGGTATGCAGGTAGATGTTATGACGTAGACATCCGCTAAGAAAGGATTTTGACCAATTCTACCTCCAACGGGATGAAACTCTATTCCACGCGGACGAAGTCCGCGGGCACTGCTAGCCAGAATAATTCTGTAGACCAGCATAGCGGTAACAACTGACAAGTTTAGGGTTTAATTATGGAACCTTGCGGATAAGTGTCCGCAAGGTCCGGCCACATATAGAATACTGTTCCTCTGGGCTGGAGCGCCCATGGACACCCCCCGCAACTCAGATCGACTTCTGGGGTCACTACCGGCCTCTTAAATAGGAGTGCGCTGGTCCCTTGAAGGCTCCCAAGTCGTACCTGTTCGAAGAAACTGACGCAGAAAGTTGGTTCCACAAAACCGACGAATGAGGCAAGAAGTTCTTCATGAAGCGTACCGTCTGTATTACTATGTTTACAAAATGAATTGTTTGATTTGATTTTCCCGTTGTCCCGTTCGGTGTAAACGCACCGGAAACTTTGCCATACACTGATTGCTTCATAATAATTTATAGAGCGTAATCTGGCGGCAACTGCCGTGGTGTATTACTCATCGCTCGAACCGATTTATGGGGCACGTATACGATTTCATGTTTTAATTTGTATGGCTCCGGAGGATGTATGGAGGTGTTTTGCGTAATGGATGGATCGCGAGAGTGACGTCCTGTGACGTTGCTGTATAATGGCGTTTTGGTTACTATGGTGCTGAGTAGGCTCTCAGTTTGCCTAGTTTGCTAAAGTTTGCAAACTGGACAAACTGAAGGTCTATTGCGAAATGTATTACCATAGTTTCGGGGTCAGTTTAACATTTTATAGCCTCACCTCGCTTTGAAAACCCTCTAAAATTCTATTACATACATGTATTTATACACTCTACTTATCTATTGAAAAATAATGCAATAAAAATGCGTTGTGTTCATAACGATGAAGAAAATTTAGTGAATATGTTACTGTAAAAGCTCGAACTATGGTAAATCTTAAGATTTAAGTGTAAGTCTTACGATTTACCAACATGAGTTGGTAAATGTAATTTTCGGGCTTTTACCATTCTAACTCAGTAAATGCTAGGTTTTACCACTGTCAGCTGGTAGATGTTGGTTTTAAGAATAAAACAATGAGTAATTCTTAATAGTTATTATTTACTTTCTTAGATTATAGAGGTATCTTTGGCTGGTTCGGTGGCTCACTTGGTAGTGACTCCTGCCTTCCGAACTAAGGGTCGTGGGTTCGTACTCGTTGGTAAAACTCATTGTCCTTTACATCTATCACAACTGCAATAATGCTTCCGTTTCAACATATACCATGTCATTAATGTAAATCCTAAGATTTACCAACTGAATGATGGTAAGAGTTCGAATCGCAAATATTTTTGGACATTTACCATTGGGAATTGGTAGATCTTAGGATTTACTGGAAGATCTTAAGATTTACTGCAGTTCGAGCTTTTACAGTAACAAATACACGCAAACTTTTTGATGTAATCATAGATTTTACGAGTGATGCGATAGATGATGTGTGATACGTATGAAGATGATCTTATAGCCAAATTTTTGAAAATGACGTTCCCATCGGAAGCAAATTCTTATGAAATTAAATTTACAGTTTCACAGCAACATTTTCCAAAACACTGACCAAACCATTGACAAAAAAGAAATTCTCCATTCGAATTGACGGAGTCGCAGCGGGATTTACCAAAATGGCTGCCATTTGCGGAGCTAAACGGCTGGTTGCAGCCAAACGGTGGTTGCGAACAAGCCTCAACAGCATCGGCGTGTCCCGCCGGATAATTAGTTACAGCCGGTGAAGTGCAACAGACAAGGGGAATGGTGACGCTTCAATTTGGTTCCTATTCAGGGGAACGAAGGCAAAACTAAAAAATGTATTTCGTTTTCTCTTTATCTACTAGCGATCCTTCGCTTCGTTTCGGGTATTTCAGATAACATTTCATTGGGGTACATCATGGGGGACCCCTAATCTTTTCTAGCAATAAATATAGCCTATACTAGCTGTGCCCGTGACTTCGTTCGCGTGGAATAGAGTTTCATCCCCTACTTTATCCCCTTGGGGGTACAGTTGATCAAAATCCTTTCTTAGCGGATGCCTACGTCATAACATCTACCTGCATGCCAAATGTCAGCCCGATACGTCCAGTGGTTCATCTAGTGGCACTCTTGGGTTCTTGTAATCACTAGATCAACGAGACAATAAGAGGTATGATTTTGGCTTCTAAGTAAAGTTAGGTGAGCCACCAACCATTTCTGCGTAATTCGTACAAAACGTTAAGCGCACTTGCAAATCTTCACAAAACAAAACGTAGGTACCTCCCGCAAGTGAACTCGCTTACCCCTTTTTTACCCGTTCGCCCCCCATTCCCCACTCCCCCCTCAGTAACAACCGTTACAATGTAAAATTCTAATTCTCTCGTTAAGCCCCGTGGCCTTTTCAAGGCACTTTTGCTGAATATAAAACAGGCCAAATGGATTTGCATCTTGATACAGAGGATGGCTTAATGAATAACTGTATGTTAATATCTGGCGGGGGCAGAAGAATATTTTTAACCATATTATTAAAGTACTTGACTTGTGTCCCTTTGTATTAGATGTAAAGCATTCACTTAAAGTACTTAAGAAAAGGAATTTTTTTTTTTTTTTTAATAATAATAAGTTTATTTTCCATAAAAACACATTTACATGATATAATTTTTGCAATGGGCCCCAAACTAGGTAACCCTGTATCTTGGGGACCCTGGGGATTCGAACAACATAAAGTACCTACCATTTCCAAATTGACTTGCAAATGATTGCAATGATTTTCCTCTCTTCTCTCTTCGTTTCTCTTCTTCTCGTGGCTTTCGTAAGACTAAGGGACTGCCTGTGTTTTATCTTCTTCAGGGTTTATACGTATAGGCCTGGCTGTTGACTATCGTACAATCGGCGAAACACCCGTGAAGTGACTCCGGTTGCATCTCCCTGTGCTTTTACAATAAACAGGCTATTCGTTGCATTCTGTTCGATGTACTTTCTTCTTTCTACACTGGAAATATCGATGTACATGATGACTACATTTGTACCGAAACACTCCGACGAAACGGAAGAGAAAGGAAAGGTGACATCTTGATAGAAATTGCGCATACCCAAATCTTACCAGTACACTCGATAAAGTTCTTCCTCTTTGTAGGGCAGAACGAGAGGTAGGGCATAGCGCTACCTCTAGCTTAAATTGAGGCGCCCGCCTGGGGAAGTTCCTCTACCCTATAGAATACCGCAGCTGGAAGACATTCCGGTTGCGTTTCTGCCAATGAGTATTGCGTGTACTCCTATTTCTGCAGGCGTCCATAGGCTGTGGTACCATCAGGTAGGTATATCAGGCAAGTCTACGGCCTGTCTGATGCACCTTAGGGGAAAAAAGAGGTCCAGTAAGAGACCTGCTCATTTTCTCACTTTACACCTTCCACGTTTTGCGAGCGTGTCTTCAACAATAAGCTACCTCATCCCGTCCAATACAGTTTCCACGTCGAGATCAGTGGGCCGGTGGGCTACATTTAAATGAAGCGTCGTGTATACGTCTGCGTATTGTTGTTGCAGCCTCGCGCTCGCATCGCCCTGTCACTCGTGTTAATTAAACGTTCTGTCCGTGAGTTTATAGTTGGCTGGAAGAGATAGGCGTAGTTTAGGTAGGCTAGTAAATGTTGAGTACAAATAGAAGCTGGAAACGGGTCGGGCTTAGTTTAAATTTCTATTTTTAAAATGAGAAATTGATGAAGTCTCGACGAGAATGCCTTTACGCTTACACCAGGGACACCTGGATTATGTGGGGCTCTCTCCTACCTAGCTATCGGAGAATACCCACTAAACCAGAGGTGGTCCACTACAAGCGCTCTATATGAGAGAGGTTGGAATGTCCTGAGGGACTCGACGCAAGCCACAGCGTCGCAGCGTTGCGCCGCCCTGCGTCAGCGTCACACCATGCGTCAGGCATGTGTCGCGTCTTCCTCGGGATTGCTCCCTTGCTCGATCTTTAGGCATCCTCCGGTTGCTAAGCCGGAGCTGGTCTTTAGTATCCTCCGGTGGGGAACTTCACAGTATCTGAGTCCACGTCGCGTCCCCTGGGCAACGTCCGGTCCCGACCACCGTAACGGAGTGGCAGGTCGATGGCAGACAGATACTGTACAACAGTGGCTGACTGAACTGTTCTCTAAGATCATCCCGGAGCTCTCCTCATGAAGTTCTCAGTTCCCAAATGACAGTATCGTCCGGTGCAAACGAGAAAAAGATCTTGGCGATTACCAAGTTTATCTGGGCTATCATAACAGAAAATTCGACACCGTGGAATTTTCATTAAAGAAGTCCCAAGACATGCCACGCTGCTGGGCCATACAACGCCATTTAGCCATTGTTTTTATATTGGCTCGACATAATGGCTTCCCTACGCCTTATGGAAAGCCAAAGAGAAGCCTAAGTCGCTGTGACAACGGGCAAGTAACTAGTCAGTTACCTGTCAATTGCCACCGCCATGTCGGCCCAATGCTAACCTCCCACGAGCTCCGGTAACCCTACTCACCGGCAGAAACACGACCCAGAGGTCATTTGGCTGCGGTATTTTACTGGATGGAGGTCCTTTCCCGGACGGGCGGCTCAATTCAAGCGCAGATTCACTATGCCCTGCCTCTCTTATGCACATGGATTTCATGCACTGCACCCACCACATCGTTGGATATTATTTGTTTGCCACATCCATTCGACTCACTAACTCGCCGCGCACGTTTACACACGTCGGGACAATGCGTGCCTATATTTATGTTCAGTTTTTCCGTAATTGGTTTTCGATTTAAAGTCGCTCCGCTGTGTAGTTGCGGATCGAGTTTGTTCATTACATTGCGCACGGGGATGCCTGTAAGTACCCGGATTATAGTCTACATTTGCTGGGTTTTGTGAACGTTTTTAGCGTTTTCTTTAATGCACTTGTTGCTTTTATTGGCCTGTTTAATAGTAGCGGCTGTTTTAGAGATGTGGCTGTTTTAGGTAAGGAAAGTCTTGGGTTACCTGCGAAGTTGGCTTAAGAGGTTCCTTGCCTTTGCGACCGGTGTGGGGCTTAGAGAATATTACAGAGGTATCTGACCCTGTCATAAGAAGCGCCTAAAGGGTCTTTTGGATCATGGCGCGCTTGGGGGGAGAGGACGACAGAGTTTAAAATATCCTGGAATCTACAATTTGACGAAAATCCATATTACGAAGTTTTTTCTTGGTTGCGATATGCATTATCCCGCCATCTTTACTTTACTCTGCATCTTTACTCTTCGCCGAAATCTCTGTAATGCAACAAGCACTTTTCGGTTGAACAAAGACTTTTCGGCTTCCAGTTTAAGTTGTAGCGTGTCGTGTATACGTAGTAGTGCGGTAAGCGCACAAAAGGAGCGTGTAGACCGCCAGTGGATTCGAGCTACATCTGGACATACAGACAGACAAAATGTACGTAATGATTTAAGAGAGATACTTAGGGCCTAACGAATCTTCGCTCCGTCCGGTGAAGGACCTCCACCCTATAGAATGCCGCAGTCACATGACCTCCGGGTCATGTTTCTGCTGGCGAGTAGGGTTTCCGGAGCTCGTGGGGGTTAGGGTTGGGCCGGCAGGGCGGTGGCAACTGACAGGTAACTGACCAGTTACTTGCCCGTTGTCACAGCGACCTGGGCTTCTCTTTCGCTTTCCATCGAATTGACGAGCTACAATAAAAATTAAAAAAATGTACAGTTTAGTACAGAATAAAGAACGGCATTGAAGGTGCAGTGGGCATGTAATATAGGCTCTCGTTTGATGTTTGCAAGGCATGTGTATGAATCCCGATTTATGTCAGATTTAGATAGAAATATGTGTACTTTAGCGCGATTTTTTAATGGCAAGGATTGAAGAAATGGCCTAGCATGCATCGGTGATCACTTCAGCTCGAACACCAGGGGAATTTCAGGTGCTTTGCCGGACCTTGAGTTTGGAAGCTCACTTTTTGAAGGTCCCTAAGTCATATCCATTCGGAAAATTCGCAGCTGGAATCTAAAAGAACCGTTCACGTTAAATAAAATTGCGCGCAAAACGAACCACAGAAAACTCCCAAAACTCAAGACGATAAGGATGGAATCTTGAATTGTCTCGAATTAGCCGTTCTATAGTTTTTTTTTTATATAAAAAGGGCGTCTTGGAAACATTTCTGTGTTTGAACTGTCCCGACTTAACTCGCCGTCCTCGGAGCCCGTGTGTGGGCACAATAAGACTCTTGCGCCCCCCGGCGCCGCTCGGTTTAATAATGCGCCCAGCGGACTCTCATAAGCCGGGACATGTCGGATGGCATCTCTGCGCCTGGTCGTAGGTTCGGCCTCGGGCGAGTTGCCTTTGCCTCCGATACGGGCTACGGAGTGGGGAGGGATCTTAGCCTATGTACCAAATAACTAACGGTGTACGACATAAGGTTAAGTGCATAAACTTTGGGATCGCAGCAATGTATGCGATTTTTTGTATCGGTAATATAAATTTAAGACTTGAAGATCGGTACGTCAAAATGATAATGTAAAACTGTTACGCATGTAGCCAAATATAATACTTATCACCTTTGAAATTGAGACCAAAGTCACCTGGTAATTATTTTTTTATTTTGTTCTAAGAAAGCACTTGACCACAATCACACCTAATGTTAAGTGATGATGTGGTCTAGGATGGAGCGTGCTTACTTAGATAAAGCCCGCCAAAGGACCCGATGAATGAAAAAGGACGCCCGTAAAACCATTTTTGTATAAATTTTTCTAATCGGCCGCCCATTCATCTGAGTTCCGTTCATGGCAGCGCGGGAGACGAGTTGTGTTCTGAATAAGTAAAAACGCGTCCCAACGTCTCTCGTAATTGGGTTTGCGACCAATTCTCTCCTCAGTCGCGACTGAAAGGGGCAGCCGGGATAGTGAGGGGCATCTGAGAAAGTATCGAGGCTCGGGCCAGAGTAACAGCGGGCTGTTAAAGAGAATCTTTATTTATTTATTTATTTATTTATTTATTTATTTATTTATTTATTCATTCATTTTATACATCCCGGCTCACAGTCTCCCAAAGCGCCAGGATGCATCAATAAGTCAAACACAATAAAATAATGTACACACATGCATAAATTCGATTATCATCACAAATGTCAATATTAAAATATGTCGCAAAAATAAATGTCAAAAAAAAAATAGAAATTAGTTTAAAATGTCAGTATAAAAATAACAATTAAAATCCTAATATAATTTAAATAAATTGAAGTGTCTATACATATTTATACATATTTTTTACATATTTTTATACATATTTACACACATTCATCCAGGAGGAGTGGGCATGGTGTGTGGGACTCACACCTCCCAAAATAGAGAGGGAATACCTACCCACTAAGCCCCCCTTTTTTTTGTGTTACCGGGGAAAATGCATTTAGGCATTCCCGCTGCCTGGGGGAGCAGCGGGATATGTGGGACTCACCCCGCCTCGAAGATGGAAGTGAGGCAGGAAATACCCACTAAAAACCCCGGCCCCTTCGTCATGCGCCTTAAAGGTGGTGTCGAAGGTCTTATGTATTATGTCCACCAAGACATCACCGACGCTGCCTGGTCAGGACAGGTCCTAACAGGCTCCCCCTCTAGGGGGGAAACTACTAAGCCCCCCTGTGTCGCCAGTGGGCAGTAAGTTGCAGGGACACGGGTAGCGTTGAAGCATACGGCCGCATCCCGGCCTGCCCTGGCCAGCCGCAGACTTTTACTCACATTGCTCCAATCCCAAATAAGTAGCTAAAGAACTTGTGTTATGGGCATCGGAATAACCAAGGTACTACAAATGTATACTTAAATTCAATTTAATCATCCAGACACGAAACAAACACGAATGTTTGTCCCGAGTGTGGATCCATACCCTGCGGCCTATTATAATTACTGTGGGGTATGCTAGCTTGCATGGAATGTAATCTGTTTATCACTTTGCGCAATCCTGGGTTTCTCGAGTCCAGCCATAACAGCCATTTTGCGTTAATCGTCGCTTCACTTGGCCTGAGGGCACTAGGCGTCTAGGGCGTCCTACGCGTTTGCCGAGAAGCGGTATCACTGTAGAACTCGTTTACCCCAGCGGCTCTCAGTTCTATGTCTATGTGGTGAAATTTTCCGTCCGCGGACCAAGAGTGTCGGCCGTTTTCATTTGCCCCTGCAGGTTGCTGCCCGCTGGCAACACTTACACCTCCCACCATCCTATGCTGGGAGGTGTAAGTCCCACAAACCGCGCCGACTCCCTCCGGAGGCGCGTAAAGGTGCCTTATGCCCCTTTAAAATAAGCGGTATCAACTGCCGCTTGGGATGTAAGGGAGAGGCCTATCATCTTTTCGCTCCAAGCCAACCTCACCTGCCCGTGGTGCATCCTGCCGAATAACAAACGAGGCGCTGGCAACCGACTGGTGGCGGTATAACCATTACAAGTAGACGTAGCTAAATACCACAGGACCGAAGACGGGCAGCAGCGTCACCGGAGCGAGAAGCTACGTCCTGCGATCGCCAAACCGCCTGCCATATCCTCCAGATGTTTGCCCTGAGTGGCGAGCTGCTGGTGAGGCCTATGTCCAGCAGTGGACTGCAATAGGCTGGTGATGATGATGATTATGACTGCCGCTTATTTTAAAATAAAAACTACGCGCAGTGGCAACTCCCCGCTTGTTTCGTGGCCCGAACGAGTGGACAAAGAAAATGCGACAGATTGGACGCGAAGTAGATTTTGTTTATTGTTAGCGACGTAAAAAAATGAGGACTTACGGCTCCTTTAATCATCTTAATGTAGGCATTTTGTGCTATTCCCTTTTATTTATATCGTCTTTTTACTTTGCTTTCAAAATGTTTTCGTGAGTTTTATATAATTTCTGTTAAATGATGATTTGCTGAGGCTGTTTTGTTTTTGTAAGAACGTTGCTTTTTGTCCGCGCGATTCCCGAATTTAGAATAGACCAACCCATCTCCCCATCAACCCATCTCATCCCGGGGGTTTAGTAGAAGACGACTAAGGGAATATCAGGAAAAGCGCAGCGACGTTTGCTTAGGTACAAGAAAAACCCACTGCGGTCTCCAACTCATTTGCCAAGCGTGGTGACTAAGGTAAATTTCTGGTAACTAACAATTGTCACGGGGGCCTATATCCAGCATAATGCGGAATGCGGCCGTATGCTTTGGAGCTAACCGCGTCTGACCATCAGCCTATTACAGTCTGGCCTGTCTGCTGGAGACAGGCCTCTCCAGTTGCTCGCCACTTAAGGCAAACATCTGGAGGATATACCCACAATCGCCACGCTGGGCAGGCGGGTTGGCGGTCGCAGGGCGTAGCTTCTCGCTCCGGTGACGCTGCTGCCCGTCATCGGCATGTGATAGCTACGCCTTCCATCGTGATGGTTTTACCGCCACTAGTCAGTTTGTCAGAGCCTCGTTTGTTGTTCGGCAGGATCCACCACGGGCAGGTGAGGATGGCTTGGAGTGAAAAGGTGATACACTTACATTCCCGGGACTAAATACCGTAGGCCAATGACGGGCAGTAGCGTCACCGGAGCGAGGAGCTACGCCCTGCGATCTCCAACCCGCCTGCCCAGCGTGGCGATTATGCATATAACCGATTGGCGATTATGGTGTTTGCTTAAACGGCGAACATGGAGAGGATTATATTCAGCATTGGATTGCGATAGGCTGATGATGATGATGTTGATGATGATTTGGCTAGTCTCCTCGTATATTGGCTGATGTGGGTTAAATACGGTACGGCCGGACGATGACGGCTTTATATTTCGTGCACTTATTATAACAATACACGAATTACGTACACAACACGTTGCAATACAAAACAAGGCAACTGTATTAAATACTGTTTACCCTCATGCATATAAACAGTCGGACCGGACCGCCACAAATCAAAGCTAACCCAAAAACAATGTGCAATTAGCATCACACGCCCGGCCGACGGTTTGGCGAGGGCGTCTTTCCGCTAGGCTGTTGGGACCACAGAGATTCTATTGTACTAATAGATCGCTATTTGGATCAAAGATCAAGTGGAAGAGAAAAAGGATCGTGATATTTCGAAGAAAAAAATTGAGGAGGTTTGCGCTTAAAAATTCATATTTATAAGATCGGCAGCGACCCCAGAACTCGATTTAAGTTGCACACATGGACATTGGACACTCATGGGCGGTATCGACTGCTTACCATCAGGCATCACACTTGATCGTATGCCGCCTCTTGCAGAAAAAAAATGTTCCTAAATTCGGGTTTAAAAGATGACAGGACGAAGAGATAAAATTGCGTTGCCGACTTATAAGAAATTTGTAGGCTCTCTTTTTGAAGATTTCTAAGTCGTATCCATTCGGAGAAGTCACAGCAGGAAGCTGATTCCAAAGAACCGTTACATGAGGCAGAAAATGGCGTTCAAAACGTACCGTGGAAGACATCCAACTATCAAGATGATCAGGATGAAATCTTAAAATACAAGATGTCACTGTAAAAACCCTATGGAATTTTAGCCCTACAAACCATATTGAGTTCAAAACGCCATACGCCATCGCAAACATAAAAATAAAATTTCAAATGTATCACATACGTCCCAAATATTTGGAGCACGCTATACGTGCACAAATGCGAGTTGCCGGCATCGTGTAAAATCCACTTAAAGCCAGCCCATATTGGCTCGATGAATACGACGAATGAAAGCGGGTACTTGGATGTTACCGGAAGAAACGTATAGTGAGTAACTTTGATCGTCGCATGCGACATACGGCCGGATCACCTGAAAAGCCTGAATTTTGATATTTGAAAGTTAGTTTAGTCCTTGTTCCTGCCCCTTGCCATTAAGTCATGAAATGCCCTTCCAACTCATGTGTTTCCATCCTCTTAGATTATTATTATTCTGTATGTAACCTTTGTTTACAAAATTAGAGAAGTCCAAGAGGTTTAGTTCCTTGTTTCTGTCCTGTGCCATTAAGTTATAGAATGCCCTGCCAACTCATTTCTTTTCATCCTCTTACATTATTAGTCTGTATCTAACCTTTATTTACAAAATTAGAGGAAGTTCAAGAGGTTCAAGGCCGTATTTAAAAACGTTACTATGCGACGCGCGGGCGCTCAGTGTCCAAAATCCTATAATCCTATATAATAGGCTTTTGTACCAGTGCGTTCGCGCAAAGCATAGTAACGTTTGTAAATTCGGCCGTTAGTTTCTCGTTTCTGCCCCGTGCCATTAAATTATAGCCCATAGTCATAGCCCTTCCAGCTCTTCATGTGTTTCTTTCCTCTTACAGTCATGGGTTCTTAAGGCGGGGCGTGAAACAGCACCCGGGATGAAGCAAACCCGAAGATGAAGCCCAGGCAGAGATACTATATCGAGGCTCGTACGGGAGGCCTTCCAAGAAGACCTCGCAAGACCGTATTTGTGGGAAGCACTTTCGCATTCCCCGAGGGCAGTGAGTACCGCGGCTTCAGCTCACAGCCGCGAGTGCTTGATCCCGGCTCTTTTTTAATTAATACCACTTCGAACAGAGAGCGAAAGAATGCTTCAAGTCATTAAAACTTTTAATAGCGTTTGACTCCACGTTGCGCCGCGGAAACAAATTTCAGATGCGTCAGGGGTTTTAGTTTCCGAATTATTGCGAGTGGATATTTGGAGTTTGCGGTTCGCGTTGGTGCTCATTCGGGATTTTTGGTAATTTTGGGGAATGGGGAACGGGTTTAATTAACATTATTGGGGTATATACAAATGAGGATCATAATTAGGGCTCGTTTAAAGAGACGCGATGCGTCGTTGCCCGAAGTTATCGTAGAAAAAAACAATGTACGGCGTAGTTTAAGCACTTAAAAGAGAAAAATTACAACTGTAGATATTGAAAAAAAAAACGTATTAGTAACCTAGACAGACAATTTAAAGGGACTTCAACCTTATAGAGTAGGGGAGACCGGGTACAAAAGTAACGGCGGGTCGAAAGTAACAAATGCTCTCTAGTTTTATCCAATGAGCGAAAGGTTGCTTTGGTTTCAGGTGATAGTCAGGACACAGGACTATCACCTGAAGGCGGTAAAGCGACCTTTCGCACATTTGATAAATCTAGAGAGCTTAAAATTTGTTACTTTCAACCCGCTGTTACTTTTGTACCCGGTCTCCCCAACCTTATGTAGGTACTTACTTGACGTTCAAAATCTTGTAAGACAAAGTTCTTCACAGAAGTTTCTTCGAAACAGTAGGTATTACTACCACATGAGCCACCTAGCCACTTAACCCTGCACAGTTAAGCAAACGTCCAATTCGTAACATCTCGTCACGCCGAAGCGTGCAAACGTCTGGACCGAATCATCGCGTCCTGTTAAGGCGTACACTGCCGAGTGCTCTCCACAAACATCGGCGCCTAGGGCCGGCAGTAATTGGTTTGTCCGTCTCCTGCCGTTCGAAAGATGTGAAGAGAGGTAGGGCATAGCGAATCTTCGCTCGAATTGAGCCGCCCGTCCGGGGAAGGACCTCCACCCTATAGAATACCGCAGTCAAATGACCTCGTTGAAATGGTCGTGTTTCTGCCGGTGAGTAGGGTTTCCGGAGCTCGTGGGGGGTTAGGGTTGGGCCGGCATGGCGGTGGCAACCGACAGGTAACTGACCTTGCCTGACTTGCCCGTTGTCACAGCGACTTGGGCTTCTCTTTCGCTTTCCATCAGGCGTAGGGAAGCCACTATATCGAGCCACTATAAAAAAAAAGATGTAGACTCAGATGTAATCTCTCTGCATGTTGACCGCAGTGCCAGTATCTTATACATGAGTAAAAAGGAATGAAAGACAAGGGATGTAAGGGAGCGACCTATCATCCTTTCGCTCTAAGCCATCCTCACCTGCCCGTGGTGCATCCTACGGAATAAAAAACAAAGCTCTGGCAATCATCGACTGTTATAACTACTGGTCGATGACGGGCAGGACAGTCTTTGGTGCGAGGAGGTACGCCCTGCGATTGCCAACCCGCCTGCCCAGCGTCGCTATTATGGGCAAAACCTCTAGTTGTTTGGCCATAATCGCGAACAGCTGGATAAGCCTAGACTAGTTCTGGCCAGTAATGGAGGTCCACTGCTGGACAGAGCAAGTTCATTGATGATGATATCATAGCAATATGGCGGTTCTGTGCTCTAAATCCTTGTTAGTGCAAATCAACCCGATAGTTAGACTAGTTTAGCAATAGAAAGAGACAAAGCACGTCATCGAACAT